>JACXIV010000104.1:0-317928 GCA_014737475.1 Bombus confusus
ATTGTAATCTGGGACAGCGGTGAATTATGGAACTACATGTATTTATTGTTAATATCGTTAATAATTTATTGTTAATTACTCATACTTTATTGCTAATATCGAGTAATTTGAAAACCGTGTCTTTTTCCGTAGCCAATTAAGCATAGATTATATCTATGAAAATTGAATTTTTAGTATAGGGTAACAACTTGTCTTTTTCAACAGAACGTAAGCAATACTAAAGTAGCGATAAATAAATACAGATATCTTGATAATAAAAATGTATGTTTCTGCCGATGTTCTTCTCTATTTTATTCAGGGGCATTACTTAGGGGAATCCTATTTGGAAAACTCAATTTAGTTTGTATTAAACTAAATTCTATGCTATAGACCAGCTGTCGATGATCACTAGGTGTAGGACAATATAAACCCATGCGTCGATGACTACGAAAACGTGAATGGCGCATGAGCGATTGCCCGATCGCTGCTTAAATCTAGAGCGTTAAGCAAATTATGTAGATACATCACCTTAATCATATACACTATGCACAAGTATCGTATACATATATATGCACATGTATTTGGACACTTGCTGCAATTGAAACAAAACGTTGACATTTTTATTATATTTTCAACATTATGTTAGAAATGTGTTTCTCTAATGTTACCTCTTTAATTCTCGTCGTAACTGGTATTAAATGTTCTGCCAAATTGAAACTGGAAGAAGGATTATACTTGTGCCAAACAAGTGTCATATTTATTACTAGTAAATAGCTGACACTTCATAAAATCTATTCAAACTTACAGAATGTGTTTGAATAAACGCATATTCCAATCATTCTTAGATCTCAACTTTGAACAGATATGTATGCTTACAGTCACTAAACTGATCTGTTTTCATCAAAGTAATCTTCATTCACTTTCAATTATGTTTTGCTTCTTATTCACACTAATGAATATCTACTATTGTTTTGGACAGTATCGACTAATCGAACATGGTTAACCGAGATAAGATCAGATGCGAATATTATATGATAGAGCTTTATTTTAAGTATATTTTATCTACTTGCAATAATTTGGAACTGTCCTAATACTTATGCACGCTATTGTATACTCTCCCTAGGAATAACTTTTAGAATTCCCACTTTTGAAATCGGATTCATGCAAGCAGTAAAAATTACTTTGTATTTTACATATAAAATAACGGAGGAATATTTTTTACTGATAATTCTTTACTGTCTCTACTTGAAGCATGCATAAAGTGTATATATTAAGGTCATCGACAGTAAGAAAAGATCTATATCTGAGGAGGGCAACATATTTGGTTGCAATAAGAATGATTTATATGGTGCTATTAATGTTTACTTGGGATTGTTGGGGTCGGAGCAGATATGTTTTCACAGTCGTTTTCCATTCTGTTGGAAGGATGAATGTGCGTCTGATGTAAGTAAGGGGACGTAACAGGTAGTATTGGTAATATATATATAGTATAAAACAATGACATTGTTTGCTTGCACCTGCTGACGGGTCGGGATGGGTGGAAAATCCTGATGGGCTTATAGGCGTCCCTTCAGGATAATGGCTAAGTGCAAAGGTGTACCCGATCGCCTTTGGTCATTAACAGCTGAAAAGTACCTGGGCTTGGCGGCCATTTCTAAAATTGTGGTATAAAGGGACATTTTGGCGGTGAGAATGGTCAGTTACTAGTAAGTTGGGGCCAGTTGCAGTTAGGAGTTAGTCAGTATTCGTTAGTTATCGTGTCGTTGCGAGTTGTTGATCATGAGTTGTGACTGGTGATTCGTGTTTAATAATCATCGTTTGCCTTCTTCAATCTTTATAAATAAGTTTATGTAATATATAAAGTCAGTATAATTCTGGGAGCTGGAGCCGTGATTGAACAAAACAGAAAACGAACTATCTAACAGACATACTCGTGTAGTTATCCACGTGATCATTATCCAAGCGAAGTATCAAACGCGGATAATACCATCATTGATGTCGAAGAAAGGTGCATTGTGAACGATAAGCTGACACGAATCGAAACAATGAAAGTTGCGGAGTTGAAATGTAAACTCAAGATACGAAGATTAAAAATAATTGGTAAGAAGAAAGAACCGCAAGAGCGTCTAAGAGCTTTCATCGCCTTGAGAATCGAGCATCAACGAAGAGGATGAAGAGCGCGTCGTGTTCGAAACACGCGTTAGAGCCGACAGCTGGAGCGCACAAGTCAAGTAACATTCAGAGGTGATAACAACGTCAATGTGCAAGGCTGGTTGCTGCAATTTGTGGAAATGTGCAACATTTGTGGTTGGACTGACGTGCAGCGAGTAATATACGCGAAAAGACTTTTACGCGTTTCGGCAAAATAGTTCGTCGACTACGAAAAGTGCTTTAAAAGTTGAAAAATAACGAAGGAAGTGATGAGTACCGAATTTGCGCAAAAAGTAGACACGGTCACGGTGCGTAAAGAACTGTCGCGCCGAACCAAGAAGGACACTGAGACACACCAACAGTATGTATACAAAATGTTCGACATAACTAAGCAAGTGAATATAGAGAGTTCCGCTGTGATAAAATATATCATCGACGGAATTCGTGACGAGGAGACCAACAAAATGATACTGTGCGGCGCCAAGGATATTCGCGAATTAAAAGAGAAGTTCGCCCTGTACGAGGCCATGAAGTAAAACGTGAAGACGAGAAGCTACCGGGTCGAAGAAAGATCCTGGAGGACGAGTCGCGACAGAGCTGAGCAGAAACCGGTGCGATGGTGTTTTGAATGCGGCAACAAAGATCATCCAAGTGCGAAATGTCCAACTAAAGTCGATTATGCGGCGTCAATTCCACCAACACCAGTGAATACCTTGGTCCGTCGGGGGTTAAAAACTATGAAATTGTTCCTGGGGTAATCCGACAACCGATCGGTAAAATATAGATAGATATAGGCGTTGAGGTCAGACGAAGGTTGTATACATTTTTAAAACTAAGATTATTTTTTTCGATGCATTGATCGATGTAGTTCGCTGTTCCTTATAAAGAAATATTAGCCTGCTATGTCAGGAAACTGCTACTTTCTTTTAAGGAGACGTAAATATTTTGAAAACGTATGTTAACGAGTACCTGTAATAACATTTACCTTTAATGATGTAGTTTAATGCTACTGCTCATTTAATAGCGTATATTCAGTAATTCGTAAATCTTCGGAAATACTAGTAATATTAATTAGTTCTTTTGACTTTTACTTTTTTCAACATATTTCAAAGTCATTTACATCGGCCATTCTCAATACTTATTTCTCAATAATTAATTCTCAATAATTACATTTAGTTAATTAATTAATAATGCGAGAAATAAGAGGAAGAAAGAAGCTAGTTTGCGTATATGTATTTGTTTCTATATCATATAATTTTATAAACATAAATTTAATTCCAATTCAGGTTTTGAAGGAATTATTCAATTATTATCAACCGACTTTGGTAGTTGGAAAACTTGAAATGCTAGACAAACAAAATTTTCTTTTAAGTTTGACTAGAAATCAGGATATTCAGGAAAGCTATAAAGACGAAGGAAATTGTAAGAATTGACGAAGGAAAAAGGAAATTCTTCCAAATTGCAAGAAAGATCAAGCACCTGAAAGGAAAGAAAACATAGGTTTGAATAATTTTAACATTTAGACAACTGTTAGATGCGTACTAAATTTCTTTCCTTCGAATTACGTTCCGTAAGATCCATAAACAACAATTAAGAAATGCTATAGGAAGTTGGAAAATGTGAAAAGCTAGGGAAACAAATTTTTCTTTCATGTTTAGCTAGGAATCTATATATATAGAAAAACTATAAAGAAGAAGGAAATCGGATCACTTAAATATCTTCGTTATTAATGGTTGTATGAAAAAAACTACGCAGAACAAAGTTATGCTATATGTAGGACAACACGATGTTTTTTTCTGAAATTTATTTTTTATAGAATAAAAAAAATATAGAATAAAAAAGTCGGATAGTAAGTGAATAGGTAGGAAAACACTTCGGTCACATTGGAAGTGTTTATCAACTTAACGTCAATCGAGACAATGATCTACAGTGAGATCCGTTATAACGAGACGTAATAAAGTGCACGCGTACCGAGCGAAAATTCAGTCGATTTTCTCGAAAACAAAGTCTCAAACGAAAAATTTGTATTCTATATTTTCGACTTCTTTTTTCGCGTAGAATCACCCCCTTTTCGCTTGTACCACCAGTTACCAACCAGCCTGTATATGTCTTAATATAAGAAATTTTTCCGAGTTACTTTCATTTTGTGCTTCAAACCATCTAAGCCTTTCGTCGACAGCTATAATCAAGTACATCTTCAATGGTGTCGCCAGTAAATTCGTCCTCTGCTCTACTCAGATTTTTGTTTATAAAATCTTGAAGAACATTGTTCATATCTTCTTGTATGCCGGTATTATGTTTCTTTTCAATTTCAAACCAGTCTTTCACATCGGTTCTGATCTGACGCACTCTCTGCATCCTGGTAACCGATGCAGTGTTGCAAGTGTTTCATCTTGTCTTTTTTTATTATTTCGGAGTCTTCCGCACTCTCTTCGTTTTCATGCTTCAAAAGGTTGTCCCACACGTTTTTCAGTATTGCATTGTTGACATTTGACCAAGCTTCATGTACTACATGAAAATAACCGCCCTTTTGTAATTGATCATTGTTCTTCATCAGTTCTTTCTCTGTACAGCAGTGAGATAATGGCATTAATGTTTGCAGCAGTTGTTTTCGGTAATTTCGTATGAAACATGCCATTATTCCATCATCCATTGGTTGTATGAGCGATGTAGCGTCAAATAGAAAATACACGATTTTAACAAACTCATCTTTTGTACTTTGTATCCCGCTATCTTAGTGCGCGTTAGTGTTATCTAGTAACAACAGAGTTTTCTCTCTGTGCCTGTTTTTCAGTTGCATTTCTTGAACTTATTTTAAGAAACATTCATTGTACCACTCATTGAAAATTTTGCTGTCCATCAAAGGCTTGGTGTTAGTTTTGTACATAATTGACATAGCACTTAAATCAAAATTTGTGGTACGTCGAGTTTTGTCAATTCCGCCGATTATTAGTATCGGCAATTTGTGGCACCTGGTAGCATTTCCACAAAGAAATGCAGTAACTTGTTCTTTGCACTTTTTTTTGCTTGTTATCGATCTTTCATGATGAAAGGGCGAGGTTTTTTTCTGGTACTGCGTTTCACATTAGTCCTGTGCTATCGTCATCGTAAACGTTATCCAATGAGTACCCTTCGTCCTGCAGAAGTTTTTGAAAAGCTGCTTCGAAGATATCCGTTGCAGCTTTGTTTGGGTTTCAAAAATCTTCATTGATATCCGCTTTACGGATACGGTGACGTATTCTAAACTTTGTCACCTAACGAGTACGGGCTTTAAAGTTATGATTTCCGTGTAATTTTTCATTAAATTCTCAAGATTTTTGGCTTAACAGGGGTTCTCTTATTTCTATGTTTTTATCTTTACATTGTATGTGCCATTGGTAAGGAATTCTGCCTAAATTCGCACTATATGGCATTTTTAAATGTTTTGTGTAACTGCTAGCAGCCGCTGAGTTGGTCTCGAAATATTTTTTATCTCTTTTTCTTTTGCTTTCACATTGCCCACTGTGAAAAGTGCATTATCGTACTGTTTTGCTATGGTTTTGTGAGTCTCGCCAGCTTTTACCATCTCAAGGATTTCATATTTATCGCCATTTGACAACAGTACCGGTTTTCGTTTCTGCATCATTATTATTTGGAGCGTTTCGAACGTATATGCTGCATTGAAATGTTGTGATGCGATTTTATTTCCACAGCTATCGTCGTCAGCGATTTTGATGGGAGAAACAAGTATTATACGGATTATATACGTATCTAGGTATATAAATTTTATATACGCATTTACGTATGTAATCCAGTTTGTGTTTGTTTTCCCCTATCACAGTTATCGACGACGATAACTGTCGAAATAAAATCTCGCCACAACATTTCAGTGTGGTATTTACGTTTGAAATATCCCTAAAAATAATGACGCAAAAACGGAAACGGGAAATGTTGTCAATTGGTGATAAATACCAGATCCTTAAGGTGATAAAGCGTGGTAAGTCTTACACAACCATAGTAAAAAAGTACGGTATTGCATATTTCAGCCTGGGAAGCATAAAAGCAAAAGAAGAGGTAAAAAAATATATCGAATCCAACTTAGTAGTTTCTAGCAATTACAAAAAACTTTTAAAAATGCCAAACAGTGTGAATTTAGACAGACTTCTTTACCAGTGGTACATACGATGTAAAGATAAAAATATAGAAATAACAGAACCAACGTTAGGCCAAAAAGGTCGGAAATTTAATGCAAAATTAAACGGAGATCATATCTTTAAATCCAGTCTCCGTTGGATGACAAGTTTTAAATCACGTCACTGTATTCTTAAAGCGGATATCAGTGATGATCTTCTAACCCCAAATAGACCTGCAGCGGATATCTCCAAAGCTGCGTTTAAAAGACTTCCGCAAAACGAGAGGTACACGTCGGATAACGTTTACAACGTCGACAGTACAGGCCTAATGTGGACAGCAGTACCAGAAAAAACCTCGCTCTTTCATCATGAAAGATCGATAACAAGCAAAAAAAAGTGCAAAGAACAAGTTACTGCATTTCTTTGTGCAAATGCTACCAGATGCCACAAATTGTCGATACTAATAATTGGCGGAATTGAGAAAACTCGACCTACCAAAAATTTTGATTTAAGTTCTATGTCAATTATATACAAAACTAACACTAGGGGTTGTATGGACAATAAAATTTTCAATGAATGATTCGATAATTGTTGCTTAAAATCAGTTAAAGGAAAGCAACTGAGAAACGGGCACGGAGAGAAAACTCGGTTGTTTCTAGATAACACTGACGTGCAGCACGATAGCGGGATACTAAGTACGAAAGATGAGTTTGTTAAAATCATAAATTTTCCATTTGACTCTTCACCGCTCATGCAGTCAGTGTGTCGTGAAATAATCGTATGTTTCAAACGAAGGTACCGTAAAGAATAGTTGCAAACATTAATGCCATTACCTCACTGCTATACAAAGGAAGAAGTGATAGACAATCATTACAGATTAAAAATGAGTGATTCTTGTCGCATAGTACATGATGCTTGGTCAAGTGTCAACAATGCAATACTGACAAACAGCATGTGGGGCATTTTTTTGAAGAATGAAAGCGGACGGAGTTGGGAAGACTTCGAAATAATAAAAGACGGCAAAGATGAAGCACTTGGAACGCTGAAGAGGATATCAACGATGATAGAACGTTCGGATAATGTTTGCATGTAACGTATAATCGAAGTTTTACTGTATATCACAATAACAAATAATATTCGACCAAGAGTTGATGGAAGCAAGCAGTATGAAAATGAGAATTTATTATGACATTGTTATGAAAATAAAAAGAACAACTTTATCTGCAAGTAGTTTATAAATAAATGGTTTTTTGTAACTGAATTTAAACTTTTGTCCATCCTGTAAACGGTAACTTTTTAGCGAGGACTAACAATTCATTGTTTCTGCGAAAATTGCAAACTTTCTTTTCATGGTTTTATTTTTCGAGTATATTTACGTAATTTTGTAAAAAGGAAAAATAATAATTCAAACTACGAAGATAAACGAGTGAAAAATGAATTGTAATCTTGGACAACGGTGAATTATGGAACTATATATGTCATCGTGCTTTATTTTTAATATCGAGTAATTTGGAAACAGTGCCTTTTTCCGTAGAAAATTCGATGTTGATTATATCTATAAAATTTGAATTCGTCGAAACAAAGAGTTTCATGCTTTCCACATAAAATGTTTGGTACTAGTATTAGTTTGATGCATTTTAGACGTTTTGATCCATCTTCTCGTATTGAATAATTCCTTCTTTGTAATTTAAACGTATAATTTAATCTTTGATCTAACGATTTTCGCTAATAAAGTATTTACAATGCGATTAAAAACTCATGTACGTAAAACGTTTGTACATTGATCCCTCTAACTGTATGTATCGTCCATTTAACAAGAGCGTGATTGGTATAATTTAATAATTAGTCGCTGTAATTGTGTAAAGATTGTTGTATATGTGTAAATGTGTCGGTGATTATGAAATTGGCCTAAGTCATATATTTTTTGTTTCGAGATAGTTAAAGCTTCGACGCATGAACTGAATTATGTTTTTTAAAACGGTTCGATTACTGTTACTTTGCAAAGATAGTTTCAAATTAATGTAATGTAAATAGACGCGACGCAAAATAAATGATAGGCTCCTGTTTTTCTTAGATTCTCGACAGGTCAATTTCATAATCATCGACACAAATATGTATGTACTGATCTATTCGTCAATATTATCCTACATCGTCAACGTCAAGTCAACGATCAAATTTGATTGTATAGTCGTGTTATAGAAATCTGTACTAACTGTGTTTATTGAATTAATTGCTCTATACTTGACATACGTTTCGCTCAAAACTTTAGCTTCACGTATTTTACAGGCGAACAAAGAAAAATAAACGGGAAGTTTATTATGTACCTACCGAATTTTGTGTATCCGAATTACTTACGAAGTTAAAAATGCATTTTGTTATAAAATTATTTATATTCACATATCAGTATAATTACTAATAATATATTCCTCTACGCTTATTATATGTTTAAGGTTTAAGGCGATTATCCATACCGTACATTAGTTTTTTTCCTAAATATAAGTTTCCAGTAAATATCTTGCAACTGCTATGTATATTTTCAAATTGGGTTCAAATTTTGCCAATATAGTCTTAGCAGTCGTGTCTCATTATAGTGCCAGCGAAATATCAAAATGTTAGAATACGTATAATCTATAGATAAAAATTTTTTATAACAAAAATGCAAATACTTTGACGAGTCACTGTATGTGTACAGCGAGTGCGATAGATGGGTGAATACCTATGCGGCCAACTGTAAATGACAGTTAATTATTTAATTAAATATCATGAATGTAAAAATTCATGATATAACAATAATATTTTCTCAACATAGAAATATCTGTATACTATCATTAAGTAATATTGACGTTAAAATTGTTATCTCCTAGGATTTCCTTTTTATCTAATAACATCTTGTAATCTATTTGGTATATATTGTTGTACATTTTTCATTGAAAAAGAAATACATTGTTTTCTTTCTAAAAATTTCTTGAGCTATTATTTTAATGATGTACGATATTGGCCTATCTATCTTCCAAGTCCCTACCATATATCATGTTCATTTATGTGATTGTGAAAGAGTAGTTATTGTTTGGTAAGTGTACATGTAGACGTCATTGACGCATTATACGTTACCTTGTACATTGGATCATGACCTTATTGGGAATAAAATGCGTTTCGAAATCCTAATATGTCAGCACTTTTTTTGTGCAAATTGTTCTTTGAAATACAGTAGAATGTTTATAGAACGGTTATACGCACTAATTGAAGGACAAGAGTACGGATAAGAATTTTCGAATTTTCGGGTAATGGGATAGATACTTTGCTAATGTTCATCTTTATATTTGTATTTCAAGAAAGAACATAAATATGGAATGCGACTAATGAAACTAAATATTTGACTAAAGATTTTTATTGCTCTTGAATCCTTTTTGCTACTTAATCGCGCAACTTCCTTAGCAGATTTAATTCGATAAAGTTACATTTCTTTTGTACCTCGTATCGTCCGAATCCCATACCTAAAGTCTAAAATGCTTCAAAATGTCGAGGAACGTCATCATTACCGTCATATTCATGTTTCAATTCATTATTCCAAGCTCACATAACGATGGTACCATGGTCAATTATTGAAGAAGTTTCATCACATTGCAACCGTTCTATCACATCGCGTCGACGTTATCACAATCGCTGAATCCTGGTATTGCACCGAATGCAGAAAGAGCTTCTTTTATATCTTTCGTAATATTATCTTTCATTTCTTCTTTATGGTGTCTTCAATGTAGTTTACTAGCCTTTTTCGTCTTCTTTTTAACTTTAACCAAGTGTACGTCGCCGTATAACAGCAATCCCTTAAAAATTGCTTGCAAAGCTGTATCACCCTTTCGCCGGTATTATCGTTGGTTATCAAAAAATGTTTTCTGTAGAAGATCAAACTGCTTACGTGCGAAACGCTTTCGGATAATCGTGGTTCCATTGTATAAACTTTTATTTTCAAGCGTCAACAGGAACGTGTTCACAGCCGTTAATCCGAACATCTCGTTTGCCATTGAATGGGAAAGAGTTCTTGCAGAAAATCTCCATGTGCCATTGTATCTTCCTGCTGAAACTAGAGCTTACCGTGTTGCCCGGTATCAGGAAATTCTAGCTATATACATTTATCTACCAGTGACCTTCTCCTCTTACTTACTGTCACAGTCCGATTATTTTCCTCAAAGTAAGGTTCAATGATACCGAAAAGCGACACTTGACACTCAGTTGTTACTTCGACGTTAAATTGAACAAGACCTAGCCTTTTTATAAATCTGAGATGAACACAATACAGGGAATCCTACGCAACCGGGCCAAACTGTATTTTTAAAACTTGTCCTCTTCGCTCGTTCTTCACATTCGTATTCCAGGAATACAGAACTTATGCAATTAATATTACTCGTTATGTATTATACATATATTTTATTAATTTTTGCCTGTCGGCTGCAAGATGATATTGATCTATATCGATTTCTCACTCACACTTCCATTCAACTTCAATATACATCCTATACTAGACTGTTACCTATTATTTTAAATATTTTCCCATTTTTTCTTCGCCTCGTTTCACACGGATTATTATAGGAGCTACTTTATGATACTTTTGCAATTGTTTCATTGGACACGCGTTTCATTTCGAAAAGAATACATTTACTCTAGGAAGCCTTATCTTAATTAAATTTCGCTACTTCCTCCAATGATGTAACGTTTCTTTATGATCAATTTTATGGTTTTTTTTTATCCTAATCTGCTCCGTTTTCTATTCGTCTTTCCTATCCTTCTTATAATCTTCCCTGCTATTGTATGACTTGTATAAATAATGCTTGCAATCTTTCTCTAAGATTTTTCGTTTGGTAGATAGATATGTCATATATTCACACACACACACACACACACACACACACAATCTTTGTGCTTCAGCAGAAATTGCAAATATCTCAAATTTATAGCAACATTATGTTTTTTTCGTACTGAGAAACACATATTCGTTATGAATTATTGCATTATAATATATTAAATTTACTTTCGTCCCATTACAACACTGAATTTCGAAGTTCGATAGTTCCGTTTTTCTTCGTTAGTATTATTTATATAATGTTTCTTATCTGCGATGCGCGAAGAGTACAAGGTGTTCGAGAATGATTTGTCACGAGCACCGTAGCGTTATCCTACAGCTCTGGATCGGCGAAGATCTGCAAAGAAAGAAGCAGCAAAATTGACTTTGACCTTGAAGTTCCAGGCAACATTTTTTTCCATTGCATCGCACGTTACTCATCGCGAGGATAAAAAGTGTCAGAGGAACCATATAATTCGCAACTCATCCGTTCTCTCGGAAAAGAATGTTAGATCCAAACTAAAAAACCTTCCATTGCTTCCTTTATTAAGCTCGCTTTATCTGTAATATGCTTACATCTTGCAGTCAGATGCAGGAAAAATACTTTTTGCAGTCTAATGTCGCTGGTAAATACCTCACAGTCACCATTATATATCCCGTGTCCTCCCTTTTTTTCCTTTCTTTCTTTCTTTCTTTCTTTTTTGCTGTTTAAGCAGCGCCGGACTCGCATTTCTACATTCCGCGCATGTTCCTACCAAAGAATACGCATTGACTTTAGGCGATGATAAAATTGGTGAATCGGTCGATGATGGTGCTCCACCTACCTCACGCTAGTCGACCGATGCACCAATTTTTTAATGAAACGTTTAGATCGTGTCGTCTTCTAACTGCTGCTTTTTTGCGGAAGAATAATTTTGAAAAATCTTTCAAAGGTAAACTATTTCGCATCTTCGTTTCTGGCTGATTAACGCCTTGTTCTTTTATGACGTGCGAATTTTGTGTCATGTAGCACTCGTAATAATTATGTCGATAAACGGATCTATTTGATTTCGTCAAGTCAACCATCGAAATTTCAAAAAGTTTCACAAAGTTACTTCACATTTACAAGCTTGACGCTCGGAGTCGTCCGCAGTTATTTTATATATTTACTGATCCTGGGATATACAGTTGGGGTAAGAAAGTTGTAAACAATTTTTAATCAATAGATACGTGGAAACGAAAGGAAACTTTCATGATAAATGGAGATCGTTTATCGCTTTGTGACAGACTTTATTTTTTATTTAATTGTTTTCGTCATCGCGCCTGTACAAATGACACGACGACAAAACATTACCAAAGATCTACGATAAAATACATAAATCTATTTACGTTACGAAATGTGTACGGAATTTTCGTACGAAGTAGTGGGAAAATCGCGAATAATTGGAAGAAGTTCGCGATAGCTACGAAGCAATAAGCAATCTTTATCTATAATATTTGTTCTAATCCCGTCTTTTCAAATATTATTTTACGCTCTTAGATGAAATTTCCGAGATGCAGTATTAGTTGAAACTTGTTTCAGATATCCAATTTAAAACATCAAGCGAACATTTTCGCACGCAACTGTATGTGCTATTCGCTTTTCGCGCAACGATGAATTGCGGTTTTCGCGATAACCATCACGCGATTGTATCGCTTGACAGATTTCTTAGATTATGTGCAGCTTTGCATAACCATTTGTACGTTTGCTTTCCTTATTGAATCGTGGGACTTTTCACATTGTTTACTGATCCCTCGTGCGTAAATTTATTTCCTAATCTACTGATAATTATCTGTATTCCATCTTCTTTCAATTCCTTTCATATCGGACAATGTAGCATGGTCTCACGAACTGCAGATGCACCCACGAACAATTAATACAACCGTTTTCGAAATTCTCGAGAACAATTATTTCGAAAACACGTAAGATGTTGCGCTCTGCTATATTTTAGCGAATTACACGGGACATAGTAAGCTTCGATGCACCAGGACGATGTATCACTTCGATGTATCACTTTGGCGAAACTCCAATATTTTGAGATATGCTTCGAAGCAAGTACAGTTGCTCCTCAAAGTAAGCAGAAAGATATTCGGCGGATGTTTTTTCGATCAAGTGAGCGAGGCCTTCCAAACTAACGAATATTTTCTTCCAAACTTCTGCAGTCTCAAATAGCTGCCGCCTGCGATAAATATATTATGTACGTTATACAAAATTTTTTGAAATTTCCGTAACACTGTTCTGAGACTCGATTATCGCGATCGTACGGGTAAGATATAAAATTAGTCCGAAAATGTATTAAAAATTACGAGACATTTATTACACATCGTCCATTTAGTAAGAAATTAGTATACAGCATAAATAGTGGTCTTAAACGTATAATTAATGCTAAAATTGGTCTCGATAAATGTTGTGACATATTAATACAACGAATGATCGGCTTCGAATACTTGGGTGATCCTTGTGCAGTGTATATGATTGCCCGAAACATCTTGTATGTGTTATATCCATATTCAAATTCGTTTTTACCAATCAAATTTTGCCAGTATACTGATGCCAGTCGTGTGTCATTAAATTGCTAATGAAATGCTAATGAAATTTCAAGATGTTCCGTACATTCGACACGATATATCGATGAAAAGTTTCTGTAAGTGTTCAAACACTTTCGTGAGCCGCTGTATCTTTGGCTAGGTGCTAATTATCGGGCTATAAAGAAGATATAACACCGAAGCTTGGAATTTGGAATACGGATGTATATAAAAAAAAAAAAAAAATAAAAAAAGAAAAATAAAAAGAAGAAATGATCGATTTGCTGAAGAACGTTCGTGAAAGGAAAAACTATTCAAGTATTGTAAGAAATATTTACTTGTCGCAGGGTGCTTGAATTATTTATGAGTTTAGGTTTACAAACTTTTATGACTTTGTGTTCAACGAAGTTCAAACCGGCTTTTGATTATATCATATCTTCGATTCGTTAATACTGTTAGATATTATTGATTCGCCGATTATGCTTCAAAAACTATTCGCGTGGATAATAATCACCTTATATATATAGAGTTATCACTTATATATATAGACTAATCACGGAGATCAGATCCTCCTTGAGCTTCGCTTGTAAATCTTCAATTAGCCATGCTGGCCCACGGCTGTCGCGCAACCAATTACTGCCAAATTAATACTGAAACGACTGTTCCAGGATAGAATCCTTAGTCCTGAAGGTGCCGCGGCGGTTTAATTTATTATGTAGGATGAACTTTACGCTAGCGAAACGATGTCGTGGATAATTCAATTTGGCGAGACGCTTTCTTGATTGCACGAATATCAAGTCGATTTTCTAATGACAAACGATAGAACTCTGTCTGAGTATCGAACGATTCTTGAAGGACGAAACGACTGTTTTGTCGTTCGATGCGATTCGGTTGACGATCGGACTGATTCTTTCGACTATTGAAATGATTCTCTCTCGTGACGATCGGAGCGATTCTTGTAACAATTCAGATGATTCTGCCTGATGATTCGCGCGATTTTTACTTGCGACAATATTAAAATGATTGAGTTACTATATTATTAAAACCAAGTAATAAGAATTTATTTTAGTCATTTAAGCGAAGAAAAAGCAGATATTAATTTTGTACTTTTTGTCGACTGGTAGAGTGTATTTTTGCTAATTCAACATTAGTTTTATTTGAATACGATACTAACAACTCGATTTTCTGTTTTGCAGGGTCGACATACCAAAACTGGACAATTGGCAGCCATCAAAGTTATGGACGTTACAGAAGTGAGTAATTGTCTTTAAAACATACTATCTTTTTCTCTCCTAAGAATACTTCCCTTCTCGAGACACACGAAAGTCTACCATAGCTCGATTTATCACAAATAATATAAAACACTAAATAAGAAACTAGTTAACGCTTTTCTAACATGGCCAAACTTTAACCTTCTATACTTTTATTTTTCTTCTCGGATCGTTTGTTTTTCTTTTACTTTCCTCTACTTCCCGATTTCCACCACCCGTTCCATTCTTTCGCTTTCTTTCGCCATAATTTCTTCTTCCGTTATATTCATCGCTTCAGACTTTTTGCATTCCTTCCATATATGCTGCCACGATTCTTCTCTCTCCTCGCATAATCTACACATTTTCCGATTCACTTCCATTCAGTATCTACTTCCTTCCCATTCATTTCCACGTCTAAAACCTCGCTATTGTTTTCAGCTTTCTGACTTTTCCCTTCTGTTCTCCGTATTTTGCTCTACCTTTGTTTTTCACTTGTTGTATTGTTTCAACGATCTTGATTCCTCTATTTTCTTGCTCCGTTCCTCCATCTTTTTCTTTCCGTATTTGCTTATTCACTTTTCTATGACCATCGATCGTCCTTTGCTTCGTCCATTGATCAGCTTCTTCTTGCTCGTAGAATTCCTGCATTTTTTCCTGCATTTAGTTTCCCCCCACTCCTGCCTGTTTATCACTCCTCTACATTCTTTCGGTATTTCATTGCTCGTCGTCGTCTTCATTTTCTCCCGGAATTCTAGAGGTCTGCCTCCAGCTTCTACGTTTATTTGCTCTATTTTCGCCTCCTCTTTGACTATACACCCCGGTGTGCATCTAAAATATTACAATAATAATAGTAATAAATATTACAATCGGAATGATTTTATTGCTATGATAACAGTGATTACATTAAAATAATAATTATATTAATCCTTCCTTTACTACGGGCGACTATAGTCGCCCTGCGTAAGATGCTGCGTATTGTACATCCTCAAGTCTTTTATTAGCAATCAATATGGTGTGACAAAAGGGAGTTATGAATACGCTGTTTTGAGGAAAATTTTTTTCTTCGAGAAACACCGTCGAAGCAGCTCGGGTTGTGTAGTGAGGCTTAACACTAAACCTACCGACACTTCTTGTGTATTTATTGACCGCTCGCGATAGGCAGGACAGACTACAAATTTTTCTTAGAAAGAAGAAAAGCAAACTAGAAATAAATACCGAGGGATATATTGTCTGTCATATTTTATGAAAAGCCATAGATTAGGAAGCGATTTGATAACGTTTAAGTATGGTAAAATTTGTGTAGAAATTTGCAAGCGGTCGATTTGACCGCTGTGGTAGGTTTAGTATTAAACGCGCACTTTTGGCGCGGCGGCTCGTTCAGCGGGAGCGCCGCCCGCAGCGAAAGGTTTAAAAATGAAAAAGGACGACTAATGATATTTCCTATATTGTCCATGTAGGAACAATGTTCTTTCAGAATGTGTATAAAATTGTAGAGATTACCGTATGCGAATAAGTATAAATAATTGCTTGAGTACGTACAGTGGTTCGCAGAAGTATCCGTACGCTTACGTCTTATAGAAGAAACATTTTGATGTTTCATTAGCGCTATAATGAAATACGCGGTTGTCAGGATTACATTGATCAAATTTGAACTCGATCTGAAAATATATATAGAAGTTGCAAGATACCTACCGTAAACTCATAGTTAGTAAATAATTAATGTGCAGTATGAATAGTGGCTTTAAGTATATAAAGCGTTAAGATGCTCGATGAAGATAAGCGTCGTTGAATATTGCAATTTATGAATAGTGCGGATAATTGCCAGTTTAAGTAGCTTTTTGATCTCTGTAAAATATAACCTTGCAACTTGTGTGTATATTTTCAGAATTGCTTAGAATTTTGCCAATGTAACCATGATAGTTGCGTGTCATTGTGGTGCTAATGAAATTTCAAATGTTTCGCATAACACGTAATACGTTCGTAAAATACATCGAAAAGCGTACGAATACTTTCGGCAGCCACTGTACGTAGAGTTAGCTATAAAATTTTCCATTGTTAAATACGTATGCCGGTAACTAGCAACGGTCTCTCAGTGACTAAATTGATGTGTGACTTCGATGTGTATAGTTCACGAGAATGCATGCACGACAAATGTATTCTTTACAAATTTTCCGACGAGAAGAATGCACGAATATTGCGTAACACTTTGGAATAAAACTTCGTACAACAATGATGCTACTATGAGCAAGACGCATTTCTCAAATGCTTTTGAGAAATTCAGTTCCAGGGCTAGCTTTGATCTTCGTCTATCGAACTGTCTGAATGTCTGAAGACAAGGAACATCGGTTTGAACTTTAATTAGACAACCTAATTAGACAAGGGGAAGTGATTAAGAAACGCGCGGTTGAGATAGGGGATCGAGTGAGATAGTAGAAGTTATTCTTGGAATAAAAATTTATTCCAATAAAAACAGCTCATGTAACTTGAGCATTGATTGCGTGTTTAGATTTGTTACAATTGTGCTTAACATCAGGCTATACACGATTACTGTAGTGTATATATATATATATATATATTAATTAATATATTAATTAATACAATACATAATTATTGTTAATTCTCAAGTTAAGAAAGACTAGTTGTGTTAAAAAAAACCACAATTAAAGTTAATGATATAATAAGTGTAAACCAAGATAAACTAATTAAGAATAAAATGAAAAATATTAAAGTTATATTTTCCTCAGAATTTTAGTTATTTTATAAGAAATTAATCTTTTAAAGTTATTTTTTTAAATTGTAAGTATCTGGTTCAAACGATCGTATTAAACTGATGTCTGCTGCTTCTAAACTGTGGGGGAAAGTATTTCTAAAAAATTGCATCATCAATTAGGTATATCTTACCAGACAATTTGTAAAACAGCCGTTGTGGTGTAACACAAAACGATTATGCTGTTAGCTCTTAAGCCTATTTTTTTATAGCAATAGTAGATTTGCGAGGAAAATAGAGAAAAACCACTATTTTTTATATAATGCCTTGAATAAGTTTTTTTTTAAATTATTTTCTCGTTTAATTATAATACCACGAAGTTCATAATATAGATTGTTCAATTCGCCTTGACTTTAACTATCATTTCACGATGATAAAAATATCTATCGCCGTTAAAAAAAATTCGATAACCTTGAAATCTCAGGAAAAAATGACCTTGATAAAAAAATAACGTTTCCTCTGAAACTTTTGCTTATCATGAAAGATAAGTGAAACATTTAAAACGCCGAAGTTACGCGGCAAACGTTGTACGTGCAGTCAACCGCATAAGTATCCATTAGGATGCTCGTCAAATTTTCTTTCAAAAACATTTTTTTTGTTTACCGTAATTCCTAAAATTACAACACTTGGTGAGAAAATGATATCTGGAAAATTTTCGGAGAGATCGAGTAAAAGGAGCCCGTGCCGCATTTGCTTAAAGTTTTCCAATTTTTATAACTTCACGTTAATCTCGGATTACTCTTTTTAATTATTCTTGTCGCTTAATTCTAAAAATATAATTCTAGAAACATAGTACGCAACGATTACAAAGAAAACTCTCAAGGCCGTGACTCTAGATACGAATCTAAGAATTACGATGTAGGTTTGTGTACCGACAGATTTTTCAAAATTTACCATATATATTGTGATGATTAAATGTGTCATACACGAAGTACATTTTATTGTTATCATTCATGCGATAAGCGAGTATCGTACCGAATACAACTTGTAATGCTCTGTCAAAACGCACTGTAGATAAAGTGTTAATTGAATTGTATTTGTATAAAGAAACTTTAACATCCTATCAATATCATGATTTGTTGAGTGAATAGTACCCACGATTGATAAAAAATATTTTAGATAATATGAAGTAATATTTATTAAAGATAATTTAACACGTATTTCTAGGATACTTACAATTAATTTCTTATTAAATTAAATATCTAATAAATTAATTTAATTATATATTCTAAATAAATTAATTAATTAACAAATTAAGAAAATAAATACAATTGTGTAGGTATATATGCTTAATCTTATTGATTATTAAATATTTGCTTAGGATGGCTTCCGGCTTACATCATATTTACAACGTTTGCTATATTTGACACATCGGTGTTCTTTGAATTTACGTAGCTAACAGTTTATTCATCGAATAAATCAGGATGATTGATCGAATGAATCATGACTAGACTGTAAGTTTTTATACATTTATACGAAATTTGAAAGCGTAAAGGTGCACAAAATGCGCATAATACGAAAAATATATAAAATATCCAAAGTACAGTGCTTTCGGGCTTCGCAGGCAAAATAATTCTACTTCTTCAATTATATTCTGAAAAATGTGTATTTGCACAAAGATTTACAGTCCAGTAATGGCATTAGAATTTTTCCCTCTGTTTTTAAATAACTTTTAATTAATGAAACAAATCATTCAATGAAATGACACGATGATATAAACAATCAGCTACTTCTTCAACCCTTTCGCTGCGAACAGCGCCTGTAGGCGCACATCCAGAGTTGCTTTCTCCAAGCGAACAGAGCCTATAGGCACTCAATCGCAGTATCTTTCTCACAGCTTCGTGCCATCCGCGCGACCGATCTCCCACTGTCACATCGGCTTCTCAGAGAGCAATTCGTTTCTGAACGCTCCACAGCGAAAAAGTTTTAATGCGTTAAGACACATATTTTAAGAATGTAACGCAATTTATTCGCTTAATAAAAGAGTGAAATAGATATAAGACAATATATCACAAAAATTATATTATACTTGTTGTATCTATATAAAATCATAGAAGTAATAAATAACATAATATTATATCGATATAACAACCATCAATAATGTCATGTTATGTTCTTAGCGTTGAAAAAATTAATGGTTTTGTAATCTCTAATATATACATGAAATAATAATTGTATTGATATCTAAGTATAAATAATTTTCTTACAGAATGCGTTTTTAGTTTCTTTGATAGGCTACAGATACACAAAATTCGGTTAGTATATGTAGGCTTTCGTGACTGACTTCGCGTATGTATTTGTGCAGATAACAAAGTTCATATGACAAAGAACTAGATGGATATGCCTTTCAATCACATTGCTATGTCGAACATAAATTCATGACTCGCTGCCGCATATTTCTATATCGTTGTTGTTAGTGGACACAATTTGTCCTTTAAAATACACTGTCGTGCATAAATATGTAGACACTTTAAAATTATTACAAACGCATATAAAATACATTACAACAATATATGAAGTAAATGAAGCTGTTTAATCTAGTTTTCGCTTCTGTTCTTATTTCAGGTAAATCTTATTTCACTATATGCAGTTAGTAGATATTAATTAGTAAAAATAGATAATTAGATAATCAAAAAATACTCGATAATAATTAGTAGAAATAAAAATGCAATAATCCCTAAATACCTAAGTTTTGTGACTTTAAACGTACACATCTGTTCGTTTCTAACCACATACTAAAAGTTTATATAGATTTCACGAAGTGTCAGCTATTTGTTAGATTTAATGGAACTTAATTAGTACAAGTGTATTCCTTGTTTCAGTTTCAATTTAGCAGAACATTTAATATCGGCTAAAGAATTAACAATAGAGAAACATTCTTCTGTCATAATGTTGAAAATAGGATAAAGACATCAGTCTTTTGATTAGGTTCTATCAAGTGTTCACATATTTATGAACGAGGGCGTATTACGAAGAGAAACCGAGGCAAATAAAATCCGGAGAACGAGCCAATTTACCGTATCAGTATGACCGATCTAATTTACTGTATCAGTACGACCGATTCAATGTCCAAGAAAAATTCACTCAAGTATTTGATACTGCACTCTGATACTGAAGTATGCTGGACAACTGTCATGCTGATACCCCTATTTCAGTTCGATGTACGGCATACTCGAATGCGATGTATAACCGAGCTTTCATCTTCGCAGTTCATGACATATTTTCTGGCTCGTGCAGAGTCGACAGAAACAGTCGTTGCTCACCTTCGATGAATAATATATTACCGTGTTTAATAGATTAGCGAAACGTTTTAGATACCTACTACTTTAGTGCTACAATTAATGTCAGTAATTTCCTGCAAACTATACAACACTTCTTCGCACATTATACTTAATTGCTCATAAAATCTCATTCTTGCGATGCGATTTGAATTTTATAGTTATTCTGTTATTGTATCTTGTTTTATACTGCTGTATTCTGTACAAGTATTAAGAATATATTGGATAGGAGAGTGAGATTTCTTCGTTGCTTGAATAATTCTTAATATTGAATTGAAATAACATTAGACGATAGAAACACGTTTCTCAATTAAACAATGAATTGCAAGTAATACACGCATGTATTTATATGTTGGACAAAATTTTCAAATTTTTCTATTTATTTATAAGCAAAGAATTACGTTATATCTATCTTTGGAATATTTGTTTGGTCAGCATTCTATGTACTTTGCAGAATGTTCAATCAACAAATGAATACGTTATTTTTATTTATACTGTAATACTTATTTATCTTCCTAACAGTAATCAACAGTATTCAACTGAAAAATATTTCTCACGATATCTTGATAACCATCGATGTTCCAACAAACAGTTCAGACGATCTCGTTTTAGTCAGAAGATATTCGTTTATAACATTCGTAACTTTCTTAACATAAATATTGTCAAGCATAATGATATAAGTAGAAGTATTCTTATACTATATTTCATATTACGTTTGAAGAGTTTTTTCATTTCCAAACAATTATTTAAAATGAGTCCATTATCAACCATTAAGCATCGAGAGGACGTTTCGCATGTGTAATAACTATGGTTCTCAGATATCATGAAAATTAATTGTAAACTGTACGTGTTACGAGTAATCAATTTATCTTATTGCCTGTTTCAGGATGAAGAGGAAGAAATCAAATTAGAAATAAATGTATTAAAAAGGGTGAGTACACGACTACCGTAGAGAATATGAAAGTTTCCTTGCAAAACAGCCTCGAAAAGGACGAGATGACATTATTTGCCTTCTATCGCATGTTGCAGTATTCGAATCACAGAAATATAGCAACGTATTATGGGGCCTTCGTGAAGAAGTCATCACCTGGAAAGGATGATCAATTGTGGTTGGTTATGGAGTACTGCGGAGCTGGCTCCGTTACAGACCTTGTCAAGTCAACTAAAGGTCAGAGTTTAAAGGAGGAATGGATTGCTTATATATCACGAGAAATATTGAGAGGGCTCAGTTATCTTCATAGCAATAAGGTTATACACAGGGACATCAAAGGACAAAATGTTTTGTTAACCGATAATGCTGAAGTTAAGCTTGGTATGTTCCTCGACCTTCCTAGCTAAAGTATATAGTACTTGGACGATATTTCAACTCAATACAGCGTCGTTCGTTGCTAGATAGTTCGAATGATTAAGTAATCGTTTGTCCCGTTATGCCGTAGTTGATTTTGGCGTTAGCGCACAATTAGATCGGACAATAGGTAGAAGAAATACATTTATTGGAACGCCATATTGGATGGCTCCAGAAGTAATAGCCTGTGATGAAAATCCTGATGCTACATACGATAACAGAAGCGATCTTTGGTCATTGGGAATTACAGCTTTGGAAATGGCCGAATCACAGCCTCCGCTTTGTGATCTTCATCCGATGCGAGTGAGTATTCGTAACGGCTATGAATTCATTCATTACCGTTCTTCTACATTACTACTCTGTTTAAAAAGGGCGAAATTTAATTTTATTGATTATGCTTAATTCACACAAAAGGCTTTATTTCTGATCCCACGTAATCCACCACCAAGACTCAAATCGAAAAAGTGGGCGAAGAAGTTCCACGGTTTTATTGAAACGGTTTTAGTAAAGGATTATCATCAACGGCCGTATACAGAGCAGCTCCTTAAGCATCCGTTTATTCGGGACCAACCAACCGAGAGACAAGTTAGGATACAACTGAAAGATCATATTGACCGCTGTAAAAAGCGTAAACAGGAGAAAGGTACGAAAGACACGGCGATGTGATTCGTAAACGATAATTTGCTTAATCTCTCTAATGCGTCATCTGTAATTTGTTACACAGAAAGAGACGATTACCGATATAGCGGTAGTGAGAATGAAGAAGACGAACCGGCATTAGCTGGTGAAGCGTCATCCATTGTTCAAGCTCCTGGTGGTGATACTTTGCGTAGAAATTTTCAGCAAATCCAGGAAGGTAGGACTCTAACTCAAGAAGTAAATCCACAACCACCGGCTGCTAAAGAAAAACCGAGTAGCAGGACTCAAAGAGATATACCAGAACCAGGACCACCTGCACGTCCTGCTATACCACACAGATTAATCGGTGCGTTTGATAGTATACCGCTAATTATCTTCTACGTTGTTATGTAAAATTGCTGTCCATTGCCACGCCGAGTAAACCTTCTTAGATGTTACGTAATTACTTTTGCACTGTACAGTAGTTCCAGACCCCCAACCACCATCTCGGCCATTACCTCCAACACCCAGAGATGATCCACGACAGCCTCATAAAGTTTCGACACCGCCATCCAATCATCAACCCCTTATTGGTGGAGCTGGTAGTGGAGGTTCTGGCGGGCAAGCTGCATCGCAAAGAAACAGTCATGTGTTTAAACCTATGGTAAGTCTTTTCAATTTTCTGTTTTCGCAATTATCTCTTCTCGTATCTTATAACTCCTTCGACACTTATTTTATGTCAATAACAAAATAATAAATAAACTGAGTTATTTAACATTGGTATCTTATACTTTTGACCGATTACATCGGATTTATTTAGATTTACATTCGAAAAGGAAAAGTATTGATAATTACATCGATCAGGGCACAGCTCACCGATTTCGATGATTCCCAAATGCGTTGCGAACGTCGACATTCTCAGCAATTTCACTTGTACGTTACGCGTATAACTGCCGCTCGGTTGTAGTTTCATATTCATTATAAAAAGACGAATATCACGGCAGACAGATTTTTTTCACGCGATTAATATTTTCCAATATTCGCAAGATCTTTGGCCTTTCTTGTTCGATATATGTATATGTATATATGTTAATAATAATCCATAGTGAAAAGAATCTACATAGGCCAGGTACACGGAAGTATCGAAACGCTTACCTTTGCAACTTTCGACAAGTGACATACATATGTGGGGCACTCCTCCTTTGGGAACCGAAACAAACACGAACGTTGATATGCAAGTTATAAACAAATTCAATTTCGGGCTAGAAATCTCTGTACACAGGCAATTTGCAACGTTCACACGCACACGCGCACATACGCACGCACTTGTACTTATATCATATAGAACAGAAATTTGTTAATGTACCCCCAATTTTTTTTTTTTTTTTTTTTTGTTCAATGATATTTTACAAGTTACAACAGGTTTTGCTATATTCCGCATTGTAAGTTAATACGACATTTTATTTAACGTCGTAAATGATAGTTTCTTGGGACTGAGATTAGAGAGGAGATTTTCGATTAGATGCAGTGAACGTATTTTCCAAATTCATATATTTCCTATCATTTCCGAGGTTTCTTCAAGGAAAACGATATCAACAATCATCGTGTATCATTCAATTTGAGTTACATTGGCAATTGTGCAAGTTCGAATACCAACGAACTTTTATCTCTGTTTCACTTATGCGTAATGTTTCTTACTTTGAGAGCAACGAATAGAAACAACCGAAACATCAAGTTCACACTTCAATCACGCATTGATACCGTATATGTATATTCACCAAAAATGTACCGCAAGGATAAAAATTAGAATAAAGTTATTTTATGGACATACGAACGCATGCTAGTACTAAATAATTTTAGTTTCAGTCGCAATTTATCAACCGAAGAAAAAATAGCCTGTTATCATTGATGCGTGCGCGTTTTATGTTCGTGTTAAATACCGGTATCTTACTGACATTCCTTTTTCCCCCTGAGGCACTTGAATTTCTGGGACACTTATCTGGACGAGAGCGGGTCTTAAAAGTGAGACATATGAACTATGAGTAAGATACGGAGAAAAGTTCGTCAGCTGATTCACTGATACTAGTATATTCCTAAAATAAGATTATTTATCTTTTTCCTGTTTAACACACGTATTAATCTCGTATTTATCAAAAATTCCAGCAATAAATGTACAAATTTCAGTATCGTTGGTTTCTATATCGTAAAAATGGAGAAAAATTGTTCCGATTTTCCTGTACGTACGATCATTATCACACGACATGTATCATGTACGACATTACGGGAAAAGCACAAATAACAAAAGTTATAATCAACAACGATATTACTAAGGTAGTGATCTGCGAGAAGTTGTGTCAGTACAGTATGAAAATTTTTTTTGCAATTAATAATTTCAATTAGGTGTAGTTTCTTCATAGTATTTCCGATCGAATAAAGATACGATCCTTAATAATCTAGATATCATCGAAATCCAGATCGTAGGATGATATTTTATCGCAATAAAAATAAAAAAAAAATACAAAAATAAAAAGCTTGATCACAACCGTGGTTTATAGACCATGCAATCATCTCACTTTGTTAATGCAGTTTCGATAACATTGCTTGTATACTCAGTACATCACTAGGTACGTAATTTTAATCGTCTATATCTTTAAGATTATCAAGTAATTACACCAATCATTCAATATATATCATTAATAATCCATATCCTCATCTTATAAAAACTCGTTAAATTCAAAATCTTCTCTTATTGACATCAATTGAGTTTATCGCTCGTTATATCTGATACGGAGATTCATCGTAAATATTGTTTATACGCATTCAGAAATACTTTCGTGACTCGCTAGCGATCTGTGGCTCTAATAGATCTGCTGTAAATAAATGTAGATATGTAACGGTGAATTTTCTAATTTTACGGATATGATCTAGAATCTAGGCGATTCTCTTGTATTCATTTCCTCCCGTAGATGTGACATGTTCTTTTAAATACTTCTGTTCGACGTACATATTAAAAGTTGCAAATGTAAGTTCGAATATTTTCATGTGGCCTTGCATTTATTTACTGGATAATAAATTTGTTGCGTTATAAACATGGAAACATTGTTTCCATAAAATAGATCATTTTTCATAAAGATCGCTTGATCTTTTCAAATTTGTTCTATTTCAATATTACAATGATAAAACATTGCTTTGTTTATTAGAGAAATATAACAACGACCTTAAAACATTGGAAAATATGATCACGCGACAAAAATTTGTTTGTCATAATATTTTCTCTTTTATAGCAAATATCTTTTCCTTGGACATATTCTGGTATCATTAAAACTGGTGAAGAAATGCCAAGTTCTAACGTTAGATGACTCAGCATACACATGTTATATATAGATAGATATAGTCTACAAACTACTCCAATTTATAAAGATTGTAGAAAAGCACATGCTATTTTTATCCTACTTTGCCTTCTTGCTGCCTTTCATCAACTTAATGTATTTTGTGTATAATATATTTTGTTACATATATATATACAGTTTGTCCAATTTAAATGGAAACGGTTAAATATCTGGCAGAGTCTGCAAGATACAGGAAAATATGTTCTAAACAACAGCTGTAAAATATCAGACGTTCAATCTTGCAAAGACCTCGAAAATTCTTCAGAATAGCGTGATTAATATTTCAAATGGAAACCAGTATTCTAGCATATTTTCGAGATAGTAACGTTCAAAGGTGATATGTGACCGATTATGTAATATCATTATAATACTAATACATATACATAATAATAAATCGGAAATAAAATATTTGTATATATTATTTTATTATTATAAAAAAAGATTTTTTAAAATAATCATTCCAATTAAATAATCGTTCCAATTTCGAAAATATGCTGGATATTCATGTATTTAACTTCGATAAGTCAAAATCGATAATTCTGATTCGATTGATTCTACATACTGATAACAAATCAGTAAGATGATAAGTAGGAACGAGATTAGGTACAACATGTATACTCAAGAGTAAATTTACGTACATGTAAGTGTTATTATTAGACTGCGGATGTTATGTGTTTATGAGAAATTTACAGGCCGTGTACACATAACGTAAAAAATATATGTGTAATATCCTGTGTGAAACACGCGTTATAATATCTAGTAAGTGAAAGAAGTCTCTATTCAAGTTAAAACTTTTTAATTGCAATGATAAAAATATAAATTTACCTAAATACCCGCAGTCTAACTATGATGTTTGGAAAAGTCAAATCTCATACAAGTAATGCTTGAGAGATTTGATTTAAACTTTGAGAAATTAGAAATTACGTACATACAAGAGATATGCTCATATTTTAATTTTATTGGAATTCCGTATGTAAATAGAAAGTTATCACAGGCTTTTCATTAAAGTATTTATGAAAGGGTATTTTGAACCTACTTGCCAAGTTTTGATTATATATTTGGAACTATATACTTATTTATTATTAGATTTGAGTTTACAAAATTGTATTCCTTCTCTCTTCATTTCTCTCCTTTTTCTTTACAAAAGTAGTTACGAGATGCTTGAAACTTTCCTCTTAATGCCAACTCTAATAATAAATAGTTACATGTGTCGCAAATATAAGCAATTATGTAAAAAAACTTACACGCTAATCAACTCATTGCGCAATAGATTTTATTATTAATCGGTACAATTACGTCCTGTTCGATAGTATCTACGTCTTGTATACAATACTTTGCTAAACGTAAGCTACACTATCGTTCACAAGCATCTGTACAAATTAACGATGAATTGATAATTAGAAGCAACGCTTACTACCTTTTCATGAAATCACCTGAAATTTATATTGCGTATTTAAAAAATAGAACGACGATTTATTTCACTGTATATACTAATATATACATTTGCTGTTTAAAAAACACTGGTTGTATTAACGTCGGGAGTCTCTATATCCTCGTAGTCTGTCTCATAATTAAAAAATCAAAGAATCTGGAGATAAAGAGTTTGTCAGGTGAGGAAATATTGATTCTACAAGGTTTGACAATTACAAACATCAGTTTTGTTATTATATATCGACTTCTGAAAAGTAACTTACTTAGATTACAACGCACTATTATACGTAACTAGAGTGATGGCGAAGAAGCAATTTATTTCAATTTCATCGAAGCTTGTTGCAGCTTATTGAAAATAAGGAAGTGTCGGTATACTTTTGAGCGATAGTGTGCAAAGTCCGGACGAGCAACACTTGCGATCTACAATGGCGAGTAGTATTAACGCCGACAGCGTAAAACTTTTAAAAACTAATATCTTGGGAACAGTCTGTGCAAAAGATACGGATGGTTATCGTTTTGGAAATACTCGTGAAAGATATGACGGTATGCAGTGAAAGATATAGGTTTCTCTCTGGACGTTTGATTATGTCTTTGCCCAGAATTTTCAGGGCCATCTGTAACTTTTGCCTGAAATACCCTTCCGCATCTTCCATACCATTTGAGATATTTAATCGGTTTCCATCTAAATCAGACTATATTGTATATATAAATATATAAATATATATATATATATCTTTATATCTTTCTTTTGCTACATACTCATAAACAGATACATATTTTATCAGTAGCACGTAGAGTTTCCTTCTATTTTGCTATTAAGTCGTTGGCGTGCACGCAAATATAATTGCACAATTATTTCCTAGGGCGCGTATACTTAATTGCATTCATGAACGCGACACGTGCACACACATGTCACACACCTACAAACGCGCACATAGATATATCCACATAAACACATGCGCGCGCTTCTTACACGCAGATTTGAAATTATTCGGTTTTTGTTTTTTTTCCATGTTCACACGTACCGTAGCTGCCTCCAAGGAAGCCAGAGGTAAGAACACGTACACTTATTTTCCTCTTTACATTCTCATTTTTACATTTATACATACAGTTACACGTATTCTTATCTCTACGCGTAACATTTCCAATTGTTTATACATGCAGTCTATAAAACAGGTTACACGCGCTATGACGTAGTCTTGATATTACCTCATAATTTGCTTGGTTTATTTTTATACATACGAAGTTTCAACGAGACTTCTGAATTTTATCTTTAGTAAATGTCTACTATTTACCGCTATCGTGCTTAGTCCCCGTTACTTAGACGATATAACGTTTTTGAATGCTTCCGACAAGCTCCTTGAATGTACGCTTTCACGGAGATCGATTACACACTGCTTAAACGCATTAAGTGCAATTCATGGTTGTGTTTGTAATTGTTGGTATTTTAATGAATATATCTGTAACATTTTTATCCACGTGTTCGTTCGTATAAAGAGTCGCATACGAGATGTTTCATTAAACCGACAGTAAAACTATATACAATTTGTTATTATTACGGAAACATATCGGAACAAGAACTAACAATTACCATTGAGTCTATCTTATCTCTGCTGGCATTTTTTTTTTTTTCATATGTATATGTTGTGTACTCTGATCGCGATAGTATTGTGTTCCACCGAAGAAAAACAAATTCAGAAGTAACATATTAATTATTTAATGTCACCATTTAATGTACTCCTGTTATAATATTAGTTATCACGAGACCGGACAAGTTTATCATTGCCGTTTTCGGTCTATGTTGTAATTTAACTTAATCATGGTTTGATAATAATTGAACGCTGTTAAAGAAAGAAGTAACAAATTATCGCAATTTAGTTGCTTTTACCCCTCGCGATAGACACGTTGCATTCATTATTTTTGATCTGCGTTCTTTAAGGACGCTCTTAACGTAATAGACCGATAAAAGTGTATGATTAATTAGTATGATTTACAAAGTCTTTTGGAAAGTTTTCTCATATAATGGAGGTAACGTTTCATGTTAATCGAGTATTGAAGGAAATAATCAATGGGAGGTCAGATAAAGTTATCTGTAATTAAAGTATGGTCATAAACTTCGATTATTTATACAAAATTCTGCTACACGTTAACGATCTGCTTATCTATTTTCCTTAATTTGGATTTGTAACAGACAAGACCAACAATATACATTTGTTTGTAACTGTGTTTTCATGCAAAGAGAATTTTACTGGAAAAAGCGTCATCTATTTCAAATTGATTCTGTACTTATTTATAAAAAAAAAAAAAAAAAAAAAAATGATCGATTTGGCGAAGAACGTTTGTGAAAGGAAAAACTATTCAAGTATTGCAAGAAATATTCACTTGTCGCAAGGTGCTTGAATTATTTATGAGTTTAGGTCCACAAACTTTTATGACTTTGTGTTCAACGAAGTTCAAACCGTTCATATTCTCTTTTAGCGTATCCGCGTCCTTTGATCGTTCACACTACTATGTTTAATTTAAAGCAGTTTAATTTTTTTTCGCGCGTACACAAAATGCGTAAAATGAAGCTCGAATGTGAATAAGGATTGTCCATCGTTTATTAACGTATCATTTATAACATATTCTTTTTTTTCTTTTTATTAAAAACAAGGTTCATATTAGCGGTTTCTTATACAGTATAATAATATAATCGTTTTCTAGTTTTCATTAAAAATACCGGAGAAGCAAATTCATTCATTTTCATGATCCGCCAATATATCTGTTCGATTATCGTTCTTAATGACGCGTATTGCTATAACCTTATTACGTCTACGTATTAATCAATGATCTAGTTATTATTCGATATGATTAGGAAATATTAGCATAAATATGTATATGTACTTTGAGATCAGATGAACGGAATGGTACATCGCTGTTAATTGAATCTATCATTTTGATATAAAAGATAATATCATATACAGGGTGTCCAATCGTAATCTATAAATGCAATTACATATACACGATACGTTAAACGACGAGGAAAATGGTATTATGAAAAAAATATGTCGATTGTCATTATTCGAACTAGCAGCGAAGTCGATTATTAAAAATTCCTCGTACACAACGTACAATTTACTTTATGTAGCGTTTGTCGGAATTTTCGCAAAGTAGCGTGTTTCGACTAATTCTCTTTCGCATTAGAATGAAACGTAACATTACGAACCAGCAAATCTAGATTATACGGATAATAATTAACGACTCTCTTTGGACCTGAATTATTGGTTCTTACCAATCATCAGAAAATCGGAAATCTATCCACGAGTTTCATCGTTGTCTCTTGAAGGATTCAATTCGATTTGTGACAAACAATTTGCACTGTACTACGGAGAGCATAACAGTTTCACATAAGAATAGCTTGCATCTTTTGTACCATTGTTATTCGCTTCGTCTGGCTGGTTGGTGGCGGCTTTTAAACAATTTTTGGAGGTGTCTCGGAACAGTGACTAACGGGGCTGTGCGTGTGTGTGTGTGGGTGGTAGGACTTGGACATGCTGGCCGCTCAACTCAACGAGCTTGGTGTGTCACAGGGCCCAGAGGCCCCGCCAAGGCCGAACAGGCAGCATAAGGCTGCATCATCAACATCCAACTCCGGTCAACCTGCAAGCAGCAATGATCAAAACAATAAACAAATGCCACAGTCTTCCAGTATACTCGATCAAGTAAGTGTTACAGCGGTTTACACTATCCTGCGTAAGTATTAGGGTCCTTCTAAATTATTACAAATATACAAAATACACTTTAAATGAAGCTGTGTAATCTAATTTCCGCCTCTGATCTTATCTCAGCTAGTATACTATATAGCCAGTTAGTAGGTACTGATGAAAATAATAGTCGATATTAGTAAGTATAAATAAAAAAAGCAATGCTTCTGCGGAAACACCCATGTTTAGCGACTCTAACCGTTGAATGCCGTCCTTGGCGCCGTGGGGGGCCACCGGTGACCGGCGCTGACCTTGGCCTTGGCGCCGTGCGAGGCCACCGGTGACCGGCGCACCAAGATTAGTAAAAATACATAATTTGAACAAATTTCAATAGTTATAATTTTTTTATTATTACCATCGTTACTACAATGGTGTGACGAAATTGATACAGCATAAAACATATAAAAATAAGCCTTATTTATACATGAAATGTAGATTTATTATGTGCTCCCTCCTCCCCTACCAGTGGCTGTCGAACACAGGAAAAATCCGCTTTTTCCGTGTGTTACCCTTAACGAACAATGACTCTAAGCGACGTTTCGACTTGAAAGATGTTTGATGGCAATTAACTCTTTGCGGACGACAGGCAGATACATCTGCCCGAATCTGTTCACAGTTTCGGGACACTTATTTTCAAATGGTTTACATTCGTATATTTTTCTGAGCGATAATCTTACGCTTATTTACGCACGGGTATAGTAAACTAAACAATATTATGTGTTTGCCGAAAGAAAATTACAAATCTTTAGCAATGAAATCTCACCTTACGTTTAACGTAAACTCGTGGCGTAGGATGATGGTCGAGTCAGAACGAGTTTCAGTCTTTCAATGGCATTACCAGACGAATCTACAAGCTCGTTATATATTTTTTGTGAACGGGAAGAAGTAAAGACTGTGTGATATGTTCCAATTGGAAAATCAAACGTGGAAGAAGAATTATCGTACTATTGTGCTTCTTGTTCGGCTAAACCGGCTTTGCATATAGGCGACTGTTTCGAAAGATACCACACCATGCAAGAATATAAATCAAATCACGTTTTCTTGGATATCGACAAAAAATTTTGCTGTATTTAATTAAAGTTTTAGCTTTTTTAACGCAAACGTTCAACGTGTATATTTCCTCAACTGCGCGCGACGGTACCTCTCGTCCACAGCGACGCTCGCCCGCCGAGCGGCCCCGTCCGCAAAGGGTTAAGGGCCTTAATAGTAAAGTAAGAAATGTTGTAAAGTAATAAATCTTGTGACGGTTCTTTAGAATTATTGCGGATCCGACTAAGTATGTTTAACCAGGTTGTGGCCATCTTGACCGAGGGATGGATTATGGTTTATGGTAGGTCCCGGGACGTAACAACAGAACAATAATTTAGCAACGCGAGGAAACAATATGAGGTAATTGATAATCGCAAAAAATAAGTGAATCGCGCGAAATCGCACTTCAGCGCCACGGAGGTTGTAACGTCACCCAAAAGACAGTGCGACCGGCGCCGACCCCTCTTAACTCGAACAAACAATCAACCCAAGGAGGTGCCTAAGTAAATCTATCCATTGGCAAAATTGGCAAATTAGGACCTAATAGTGGTCCTTAAAACACTTCCCTGGGCTCATTGTTCGTTCATGGAAAGCACAGAGAAAGCGGATATCTTCTCACCTACAAGACCACCCATGATTCATACTTAAGAGGAGACTTCCTCCACCTATCTCCGAATAGGAGACTTTTATTAACCAATCAGTATCTTTTAATTTTAACCCCTCTTGGCCTAACAAACAGTACAATCGACGAATCCGCTTTCCCCGTGCACAAGACCCACCCCTGTACGAATTTTCCTATATATGATCCTATATGAACACGGAGGCGGAAAGTCAGTCTTATCTCCACTTCTTCTCCAAAGTCTATCGAAAGGAGAATAGTTCTTTCCTAATTCTAAACCCACATATTTTACGTGACAAGGTCACCGGTGACCTCAGTGAGATAAATTCATTAACAATAATTATACACCGTAACGTACCTCTTGTAGGTGAAATTTCAACGTTATATGTATCGCATAATAAAACATTCATCGTGGCGCCACGGACAATCTCTGCAAAACTAGCGTGGCATTCAACGAGTTAAGGGTACACATCTGTCCAATGTGGACATCTTACGATAATCGGAATATACGTTTAAACTTTATAAGTTTCTACAGATTTTACCAAGTGTCAGCTATTTATCAGAGACAAGCGTGGAACTTGGTCGACGCAAGTATATTCCTTGTTTCAGTTTCAATTTAGCAGAACATTTGATCGCAGTTGCGGCAAGAAGTAAAGAATTTACAGTGGAGAAACATTCTTCTATCACGATATCGAGAGTATAATGGAAACATCAATGTTTTGATCGGATTACACCAAGTGTTCAAATACTTATGCACGATAGTGTACATAGCAACATTGTAGCGTTAAAAGTTTCTTCGAACGTTCCAGTTTCCTAGTGGATTAGTATCGCAGTGCATCGCGTAATTCGTGATTCGAAAGCTCGATTAAAATTTACTTCGTTTTGAGACTGTTTCCTTCGCTTTACAGGCTTTGTCCGTTGAAAGCGACAGCGACGACGATCTTGAAGATGCAGGGGGAAATAACGCAAGAAACGATGGTACATTACTTGCTAGCGACCCACCGAAACCTTTGTAAGTAGAGAGATTAATTTATCAATTTCACAGCGACAAAACAGCAATTGACATTTAATGGTTAACCCTTCAGTGATAGATGGTCCATCATTATTCATAGCAGAACACGGCCTTTTCTTATATTTCCAACTAAATTATTTCCACTGTTATACGAAGATTCAAATAATTGAGAGGTCGAAGCAAACTTTTAGTTGTTGAAAGTTCAAGACAATACATATTTGCTGCTGAAAATTTTGCGAAAGTCCATGCAACGTGTCCGTTTAGTGCAAATAAGAATATCAGCTTGATGTTGTATAATCCTAGAAAAAATTAAAAAATTGTTTATAAAATTCTAATGCTTGGTTTCATTTTTACTACAATTCATTTTTACTTCAATTTAATAGTAAAATGATTGTCACTGGCATGACATCTGTTGCTGACTCAGCCCTTTGGATATCATACTGTAAACCGATCATAAATATTATCTAATCGAATATTATGAAATCTTGTACGATTACTCTTGTAACGATTATTCGTAGCAATAGATTTCTATTTTAGTATTTAATAATGGTTCCGTGTTTCTCATAGCGATACTTTCGTAAAATATCAGAAAATGGGAGAAGAAATTGGAAACGAACGGATTTGCAAGATATCTCCAACAGCTTAATAATCGTGACATGAGACTTGTTCAGTTGCAAACAATTACGTTAATAAGTTAACTACGTCAGGGAACGAAGAAAGCTATCTTAGACAAAAATACTATGCAGAACTATAGAATAAGGATGTATAATAGGTGGAAACAATATAGTGGTATTGTAAAATCGGTCAGCGGTTAAAGTTTACAACTGTGGATGATCGCAACAATTATCACGAAAGGGACATACTCATAAGAATTCATTGCTGCTAGATAATAACCTTTTCGTTATGAAATAACATTTACCATGTATATCACTTCCCATTTTTAACAAAGATGTGCAAAGAAAATTATACTCAGTTATATCCAGCACAAGATTATTTCATCAAATTGTACTCATAATTTTATCAACTTACAAAACAACAATGTAATACCGTAAATAACCAATAAATAATAATTTAAATCATTATTCAGGGCTTCTGTATCGGTTTACGTGTATTATAGTACTGCGCAATATATAAGGAATTTCGCTAAATTTTTCGTTTGAAAGAAGAATTTTAACTAATAGAGTACATAGTTGTCGTGATAAAGGAAACAATTGAATCATTTGACAGAAGTTCATTAATGTTAAATAACGAACAGAGAATAATTTACAGTTACCTTTATATGCTTAAGTATTTTATATGTAAGGAAGAATGAAATTAATTTCACCGATGTTGTTTTGTTTGATTTCATCTTTCATTCCACTTCGACACGTTTCTTCGTATCGTCGTCTTCGCCGCATCGCCACGCAACATACACTACGCATTCCGCATCGTTCGTCCGCCATCATGATCCTCTTCATTTCTATGTGTGTTGCTGCAGACCCGAATTTTCTCCTTTCAGACCATCAGCAGATCCATCGTCGACATCGTCGCACAATGCTCAGAATTCACACCTCGAAGGTAAGCCGAAAGGTAGGACATCGAACAAGAATTTTTTTATATTTTTTACGAAAATGTATACTATTTATGCGAATGTTCCAATTAATTATAATTATGTAAATACGGTACTATGTAATTAAAAAATTAGAGTACAGCATGAAAATTGACTTTAAATGTACACGGTGTCCCACTGAAATTGTTTCGGCGGGCATCTGATACCGTTGCCGAGATCGGAAATATTTTGGATGAAAGTTTTCGAAGTATTTTGATACGAGCAATTTTGTTATAGACGAGTAGAGAAGAATTTCTTACAACATTTCTTCTGTATCCGACAAAATTGATTTTGAAAATTCACCCGCTAGGCGTACTTTTCATACGAGACGAAATAACGAATAATAGCTATTTTTGTGTACGGCAGCGTATTACCAAAAACAAGCGGTATAAACGTTCGTCATATCGCAGGTTATGAGTTTATTGACCGTTTGAAAAATTTTGCTATATCTCGTAAAAAGTTTTTAAAATCTTATAGAAATATATGTATATATGTGTAGAAGCTGAGTTTCAAGCTTTTGCCTTAGTTTATTCTCAACTACGTTTGAACGAGTATTTGAATGATATGGAAACAGAGCTGATTCTACATTTCTTTTTCCTGTCAAAGCTTTTCACGCGATAAAGCCTGCAACAAAGTTCCGTCTCGATTGTAAAATAAATACTGTTATTTTATGTTTTGCGTACAGGTGGAGCACCAAATCGACCTCTTCCACCGACCCCTGATGAAGAAGAATCAGGAGATCGTACGCTAGTCATGAAACGGGTAAGTGTTTACCAATTATGGGTCAACTTAAATGCAAGTCAACGTAATATTTTTTAGCGCCTTCTTGTCGTTTTTATGTGTATTGATGATGATACGGATCGGTCAATTTTCGCATACGGATTGAATGTAATATTTACTCTTGTGTCGTTTATTTACATTTTCATAGAGCGATCCATGTATTTTATCAATTCTTTCCATTCTTCAAACACGCTTCAACATTTCCGAGATCAGATTTCAATAGAATTGGAGGAGAGAATGAAGATACAAACGATTGCGTTGTATTTATGTTTCCCCTTTTTATAGATATATCTCTCTGATGTGCTATATATCTATCGTTAGTCGGAAATAGTCAGAAACACTTGTCAACTTCCGTATTAATTATTCTTGTGCAATCGCAATGATCGAAACCGCTTTATTTGTATATCCGTTGTTTTCACACGATACATTATACGCTTGGTGACTATATGTTATGGCATACAAACATATACTCGTAACGCCGCCGCTACATATATAATATTAGCGCCGTTGTTAAAAAGTATACGAAACATACGAAGAATATAGATATAAAAAGAGGAAAAAGAGGGGACCGGCGAAATCGAGAGCAAATCGATAATATCACGATGTACAGTGTATATAATGACCTATTCGCAGAAAGATTATAATTACGCGAGTATGCACCGAGCGTTACTCGAAGCAAAATATTCCGAAATTCGCAGCTGAAAAGTTCCTTTCAACGACGCTTGATCATTCCTCCTAGTAGTTGGATAGATGAGATCAGTCGGAACCTCACGATTTCGTTTCGTGTAGCTTCGTATCGTGGAATGTTTGCCGTGACGATGTCGCGTAACATCGTATAAAATATAGTAGATGTTATTCTTTATACATTATCTTGCTTCGTGTGGAACGTGTGTCAGTACGTTAGAAAATGAATTCCATTGACCGGTTGATATAATTACACTTGATCGCAATGCACTGCCATATCACAGCTAGCTCGCGTTATGTATCACCGCACGCCTATGATTTTCTTCTTTTCGTGTGAATGTTTTTTTTTTCTTTTGTCACTTTGTTTATCGCCCTCGTGCGCGCTCCCTAGAAACTTAGTCAGATGTCAAACGATCGCGGCACGGCTAACAACAACCGGCGCTCCGAGGCGGAGGAGCAACTTCTACTGAAGGAGTGGGATTTCACCCGCTTCTTTCAGGGTTTTAACGAACGATTGGATAAAATGAAACAAGAACCTTCGCAAGAGACAACAGAGACGAGCAAGTGTATTAACGAGAATCAACTTTCCTCGTCGTCCACGGAGAAAACGTTAAAGAGGCAGGATCAGTTATCGTCTCGTAGGAAGTATGAGAATCATTCGCAGCAGCAACAGCATCATCAAAAGCAGCAACAGCAGTTGAAAGCAGCGCATAGACGACAAGAAAGCGATTCGAAGCTTGGCAACACGTCCAGCGCTTTTGCACGTGCTTTCCGCCGCGAGAATTCCGACTTTTTTCCTTCCGCGAGACACTCTGCATATTTACAGAAGTCAGACTCAGCAAGATCGAGCATATTCTCAAGCGGTAACCGGCGTGGCAGCGAGATAAGCGTTGCCGGTATCGCCGGCAAAAAAGGGAACGTCGTGAGTACCGGTGAGCCGGTTCTTACAGACTTTTCGTTCGGTCGTGACGGTCTTCAGAGGCCTAGAAGGGAAAAAACTGAGAGCGAAATCGTTTTCGGTAGTAGACACGAGGCCAGAAGGTTCGACTTTGGACGTGATAAAGACGACACTACGAGAAGACGCAGTTGTAGACCATCAGATGCTGTTTCTGTCAGCGTTGACGAAGCAGGAACTATTAAATCTACGGCCAGTACAACGGCTAGCGAGTACAGCCCCATTGTCACCCAGGTCAGTCCCCCCTATCAGCCCTGCCTGTGTGCTTGCCTGAAAAATATATACCTATTGCATTACCTTTATCTCTACCTTCGATTTCTTTACCATCGTGTCAATTTCGATACCCTGATTCTCATAAACATCCACTCTCCTGACAAATGCCTCTCGATAAGTAAATCGTAATGTCTTATCCTAACTTGATCTTGAAAGCGATCGAGTCGCAGACTCATCTCGTTAAATTCTTCGGGCCAAGTACGTACATTTTCTCTGTTCGAAATCGCTTAACGTAATTCTTCGCTGTTACACCATTTCGCTTGACAAAATGCAAATTCCTTTGACACGTCAATTTTTCGATATAATCGACTTAACCAGCAACTTCATGTTAACGTAAGCTAACCAACGTTCCAATTGTACAACGTATTTCCAAACTTGTATCTTACTTTGTGATATCACGTCGACAGGCATATTTTGTCATTGAACCTTTACACGTCCGTTCTTCCAACATCTAACGGCATACAAAGATCAACATAGAAAGCTAGTCAGCTACGCTCGAATTTTAGGCGCATTCCCCCCCGTTACCTTCCTTCTTTTTATTTCTTCGGATTTACAAACACGAGTAGGATACATAACTATTAGCGCTATCAGTATTCTGTTACCAACAATTACTATTATCCTATACTATCTTACTAGATTATTCATTCAGACAAGGTCGCACAAAGCTTCATAGAGGAACGTTAGAACTTTGATAACGTGTACCTGGTATAATGGAATTAACAGTATATCGTTTCGCGTTACTAATGGTATTTTAAGATTGTCATCTCGTAACATAGGAAAGGGAACATTTTCACCTTATTAACGAAACTTCTTTTTCTCGCTTCTCATTCTGTTTCTCGTGCTTAACGATGTTTTCTCATGTTACGGTATCTGTCGAGTAGTATTAAAACGACGCATTAATCATTCTCACACATTTTTTCTTTTAAATCGATCTCATTCTCATCACTTCTACGATGTACTTTGATGCTTAACCCTTTGCTATATAATTTGCATCTTATTCACGTTCTTACGGAACAAACTCGTCTTCAGACTTCGTAAGACCGGTGCGAAGCCAACGATGCGGCGATTTCAGTTTATCTTGTTCAATTTCCAAATCACGCGATTAATTCTTCGTAGAACGTTGACAATTTTTTGGACGATTAATCTACACATTTAAATCGCACACATTGTGCGTATCGTGTTGTCGGATAAGTCTGAAACCTTTTCTGGTGCGAATTATAAATTTCATTTTAAGATCTTGCGATGATGTACAATTCAACCAAATGTGCATCATTTTGTTCGATAATTTCTGTTGTTCCTGAGCAGAAACGTGACCTCAGAAAGACGCGTCCGACAAGCCAATAAATGCTAACTTTAATTTAAAAAAGATACCTAAGTCCAGAAAAAATTCTGTCTACAATTTGAGAGAGTGATAAATTCACCGCAAGAGAATTTCACTTTCTGATATACAGGGTGTGATATAAAGGTCGGAACAAAACTGATACTACGTATTACCAGGGTCAAGTGGGCGAAGAGAGTTCGTATAAACTTGCGTCCGAAAATGATTATCGAAGAGTTGTAAGCGCTGAAAAATTTGTATTAATTGTTTTGGCGCTTTCCTTATCTATTTGTTTACATTGATACGTAGTGTAAGTTTTGTACCGATCTTTTCGGACACTCTGTACATAAATGTTACTTTCTTAGTAGCAAAGGGTTAAATCGCATAGAAAAGTTTAGTTTTGTCATCATCTTAAAGGTACTTGTATGGCTATTGCCGTCGTTATTACTATTACCATCATGCATATTACTAACAGTATATGTATCGCTACAATTATTGTGTAATAATAACAATATTACTTACGCTCACACTCTACTATAACAATATGGATATAAATTAGTATCTCTGAGTTTTATCATGAGCTATAAGAGAATAAAAAGTAACTTGGTTTCTATTGTAATTTACATCTACTAAAATGTACGAAATATTTCTATTAACGAATAACATCCATTTTTCTTTTTTGTTTCTTTTTTTTTTACTAATATCATCCTATGTGGCCTGTTAATGTTTCTCACCTTTCACTTCCAACTGTAAAAGTGATTAATGATGGAAGATACGATTAACGATAACAATTGTAACTGAAACTATGTAATGTTTCACTAACTTCATCGTGAAAATTGTTAGAGACAGTGTTGACTATTGTGCACCTTCGAGAGGTAGAGACGAAATTTTACGTGGAACAACTTCTGTTTTGTACGTCCTCGTGTTAAGTTCAGCGTGTGTAGTACGTATATCACTTGTTCCGACGAATAAAACTTTATCTACATAAGCGAAAGGATTCCTTAAAATTGTAACATCTCTTAGAACGAATCCGCTAATTTCTTCTACACGTTGTTCAAGTAAATGATAAAAGGGAGATAGGAGAAATAGAAAGAAACAAAGAGAGGAGAAGGAGAAGGCGAAAGAGAAAAAGAAACACGTTGTTACGATACGCTGATACAAGTGATCAGGAAATATTCTTGGGATTGAAGTTAGTGAAACGCCATGTACATATGCATTTTTCTTAGTCAAAATGATTAAGGTTGTCGCGTAAAAAGATACCGCTGTGAAGAATTCGATACAAAGTAATATTTCCTATCAGAATATTATTTCGAGTAACAGGAATCGTAGAATATTTTGAATAATAAGAGATTCAGGATATTGTCGTAAATAACAATTGCTTATCGGTTTCAAGGAACATCAGAGTCGACCATTGGCCATAGAAATATGTAAAAATAATTGCTTTCATTTTCAGGAATCCTAATATCCAACAGATACGAATACAGTGCGCTATTTCTAGTACCATATTTATTATCCACTAACATTACTATCATCAGTATCATCGTTAGCATCACTATCGCCACTGCTGCTATCGCTCCGTTTCTTTTGCAACTAATCCTTTCCTTCCTTTCGAATGATCTACGATACTTAATACGGAGAACATACGAGAAACCCTATCGCTCTACAACGATGTTTATCGTTATTTCAAATTCCGTACCTGAGAGAGGAGGATTAACCGCATGGAATTTCTTTGAGGACGTTCGTCTTGTTTCTACGTTACATCACCGTGTGAAGGGAAAAACTGCTAACGTTGCTACGATCGTCGCAGCGAAACATCGCGGGATTCAGAAAAAGAGCAGTTCAAAATTTGTGAAAGTGTGTCTTACGTACGTCATTTTCGTTAAGTTCACGTCACGCATATCTACTACACAGGTTCGACGTTGATTTCATCACGTTTCTGTTCTTCTTCTTCTTCTTCTTCGTCTCTGTTTACTTTGATTTTCCGTTTACTTTTTTTTTTTTTTTTTAAGTTAAGAGAAAGACATCGTTGTTTCTACAGGAGCGAATCGTTAGAAAACAAAATGTTTCTTGCACTTTTGCAACATTCTCCTTTCGTATAAATATATGTAGGCCATAATTGTCGCAGTAGATGTTAAATCCGATCGTAAAAAAAAAAAGAAAAAAATTTTACGTAAGAATTATTGGGATGTAGAAGTGATCAGCAACGAACGTTAACTTCCAAGCTGATAATTAAATCGAACTTCACGCATATACGAATTTACACTTTCATTTGTACAGAATCGATCGCTAGCTTTCTCGGTGTATATCTATCAGAAATTTAAAAAGAAATATTTCAATATATACATATATATATATAATGCCTTACAAAAAGCTATAATTTTACGATGATAATAGCGATCAAGTGTTATTTTATTACTTTTCTTGCATATCTGTTTCTAGTTAATCGATTCAAATTTTCGAGCGATTCATGTCCTTCGTTCTTCATTTATTTGACAATGTTATCATAAGACACCGATCACTCAAAGCTGTATACATGTAATGCATGTTCGTTCAAGTTCCTGTCGATTAAAACAAGTTCTAAACAAGAAGACAGAGTAATATTAATTGTTACATCGAAACTATCTTGTGAAAATTATTCGTCTTATATCGTAGAAAAAAATGGGGATGGGATAATTTGATGAGATAGAATCATTAATCCAGTGCTGTCCGTGGACCAGTTTCGTTACGCAGCTTCCTTCTTCTCTGCCAACTTTACCTCTATAGATATTTATTTATGATCGATAAGTACGGATAAAAGCGGAATCTGCTACACATCGGTTAATGGATATAACACCTTTTATCAAATTTGCTTCAACGAACCGAGCGATCACGCTATACCGAGGATGAGAGAAACAAAGCAGCAGCCTCTAGCATCCGGGTCAGAATAATTTTGAGCGCTCAACAAATGGTCGATCAACGAAAATTCGAATTTTTATATTTTTCGTGGATCTCACGTTAAATCGTTATTGTCAGATCGTTGAGATTCTCCTAAGAGAAAAGAATCTAACTACGACCTTGCTCGGGGTTTATCCATACTTGTTACATGTAACATGAAATTATAATCGTTATATTTTTTTCTTTTCATTTATTGATAACCGAATGAGTCTGTATTCGGACACATTTTGATTGGAAAAACCCTCAACGACGTAGCGGCGGTAGCTTCTTGAAGATCTAATGAAAAATATAGTAAACGTAAATTTTCGTTACTAGATGACCAACCTAAATTAATGAGTACTCAAAAATTCAGAAGAAGAACATTCGCTCGGAGAGGAGGATGGTCAAAAAGTGGCAAATTCGTAGCCCTTCAGGCACCTGAAATTCCCATAAGGCATCGTTCTATAAGTGCAAAGGAATAAAAGTACGACGATTTATGGCAAACGCGGTGGGAAAATTGTAAGAAATGTAGATGAAGTCGACGATACCACGAAATACATGAAATACATTCCATCTCGTTTTAGAATTAAGCTATAGCATAACTGGAAACATATTTCATGGAAGATTCGCATGGTAACACCATACCTCAGTTTCTTGTTGTTGTTAATCAACGGTTTGAGTAATTTTTTATATTCTATAGTTATTTCTATAGTTTTTATATTCTATATATCTATATAAATATTTATCGACTTTCCTTTACGAAACAGCGTTCGAACTCTTTTTCGTATTTTATGCGTTCGTGTAAAGATTCTGATCGTTCGAAGCCAGAAAGTTGCAATTCGCCTTCCGGAGCAGCGTAAACCTCGTCTACATTTTTTACAACTTGCCCGTCGCATTTGTCACGAATAATTGTACTTTTACGATAACATAGTACTCAGCACTTCTACTTCTATTTTAGGTCCCAGAAACGATACAAATTTGTCCCTCTTTTCGCCGTCCTTATCGCGTTTTCTCACTTAACGCACGCTACGTCTTCTCTGAACGAGACATTCCCTTCGGTTAAGACCAAATGTGACGAATAAAGTAGCACTTGGTTGTTGCAAAGGAGGCATACGTATTTGAAATTCGACGTACGAAACTCGTACTTACGTTGGATACGCGACAAGCGTTTTCACGTCCCTCGTACGTAAAGTAAAGGCAGTGATGGGAATGTTGGTTTATTCGCGAGTAAAGCTTGGACAGCACTGCGTTAGTCGTCAATGTGCATTGTATACGTAATGTGTGTTCTTGGTTAACAGTGTTTTATAATTATTTTGAGAATTGTAGAATTGTACGTGAAGATAAATCGAAAGGAAGAAAAAAGCCACTTAGAAGAAAGAGAAAGGGAAATACTGCTGACGAAAAGATATTTTAAGAGACGGAGTGCTGTTGTATGCGTGTGTGCGTGCGTGTGTGTGCGTATGCGTATAATTCGCGCGCATTTGTATGTTACACGTCACATGCATAAATGTCAGCTTGCAAACATTTTTGTGGTAGCACTGTTACGAATCATGATTGAGACTTATTGTCTTGCATGATGCTTTTCATTTTATTCGATGTATGCGATGTATGTTTGTACCGCTATGTCCCAGTATATGCCAAGCATGCTCTGTTTCTCATTTTATGTGTTTCTTGGGCATGGTATAAATTGTGTTTTTATTACTTTTGTTACTCGTCAACTCAACGCACAACGAAGGAAATCGACGATTTTCATGCTCTCGTTAGAAATTGATTCTTCAAAATAGAATTGTCCATCATGTTACGATAAAAATCCATCGATGATACGATAAAGGTATCTTTAATTTTTAATTGCGCTTAATCATCGATCTAAGCACATATTATACGTGTAATTGATTTCAGATATTTCTTATTATAATCTTTATCGATCCTATCGATAAGCGTTGAAATGTGATTCCTTTTTTTCTTTATAAGCATCAACAGGAAATAAACGTACGAACGCTAGCTTATATCTCTGATACTGTTTATTGTTAATTTTCAAACAAACTTTTAGCCACCGTTCGTGTCAAAACTCAACAGATACATCTTTTACGATTAAGTTGTTCGTATCATTCACGAAACGATCTCTTCGTATTTTAGTACGTAACTGTGTTGTCGGATTGGTAGTGTCATTTTATTGTTTGTATCCTGTCGCACAATAAAGTGTACACGGTGACAGTAAAATGTGTAATATTTTAAGTATGTGTATTGCGTTATAAATATTTAACATAAAATAATTAAAATACGAATGCGATCATTATAAACGCAAATATCTATAGAAACCAACGTATAATACGATAATTTCGTGTCAAGATGTTGTATTTCATCCTATTGCACGCTTTTGCTAATGTTACGAATATAAAAAGTATCCTGAAATTGCTTATCCCCTGCTTCCGTCTTTACTTTAGAAAGTGTGTATTGTTATATGTTTTTTTTTTTTTTAATGCAGTAGACGAGTGAACCAAATGTTTATTATCTACTTTTGTCAACTCACTGTGCACGAATCCGGTTGACTTACGTTTCGCGCAATATTTTGCATTTAATTGTAAGAAGTACTTTCTCGTCAATCGTGCGAACGTATAAAAATCAAATGCCAAGTATATTTTTACTGTTTTTAGACTTGTCGTCGATGCATTAGCGATTTGAAATTAATGATGATTATACTTAGTATTTACTTTCTCTGTTGCTTCTTCGCGCACTTATTCATTTTTTTTCTTTTTTTTATAATTGCGTTTTACGTGTTTTGCTTGTCTTTTCTTCTCTTCTTCGATCCTTGTAAAATCATTATCCATAATTTCATTGTTTTCCCTTCCTTTTCGTTCTGCATTCTTCTTCGCCTCTTACAATTTTTCAATTCGATCTTTCACATTCACTTATTTCACTGCAATTCGCTCGATCGTCTTAAAACCTGAATTTCAAGTAAATACATCTCACCTTAGAATATATATATATATATTATATATGTATTATATATATATTATTATATACATATATTACATGTATATATATGTTATATTATATATCTATATATAGAATACGACGAGACTGTTGACGTTTATCGTGGATGGAACGCGATTCGTATTGTTGGTGAGAGAAAAGAAAGAAAACAAAGACAGTCATTGCACTCATTTCGTTATCAAGTCATTACAGTCTTCATATCGAGACACGCATATTCTCATGTATCGGTAAGATGTGATCTATCGATCGAGATGAAGATTTCCAGCTAGCTTGAAGATGATCGTTGACAAAGAAATTCAGGTCTTAAATCTTGAGCAGATTTTCTCGTCGTTCTTTTATTTCGATTTTTTGCTATTCTATTAATAGCGACGATCGATTAAAGTATTGATGGATATTTTTATAGAATCGGGAAAGTGGTGATCGTTCGAGAGGCGGAGGAAGTGGCGGTGATTTTCAGAGGTCGGATTCATCGCCTGGATCACGGCCCAGTTCCGTCTTGCCGGATCTTCTTACCTCGTCACCAGGTCAACGACAGGATAAGACAACCAGTGAAGAGGTTAGATATATAAATATTTACACATATATATAATTGCATTTCTTTCTATTACCTCATCTTCTCCATATATGTAACCGCGAATGTGTCAATTTCCACGCATTCAGATTCGTCTCACATGTTTGATGCTACGTGGGAATCATTATTGTCCATGACCGCTGATTTTGTGTTACTCTTATAGTGTATGTAACTCGCGTATCGTAAGCCTATTGTACGCATTTAAAAGATTACAAATATAGTCGCTACAAAAAAAAAAAAAAAAAGAAAAGAGAAAAGTAGATTGAAAAGATTAAGAAAAGTATGGTATTTCTAGATAAAAAAACGACGACATACGAGCGTTTCAAATGTAAAGAATTCAGATCGTATTTGAAAATCTAATCTTCTTCTTAGGACAGTTTCGTAATAGTTGCACCCTGTGGTCGATCGATTATGTTTTCTCTTTCTTTCGCTTTGCTTCGATGCACTTCTTTTATTTTAACAACAAATGTGAAAGAAATAAGTTAAAATTGTTGCTTTTTTTTATTATAGTAGTCACTGACAATGAGCTTAATATTTGAATCATAGTGTTTTTTTCTTTTCTATAATTTTAGCCGAAGTATATTTTTAAATTGCATACCTTTGATAGAATTCGGGTAGATATAGGAGAAGGGTCCAATGAAAATTTAATCTTCAATTTCTCGAAATATGTGACGTGTTTTCACGATACAACCAATTCTGTTTTTATACGATTTTCTTTTGCGCAATTTTTATTTCACACGGTTTAACAAGTATTAAATTTTTTTGTTACACGATTTAATATGATTTAATGCAGTTCGCATCGTATCTTGTTAAAAAAAAGAAAAAAAAAGAAAAAGAAAAAAAAACGACCATTTGACGTTAATCTTTTGTGCCTGAAGCTTTTTTGATATTTCTTTTCGTAGATTCCCGTTCCAATTTCATTTTACGTTTCTACTGGAATTTAATTGCCGACCGGCTACTGCTTATTTATTTACTTTTTGTTTAAATCCCTATTTTACGAAAAAGTCGTATAAAACGTATTTCGAAATAGAGTGGTGACGAAGTAGAATTTTGGTAATTCCAAAATTAAGAAAACTTAATTAATAAACACATGTCGATACAGATCCTCAGATTCAGAGTGTATTAAGTCCACTTAAAAAAAAAAAAAAAAATCACTTTTTATATTTTCGCTCCATCAAATTTTCTGCGCTATCCGACGGTAAAATTGCTTTCGTTCTGAGTCGTTTAGTTTTTAATATAATAGTATAAAAATGATACAAATTCTTCTGTACCTTGTTACAAGATTTTTGCAACATCGATTTACTCTCCTTTAGGGTACCCTCAGACGATCAGTAATATCGTCAATATTTCAAGGTTCTCGACGAAAATGCGATTTGTCAATAAATATTGACAATATCGTATTGACAATATACGTTGATCCCTTTAGTTGAGAAACTTGGAGTATTGTCGATATACACGTGTATATTGAACGTCTAAATGCTCCTTTGAAGTTTGACAAACGTGACTTAACACACTGTAGTTCTGAGGCCCAGAATTGTAAATTATATTCTTTGTCCTTTTGTATTCTTGAATTAGTGGTATGTCACTTCCTTTATATGAAAAATAATTTACTTTGCCTATAAGTGTTCATGCGTATATAACTATCTTCATAAGTTTCTAACATAGAAAATATATTCAAATAGATAAAAGTGATTTAATTAAAGATTTTGATATAGTCTGTTGAAAAAAATATATTGTTTGTTCTCATATCGCTGATTTTTTGTGTGTGAAACAAATTTTCTTTTTTCTTTCACGTGCACTGTATCTTTTTTTTTTTACTTAAATTCTTTTGTACAGTTTCTTTTTCTTTTTTTTTGTTTTTTTTAGAATCACCTACCGTGTAAAAACAGAATTCGCTGTATATTAGTATAAGCCATAGTAAATGTACGATATTCTGTATTTTGCTAATATGTACTTTTAACCAAAATTTGGTTTCATTTCAAACCAAACGTAGGTTAGATGATTGTAGTGCAACATAGTTTTGTTCGTTTGAACGTAGGTGGTTCTATTTGAAATTCTCCAGAGATTTAAATTGTTAGTAATGTCATTTGATTTCTAATCAGTGTCGCTAGCTTTATGAGACTAAATATTTCGAACAACATTGTTCAACGTATCCAAGCACGAGAAGCGATAAGTCATTCTTGCAGCGAGAAGCTCACAATAATTGCAGAATAATTATTTATTATCCTTGCTGATCTAAATCGTTCAGTTTTTTGTATTTAAAGAAAATAGCATTTAATTTAACGTAGTAAAATTTAACGTAACGCCTCGAGCGTAAATCGTTAATGTCGAAATGCAGACGCGAGATACTGAAAACATTGTGGAAATAATTTTCTGCGGTGATGTTGGAACACCCACGTTTTCAATGGTTTGGAATTTATTAAGAGTAGGAGAATCTTGTTTAACTGTAAAATATGACGCGCTTTAAAGAATATATTTTGTTTTTAATTACACTTTAAAAGTAGTAATATTGTCGTATAATTTAAACTTTAACTGTTGAATTATAGACAAAAGTAAGAAATAGCTTACCATGATTAAGGTATAAGATCATGATTAAAATATATCAAGTATGCTTGTCCAAATTTTCACAAATTTTATCCAAGATACAATTTTTGTACAAATACGTACATCGTCTAATCAATACCATAAACATTATAGTTTTGTGTTCCTTTGAACAGTTACAGCACTTGCTTTATGCGATTTGTTTTTATTTTCTATCTATATCTTTTATTGTGGTTTCAAATCAACAAGTTGAAAATATATAAAAACGATCTATTTTTGAAACATTATGTATTACGCTATTTCTTTTTTTTCTTTTTTTTTCTTTCGTAGTATTCATGAAAATATTTTAGTATGCTATTTTTTGCCAGTTACGTCCCGTATATGTGCTTATTTATATACATATGTATGCGTAGAATCATCGAATAGTTCCGTATTAGCGTGAGTGCATGGTGGTAAAATTCTACGCGAACTGCCATGCGATGGACGAGAGAGATCTGAAATATCTTGACAAATATGTTGTACACATCGTGCAAGATATGATAGGAGAGCTTTACTGCTATGTATTTGAGTGTTGGTAACGAACAATTCTGTATCTGCATACACGTTAAAAACGCTTCTATGAAATTTACACGTGTGGATTGTAAAAATCGTTCTTCAAGATACAAGTAGAGGAGAAAATGATCTGATTTTCTAAAAAGCGAGAACAACAAATTGAGCAAGATTTTCCTTAACAACAATATTACGTACGACTGCAGTTAACAAAGCACATTGAAGCGAGGTATTTTAGTACCTTGACATAGAATTTGTACATAGGCAGTTCCTTATAATAAGGAGAAATATATTTTAGAAATAGCTTTTAATTAATAGCGATAGTTTCCATCAGAAAATTATTTCCACAATTTTCTAAACGCGATTTTTCATGGCTCACGCATGAAATATCGCTTTCCTCCCGATCAACCAAAGAAGTTCCATTTGGTCAATTTCGGGGCAAATGTTAGTTACATCGTAAACAGAAACCTTCATCAGGCGTAATGATAGCCGGAAAAATATCAGAACTATGAAAAATCCTTGATTACTATAAAAAAAAAAATCCTTAACGAAACCTTCCAATTGTAAAAAAATTAAATTATTTTGATTATTGCTTTTAAATATCAATAATTACAAAGGAACAAATGATAGAGAAGTAAAAGTTAGTGTAGTTTCTTCAAAACATATTACAACCGCTAATAAGTGAAAGATGTTTCAAAGAATCGTTGAAAGCGAAAAGCAAGATGCGAAAAATTTTTCTTCCTCACACATTCCATTCAACATTGGGTAGTAAAAATTTTATATTTATTTTACACCGACTTACGCAACATTTTTGAAATTGATTCTTTCCCTACTTTCCGGTGTAAATTTACTACGAATTGCTAATCAATGGACAGGATTTCTCCTTAAACTTGGCCCGCACTTGCATCTGGTTTACTGTCGAAGGAACTTCAGATGGGCCAGACGATTAGATCAGCTCTCATATTCAATTATTATAAAAACGTCAAAAGTCGAAAATTCTCCAGAGTTTAAACGAAATTTCCAACCAGATTTTTTCGTATGGATTTTTTCAACGCATTTTCAAACGAGTGCGAGTGACAGATTTCTTTGTTTCAAATACATCCATAGTTTTAACAGGGATATTTCAACGAACGCATATGTAGCATTCGAGCATTTAGAAAATTTGTACGGATATGTTATGTGGATCGTACGAAAGTTTTGGAAATTTGGAAATTAGTAACGAGACGCGACTATTCCGATAATTTCATAAAAAAAATATGAAGCCTATGAGAGAAACGCGTTTATCGTTTCCATTCAGTTTCAGGATATTATTGAATCATATTCGTGCGTGACGTAGATGTCAAGAAGGAACTTTAGCACATTTTTTCAGAGTAATTTTTTGAGCGAGTTATTAAGAAAAATTCTATTACAATACTTATAACAACTGTCATTACAGCGCTGAATAGAATAAAATTATGTGGTGCTATTTAAATACACGAAGATGACCTGTTCTTTTTTTTTATTGACAAAATAGCTGTTTCGAAATTGTGCTAAATATCCTGTATATGTAGTGTATGAGTATTGTATTAGTACCATTATTTCAGTACACTAATTCTGCTTGCCACGAATAAAATAGTAAGAATATAATAAGACAGGAGTTCACTTTCTCGCTCCATTTATCTATTTATTTAAGGAGATTCGTGTGATAGAAATTCAATTAATTTTATACTCTGTATGTTCAAATGACATTGCCGACTCATAATCACACTTTCAGTCAACCGGCAAATACTCTCTATGTATCAATGTTGCTTTACCTTCAACGATATCTTTTAACGATGATTACAAAAACCGAGGAAATATTGGAAAATGTTAAAAATTTTTCACGTACGAAGTACGTGGTAGTTTTTGTTCTAGATTTCTGACAGTTTTTCCCTGTCAATAACCGAAAAGTTATTTTCAATTGATCTTCCTCATTTCAATCGATTCTCATTCTGTATTTTTCTTTAATTCTTCGATTTTCTCATTTTTCTTTGGACCATGAAATTATATAGCGAAATTTTGCTTGCTGAAAAACGATACGAAGATTATGTACGGTCACCTTTCCCAATACAAGTTTCGTATCTTTCATCTTTAACTTTACCGACTTTCTTTGTTCGAATGCAACGCCGTGATCGAATTCCTAGAAGTTCTACCAACTGTCTTATCTCAACGGATCATATACAAACAGTTGAAAGAATAAATCACTGAAAATAATAGAACGTTATAAGAACGCTTGCCATTTACTAATTTTCAAGGAAAAGAAAATTTGATATTGTGAGAAAGTTAGCGTACCGGATGTTATATTATTTTACATTGTTTTATTGTGCGCAAAAATCTGCGCAAATAGTCCCATTATGTTTGTCAGCGTGACTAATTCAGGATTCTGTTGTGTGTTTGGGACGCGTGGAAGCTCTAATCCGAAGAGCAGGACCCTTTCTACTGACCATCCCAATCCCAATACTAATTATCATGTAAGTATTCAGTCGATATTGATTTAGTTCGGTGTTGCTTCTGCCTCCTTCTGTAGGATATTTTCTTGCGCGTAAAGGACGGAAACGCAACAAAATCCTCTACTATTTTTCTTAACTCTCACCGTGCATCGTGCATGGAATGTCAATATCTTGTACACTATCTCGTCGTATTCTCGATTTGGTTTTGTGGGCCCTTTCCTACATATCGTGCGAATGAAATGATTTTCTAATTCAATTACAATCACAGCGCTTTTGTCAGCTCGTTCTCTCTCTAACTATCACTTTCTCTCTCTCTCTCTCTCTCTCTCTCTCTATCTCCACCCACCTTTATCTCTCTTATGTGTTTGTTCATACTCCTATCTTTTTTTATTTAGGCTTGCTCTACCTATTTTCCTACTTTTTTCAACTTCTATCGTCCCTTTTCACTTTGAAATTTACCTCTTGTTTCTCATCCTGGAATCTAGAATGAGAAATATATATATATATATATATATAAATTTATATATATATCCTGGTATCTAGAATGAGAAATATATATATGTATAAGATATTAATTATTAAAGATATATATAACTACCCTTAAAAAGTACAATACTTTCTGTTCTCTTTTCACCGTAACAATTTTTACGTTGTACACTCAGTATTTGTAGTGTGTGAAACATGTATACTTGTTGTACGTATGTTACTCGCTTCAAATTGTTTGGGAAATTTGTATGATCTCTGTAAGTCTGATAAGTATCATCTACTTCTTCTATTGCATGTTACTACCTTATTAGATGTACGTCTTATCGTATTTTCTACTTTTTACACACTTTCAGTTGTCGTATTTTGTCTCTTGGTTGCATCATCTTCTGTAATAACACGTGTATCTTTCCGAATGGTTTATTTTGCATTCTATTCTCTAGATTTATGTATTCCAGTTCAATTTTAAGATACTTTTTGTTGCAGTATCGGCAAGCAGTTAAATCACCACAACCACTTGCATTTCAACAGAAGCAAAGATCTTTCCTGACCTTTGGTTTCGGCGCGGGGCCAGCTAGAAGGGAATCTCACGTAAATGTTAACGTGACACCAACCAGCCACGACCTCGCGTCTGACACGCCTGAAATACGTAAATACAAGAAACGATTCAACAGTGAGATTCTGTGCGCTGCGCTCTGGGGTAAATGCATTACATAAGAAATATAATATTTATAAAAACGAACGTGTTACCTTATTAATTTACGTATTTATTTATTAGTTTATTTATTAATTAAATCAATGTTTAAATATTTGCAGGAGTAAATCTACTAATTGGCACTGAAAATGGTCTGGTGTTATTGGATAGAAGTGGTCAGGGCAAGGTATATCAGTTAATAAGTAGAAGACGGTTCCAACAGATGGAGGTTCTCGAAGGACAAAATATTTTGGTTACAATTAGCGGAAAGAAGAATCGAGTACGGGTATATTATCTTTCTTGGCTCAAAAGTAAAATCTTGCGAACCGATGGGCACAGTGATGTAAGTAGCTTTTTTGTTTGTTGATCGATTTCGTTGATCGATGATTGATTTAATATGTATCGACGATACATACTCATGGAAATACGTTTAATATGCTCAGACTTTCTTTCATATTTCAGCAAGTCGAACGACGTAATGGTTGGATTAACGTTGGTGATCTTCAAGGTGCGGTACATTTCAAAATAGTCAAATACGAGAGAATAAAGTTTCTTGTCATCGCACTGAAAGACTCTATAGAAATTTATGCTTGGGCACCTAAACCTTATCACAAATTCATGGCTTTCAAATCATTCGGTGAACTGGCGCATAGACCACTACTTGTCGATCTTACTATAGAAGAGGGTACAAGGTTGAAAGTTATTTACGGCAGTGCTGATGGTTTTCATGCCGTTGACTTAGACTCGGCAACGGTCTATGATATTTATCTGCCAAAACACGTGAGAGAATACTTATAATGCGACTTAAAAGCTATCGATTCTTCTTTATGTATTCATCTTAAGATGTTTCTTATCGATTGCAGACTCAGGGCCCCATTTGTCCACATTGTATTGTGGCATTGCCAAATAGTAACGGCATGCAATTACTGTTATGTTATGATAATGAAGGTGTATACGTAAACACTTATGGTAGACTTTCAAAGACCATGGTTCTACAATGGGGAGAAATGCCCACTAGTGTTGCATATATTGGTACAGGACAAATTATGGGCTGGGGCAACAAAGCTATTGAGATTAGAAGCGTAGAAAGTGGACACCTCGATGGCGTGTTCATGCACAAGAAAGCTCAACGGCTCAAGTTCCTTTGCGAGCGTAATGATAAGGTATGTGCATGTATATGCAGATACATATATATTAAAGAATATATTATTATAACAGTAATAATGAAAAATATACATATCGTAATTAAACTACCTTTTCTTCTATAACATAGCTTCACATTATGTTTCTTTATTTTAGGTATTTTTCTCGTCAGCTAAAGGTGGAAGTGCGTGCCAGATCTACTTCATGACATTAAATAAACCTGGCATGGCTAACTGGTGATCCCGAATGAGGCCAAATCTGGCCCTCAAATTATCTTTACGAATAAGGACACAAAATCTTTCTCGTGTATCGAGATACGTATCATCGCCATTCATGTCAATTCGTTCTTCACTGCCAGGATTTAAAGCCATGGAAAGCAGACAATGTTATTATTGGAGTCAAGAACATTGTCATTATTTTCAGTCTTACTACAATTGTCATTATTATCATTATCATCGTCGACGTCGTCTTCGTCGCCGTCTTCTGCGTTATCATCGACGTCGTCGTCGTCGTCGTCGTCGTCGTCGTCGTCGACGACGTCATCATTGTTATCGTCATCGTCAACGCCACCACCACCATTATTACCATCATCATCATCATCATCTCCACCATAACTACTATCATTTTTATCCACATGACCATTATAATCTATATCGATATGTTTGCTCGAGTAATTGCACGTTAATAGAAAAACACCAAATGTTCAATGAAATATCTCAACAATGTCTTCGATTGTTTTTGCAAAGTATACAAGGGACTTGTATAAAAATATCACTTCATAAAAATATTTCTGTGCTTTTTTAACCGTTCATCTTACGTGATGCAACTTAGCATATGACAGAAGAAATGTTCCTTCTTTACCGTAATATTCCTCTTGACGGAGAAAAGTAAATAAGAAAAAAAAAGCTATCATATATGCACAAAACTTTATTCTACTTCATAATAGTTAATTTATCGTGTAATTAATTGCTAAATATTTTTTTCATACATGAAACAATCCTTTGTATAAATTATAATTTCGAAATAACAAATAACAAGAAAGAACGATTTAAGGCAAGTCGAACCTGTAATCTGGAATAATTTTAAAAACGAACTCGATGCGTTATTAGTGACTCGTAACAGGAGTTATTATATCGTATTACTCTAAGTGCAAAAGAACTGTGCAATATCAATGCTTTCGTTTGTATGGACGAAGAGATTTTCCGTAATGAGTTTGTAACAAGTGGCTGAACTTTTCTATGATAATAAGAGAAATATGAACTATTTCGATAGCTGTAAGTGCAAATACGCGAGCAAAATGCAGTGTGAATGAATTTTTGCGATTTACATTTCGAGGAAGAAAGAGTATAGAGAGAACGCGCGCGCAAGAGTGAAAGTAGGAGCGATGTGACGAATGCGAAGGAATGTATGTAATGTATGTTTTTAAAGTCATTTTTTATCGAATATATTTTCTTTCCATTTATAAAGATTATTATAATTGACGTACCATTAATTTTTTTCTGGAAAGATTGCTCCCATGATATATACATTATGTAATCAACATATATGTATCATTGCATCAAGTTTATGTTAGAATAACCTAAGTGGAAGAACGACATTGTTTTTAACAGTAAAATAATGGAAGAAGCGATGGACTAAAATGTTATAACTAAAATTAGGAATAAGGGAGATAATTACTAATGTTATTAACTGTATAGTTTGTAGTAATCGAAGGACTCATATGTTCTACTTCTGCAATTTAAAATAATGACGATGACGATGATAATACGACGATATAATATGTGGCGTTGGATAAATTGCATTTTTTACAAGTAATAGATTTATGTTAGCAGTTTTTTGAGACGTAAAGTGATAAGGTGCAAAGAAAACATTTTTTTTTCTATTTCATTATTTTTTTTTAAGATTTACTAATATACTTCTTACGTTTAACTTGCACCCTCCTCTTTGCGAAAGGTATTCGCTTGGATATAGTCGTGTGCTATTTACTTCTAGCAAATAATACAAGCAATCACGGAAACGCGTTCAATATTCGAATAAAGGACAATTTGTAGCTTGATAAGACGTCATGCATAGAAAAATGGTAGTTTCCTTTTTTTATTACTTACTCGCTCAATATTATACGAATTAACGAATATTATTCATCCGCAAATTCATAATTTCAAAAGTAGAGGTATTCATGACGACGGTCTTATTGATCAAACTGAATTATAAATGTTGTACCTTGAAATTGTGACCTTTATAATTAAGAAACAAATTAAAACACGTCGCACGTACATATATCGCAAGTGCGTCCTATCATTCAGAATGAAGTTTTATACGGAACTTTCTGCTAGAAATAATTTTAGTTTGAATAGTTCTATGTGTAATTCAGATCGGGCTTGCCTTTTTAAATACTTTTGACTTTGTATCAAATGTAAATTGGAATAAGAATGGTTATGTATTTCATCTTCTCTTTTATATAATTGCAGTTTTTTTATGTCGTTTCTAATTGAATTTCGATTTATACCGTATATCGTGTACAAAATTCATTACACATATTAAGCTTTCCTTTTAATCGTTGGGTAATATTGGAATTGTAAGACAGTAATTATAAAGTTGATTTCGTTTTTATTACTAATAAATGCCGGGCATATTTTGCTTAATGTATCATCGTAATTGAAAAATAAAAAGTCTACGGCAATAATGTATCAATAAGGGCGAGATTCGAATTTCGAAAAAAAGGGGAAAAAAAAAGAAAAAAAAAAGATACGTAATGTACACTCATTTATTTATTTGTATGTAAATAAATATATGACGTGGTATATGATAAATAAATAATACGTCATACCTATTTATTTGAATGCGTTTCAACATTTTTTTACGATGTTCTTGAAATATGATGGTTAATTCTTAAAAAGCTTTATTTTTAATATTTTGGACATCGAAAACGCTGGAAAACGCATTCGTAGTAAGTAGATGCAAAGAGGAGGACGTTTAGCTAGTGCAACGAAAGACTGTTTTCTGGTGGAGAAAAAAAGTTTCTATTACGCTGGGATGGAAGGAAAGGAACAGGGAGTGATTAATCGATTGCGCGCGCGGAGTGTATGCGAGTAAGAGAGAAATAGAATTTTTAGCGAATGCTATACGTATGGACGGTCATTTATAAATAATAGGGATTCCAATATTATTATAACGATAATATTGCTACGTTAAACAGATTCGTGAATTAATTTCGTGCAAGAATTCCTCCGTCACTTTCGGTTCCTTTGGTTAATGCTACGTTCCATCCATTTACTTTTACTTTATCATCTTGCACATTGTTTCCCAAAGATGGTAGTGATGATTTTTTAAAAATATTATAATAATTATTATTTCTATAGTTTATAATTGCATTATTGTTGCGATTATTCTATCTATCCGTACGCCATTATGACCATCACCATGCGGTATATTATGATTACAATGATTAAAATTACTACTATTATTACTATTAGTGAAGTCAAATATACGGACAATTTGTAATTGATACGACAGCAGTTTTTTCATATATCCTATATATGTACATATCATATATATATATATATATATATGTAGGATATTATTATATCCCATATAGTCGCTTATAATAAGAATAGCTTATGCCTTTTCAATTTTATAGTAACACAAAAAAACAAACAATTGCAATCATTAATCTCGAACAAATGGAGACCATTTATCAATGGAATTAAAAAGTACTATAGACAGAAGACAGTAAAAAAAAAAAAAAATGGAAAAATAAATTGATAAGTACCACACGTTACTACGTTACCACGTTAGATACAGTGTCTACAAATTTTGTTTCTCTATAATTTTTTAATTTCAGTATATTGACCTCCTCGAGGCCCATGTATATTTGTCTTAATAAATTAATATTCATATATATTTGTTTTAAAAAATATACCATAGTCATTAAAGCATTACGCGATACGAAATTTTGTATAAATCTTTGTATCATATCCTGATCCCCTTCTGGTAACAGAAACCTTAATTCGATTAGTGCCAATATAACTAGCAGCATAATTTATCAGTGACGTTGGCAGTATTTTAAGAACTAACTTTCTTCTGATACATTTGTATGAACATTTGCTCACGGAAGTTTAATTTACTGTAATTATTTTTCATTCGTTCTAATTAGATAGAAGTGATTAGTTTGACAGCTACGTATGCTATAATTTTTTTATAAATAAAGCACGTTGAGTAGCTGGCTATCAGAAATGACATAACAATTAGTAATTTTCGTTAGTGTCGTTTCTAGTGCTATCATAACGAGTTTTATGGTAGTCAAAAATACAAAGATGCGAACATTTTCATTGAAACTAGGTGTCGCTTTTTGTTGTTTTTCATACGATACAAAAATGCTCCTATTATATCAACAGCAAATGGAACGAAGAATGAACAGGAGATATTTAAATCTAAAGTTCGAGAAATAAAGAGAAACGAAAGAGAAAATTTTCGGTACTCAGTGAGTCATTCAATAATGGAGGTTATATTTTTCGTTAGATCCCAATAAAACTGCATTAGATGAGAATTAATAACGTCTACAGTTACAAATATAAAACTTCGAATTTTAATTGATGAATGGCGAGCCAAACGAAGTGGGTAGCTGGAAATCATTCTTTTTAATTTGTCACTGACTGATCGCACTGGCTTATCGCATGATAACTGGAGCGAAATGTACGCTACTTTATCCAAAGAAAAAGTCTTCTTTATCCTGGAACTCCTGCACAGTTATTAATGTCGAAACGTTCAAATTCGGTAAGTCTATTTGTATTTCAAGAATTATTTCAAGAATTATTCGAGCTCAGCTTATACTAAGTAATAAATACAACAAATGAGTGGAAAAATAAAATTCTCGTCATTTGACACTCGTATGATACATAACGTCTGATGGTAAAGAGATTATATCAGAATAAAAATTATTTTTTATTTCGTTATATTTTATTATTACATTTCAAAAATATAGAAACTATATAATTTTGACATTTTTATTTCTTCTTAACACAATAATTCTGAATTTGGACCCAACACTATACACAAGAGCTGATAATATTTCGTATTGTCAAGCAAAATTTTTCTCTTGTAAAGATAATAGCATTTAGCACGAAAAATTAACGAAACAATTAAAATTTTTAATACGTTATTCTTCATCTCGAACGCACAATTTCAAGCAAACAATTTGTACTACGCTTTCCAATGTCGGAGATAGTCCAAGAAACGTATCGTTCAACCCTCAATTTTCAGCAATACTATCATCTCTTCGACGTGGATTATGGCCAATATAAAAAAGTACGTGTCAAATATTTTTTCCAGATCTATCTCCTGTATAAGTTTCATCAAAATATGTTCCCTTTAAGCGTATGTTCGCAATAAATATCTCATAACCTCTATATGAATTGTTGGACTAGTTTCAAAATTTAGTCTCATAATCACGATAGTTACATGTCATTACCGAACCAACGAAATTAAAAAAAAAATTTCGTACAATGCGCATAATAAATCGATAAACAAAATTCCATGGTAAGTGTTCGAATATTTTCGTGCGCTACTGCTTCCATTATTTTCATTGATTTCGTCAGCGAACAGAAGGTTGAAAACAGTTTTGTGAGACGGCGTTTGTCTTATACGCATATTTAGTGTATTTAAGGGGAAGACTTCAAGTAAATGTTTTACTTCTAAACGTATTATCTCTCTTATGTGTAATGGCTCGTGTTCTGGGTCCTTATACCTTGTGTCAAGAGAGTGAGAAATATGTCACTCGAAGTTAAATCCGTCGTATATGTCGCGAAATTACACTTTGCTCGAATTTGCTGAAAATTCTGAAATTCACGTTATAACGCTTTAAGAAGATATTGGACGAACGTATTAACGCTTTTGGTGAATCGCACACGTGTAACTAACGCAGACGCGGGTATCTGTACATGTATTCGCATTTACATTACTCACATTCATATTCGGACACAGCGTTATCTCTCTATTTGTCGTTTTCTATAAGATGGGATGATTTAAATATCGCGTCGTCCATTCTACGAAAATATGAACTATTTATTGCGGTTTGAAAATACGCAAAAGTTACTTCCTAACAATAATGTTTAACTGTATTTTTTATTAATATTCGGACATGTTATGAAAAAAAAATATTCTGTCTGCAGAAGTTCGGACGTGCGAAATATACGACGATGAGCGGCGACGATATTACCGCGCACTTTTGAATAAGAAATTGATAATGTACAGGGTGTAAAAAAGTTATTTATTCGAGGCCATAGGGTTGTTCTATGGATCACCTCTAGATCTGTGGACATCTGCAAAGAAATTAGCCGCAATATTGACCTTGACGTTGACTTTGAAATTCAATTCAAAGCGTGAGAGTAGAGGCCTCTTCATTTAAAACGAGTCCAAACGGACTGTTGCATGACTTTTTCTTCACCAAGTTACAGAAATTCAAATATCGACAATTTTTCGGGCAAAATTCAGTAATTCTTTAAAAGGCGTTATCGTGGAGCAGATATCTTAGGATTTGTACAATTGAAGCACAGACATATATATATATCTTTTTTTTTGTAACAAAAAAATTATGGAAACTAGTATTCACTATCTGTTACAATAATAATTGAGAAGTTTTTTTAATATTGATGAGCAAACTATCCGTTCCTGCTGTAGACAAATTTTTGCTTTCATATTTCATAAGATCTGTCGAAAGTTAAACTTTTATTTTCAAAAACTTTTCTTTACATCTGTCCTCATAGGAACTCATAATGTGAGAAGGTTCTCTAAAAAAGTTTCACGGTCCATGTTTTAAACAGAGCCTATTAGAAAGTTGCATTACTCTTTGGATCCTTGGTTTATATGATCTCTTTCCGTTGCACAGGCTGAGTAGAATACGGTATCAAAGTTTGGTCATCTGTTTTTGAGGCAGCCTGTACGGATATTAGAAATAAATGGTGGTTTTCGAGGGAGATACTATTGTTCCACCCCTCTAATGCGGCTTAACAAGTTGACGTACAAAGTCGCCAAATCGAATTATCGAAGCTTACGCCGAAACCACGTTAGATTGGTTATTTATCCTGGACAATGAACCACCAATGCCAGTTATAGAGACCGTTGAGTGATATTAAATGACCAGGGGATGGAAAATCCACGCTCACGGGTTTACGCGATAACTGTGCTTTGGAGTATCCGATAATAATAAGAAAGCACGATTTTTCTACGTCGTATTTCAGGATTACACGTAAAAAGAGAATCGGACGATATCGAATTATCTTCGAAGTAATTAGCGTTCCATAAATTTACTTCTTCGAATTAGCTGGTTTTTATGACTTTTTTTCATTTTGAAAATTTCATGTTGAAAATTTATACTTACTACTTACAGTAACTTTTGCACTAAAAATTTATCATCATACTCATAACAGTTATTTATTCTGTTTTACTTATACTTTTCATTTACCGTTCCTATTAAATAAGAAATTTTTTTAAAAATTATGTTGTCTTCTAATTTTTCTTATTTTATAAACTTCCTTTCGTCCGCCACGGCTAATAACCGTCATTAGTATATTATAACATACTATTTAAACCTTTGTTCAAATTTTTATTATTTCGCTATCTATGTAGTATATTGTTGTTTCGTAATTCGTTTAATCGGCTATTATCGAAATACTTTCTGTTTACAAATAATTTATTTTATGTTATTCTCCCAGTTACGAAATTCTAATACGAACATGACTTTTCTACTAATGAAGTGTCAAGCCAACTGCTCATCACTTTTCGTATACAGAAGGTTAATTAGCATAAACATAGAGCCTTATGATTTGGATACCAATGAACCGTATACGTTTGATACTGTGAAATTCCACGAAACACGAACTTTCTATTCCATCACATTTATCCTTACAGATTCACCTTCGCAAAGACTTTCATCTAAAAGACAGTCTGCAGAAAAATAAGCAATCACTTCTATTGCGTTTCGGCAACCAATCAAAATAAAACTAAACTTAAAGTCAAATAGAGAAAACTGACCAAATATGGAACGGTATACTTAATTGGAATAGCGCCGCTTTTAAAAACCTGACAAACGAATATCGGTCAAGCAGCTATAGGCTATCTTTCTCGCTCACTTTGATGAAGAAATATGGATCAAGCGCCTAATGTGCGGACATTGAACACATGATGAATGTGCTGATGCAGAGTTCGATACTTGGATACGTGACTATCGCAAATAGCTATCCTTCTTATGTCATTTTTTTTTACATGTGATTTTATAAATAAAGTGCCTTGATCAATAAGAATAATAAAGAAGAATAGAAGAGATAGAAGATAGAATAAAAAGAAAAATAAAAGATATTGTATCTGATTGCGGGTATTTCATATTTGGCCACTTTCCTCTACACCGCCACCATAGGTTCAGTTTCACGAAAAGGTTCGCCAATAGATTAATAACCTCGAAAACGGAAACACTCGCCCCATTCAAACATCGTGCAGGATACTTTCATACTAAAGTGAATAAACTACGAACGAATAAAAAAACATTTCCCTTTGAACGATTTTCCTACGTTGATAATTTATCGCCACGTGACAAGTATTTTATCGAGAGTAAGCGTAACTCTTTTTCAGACTTCAATTTGCTATCTTATTCGTATCGAGACAGCGAGGAGATTGAATATTTTTCCATTTGATACCGTTGGGATATTTGATTCGAGAATATTACGGTCGAAGAACTTTTATTCTGCAAATCGCGTTTGAAACTGTAGAATTGTTAAAACTTTTCAAAACGAACGACACGCTATTACAGCAAAGCGTCGCAAGTGCTAGTATATACGAGTTTATCTACGTATGACGTGTCTCAGGTGAAACAATTGAGCGGCATGCAATTCTTCGTGCACAAATAAATTAAATAAAAATTGTCTCGTTTCAGGTCTCGTTTTCGAGAAAATTGAGTTTGACATAGAATAGGATATTCATATTGGAAACGCCCGATGGGGAGTACGTGAGAACTTGTTGAATTTTCCAATTCAATTTCCTCTGAAACGAAGCCTCAAACGAACAAATTTCATTCTTTTTTCGATTTACAGCGCTTTGTGAAAGTATCCGTTCGCTTGTCGTTGAAAGCTTCTACGTGCCTATGGTATATTATTACGCGCTTGTTACGCTATGAAACGTTTTGAAATTTCATTAGCACTGTAATGAGATCCGATCACCATTATTATATTGGCGAAATTTAAATCCAATCTGAAAATGTATGCCAGAATATACATACATATGCACAGACGTTGAAAACGCGTATTTTTCTGTCTGCGGTCATTTTCCGATCGTCGAGCGCACGTTACGGTAACAAATAATGAGATTGAAACGTTTATCTTGCTTCAGCGATTCATTCTCTGTGAGCTTCCATCATATTCATTTACTTGTGAAATTTTATGAAACCATTTCAAAGGTCACATGGTATGGGTCATGGTTAGGTGCGTTTTGATCTCTTCTTTCTGATGCTAAATAAGGAAATACATCATTCCGTTAAAAAAGAGAACGTTGCAAATTAGTAAAATTTCGAAAGATGCGATCCAGAGATGACATCACTCTCGTAGCCTAATTTCCTCCTTATAATACAATGACTTTCTTTAGAAACATTTTCTCGTATCATATAACATTATACGATATGTTTATTGTATATTTTGTATTTAACAAATAAGAGAGTAATTAAGGGAGGCAGAGTTAAACGAGACACCCTGTATACACAAAAATGATTTTTGTGAACCACTTTATGTTATGTACAGTACCTAGACCAACGACTGTTTTAAGTAGCTTACATATACTTACCAGTTACTCGATACTTACTACTATGCTATAGCAGGCTAGAATATTTCCGAAATCTATAAAATACTATAATATACTATAATTTTTCCTTTGTGCTATTATTTCTTCGTGGCGAGTTTTTTTCTCGGAGCGAGTTGATTCCTTGATGCTCACAGCAACCGCAGCCTCCGTTCGTCTGCATTGGAAAATCGCTTTTAAACTGAAGAAAAGTTTATCGCTGTCCATTGGTATCGATAAGTTATCTTCCCTCAATCTTTCACACTTTTTCTTCCCTCGGGATGTTCTGTTTCATACCGCAGTCAGCGTCGAACGTCCAACACGTTTCTGCGGTTACTGTGAATGTTTAAAAGCTCTTTTCTTCACTGTATCGATTTAATCCGAACCCCAATCTGATACGCGAGTATTATCCTTAAAAACGAATTCCATGGATTCTTCGTTGAGATAACAACTTTCTACGCGATCTTTCGAAGAAAAATATTAGAACACTGGGAAAGGCTATTGCTGATTCGGCTATCGGTCAGACAGCCAAGCAGCGAAAAGTTGTTCCACACGCAACATCGGAATTGCCCACATGTTCGCAGCTCCCCCTCAGCCCGCTCCTAAAAAAACATTAGCCGATTTAATAATAATTAAATTTAATAATTTGGCACTGTTCATGATCACACATGCGTGCGCAGCACGCAGCACGCTAAGCATAAAATCCGTTACGTTCATTTGAAGACGAACACGAAGGTAACATAATTGATAAATTGGTTCGAGAGCAGTCGAAGTACGTTTGATTTCGCAAACGATGTACGGGAGGTAGACTTTCGCAAGTGATGTAAGGGACTTACGTAATTGGTTAATGGTGGATTAAATGACAAATTCCTAACACGAAAGTGACATATTGATAGGTTAGCCGAGCGATTAGACAGTTCTAGCGAAGCGTCGTCCGCGTCGTCAAGGAAACCAGATTACGATAAAGGTACTGTATCGCTTGCTGTTAATCAACCTCTGAACCTCATTGACGATTGTTTGTCACGGAAGTCTCTTTAGCACGTGTCCCTACAGCGACCTGCACACCATCTACATACGCTGCTTACGCGGCAATGCACGACTCTCAGAATACATGAATTTCACGAAACGGCTATCAGTTTCAAGTAACCTACGGCGAAATATATTGCTATACGTGTATCGATCTTCAGATTTCACGAGACAGCATAGTTTGCGTTTTGATGCGCTAACGTCGGGACATAGGATCTTTAGGAATATACGAGATATCTTGCAACGTCGCTGTTGCGAATAACGACAGATAAATTAATCATGAAAAAAGAGTCACGGGACTTTGCTTACCTGCGAAAACTTCAACTTCCTCATCGACTAGAACACCTATTCTGGACGAGAGATGATTCGGCAGCAAGATAATCAGAAATGCAGGTATAACATATAACTGGAACCGTAACTTTTGTGCTGACGAAAATAAGACTCGTCGTTAAGCGTTCGACGCTGCTTGGACGTCGCCATATTGTTTCTCAATATTCGGCGCCAATTTTCGAAAACGATGAAGATACATCACTGGTGCGCGGACGAAGATGTATAAGTCAGAATTATGATATTAGTTTTGCGGAAGAGCGCTTACAATGTCCTAAATGCGATGTAAAATTAGACGTGGGTAGTTATGGTTAGATGCATTGAAAATATTCCTCATAGAAATGAGACGAGGAAGGAGATCAAGCAAAAGGAAATTTCGAGGCATTTTGGAGTTAAGAAAATAAAATTTATCGAAATCAAGGATGTTGATGTCTATGGAGAAAAATCGAAAAAGTTAAACTTAAATTAAAGATATTCGTTAATGAAAAAGCGAAGAATTATGATAGAATTATTATGGTAGTAGGAAGAGTAGTGGACAACTTTCTACAGTTTTCGCAAAAAGAGGGGCCTTCTGCGTGCTGCGCCTTTCGATGCATGAAACTCGTCGTGTTAAATCGCTGAAAAAATTGGAGTTAAAACTAATCGATGAATTATTTATCAAGTACAATCGTAGCTCACGAAAGCATCCGAATTCTACTAGAAAGTATTTATGTGTATACTACAATTCAAAATATTTTGTAATCTCATTAGTAACGAGATACGAGAATCGCGATTGTGTTGCTAAAATTGGGAAAGTATATAGGAGTTAGAAGATCATTATAGAGAGTAAGAAGATACAAGCAAGAGTCATTTATTCACTGTATTAGCAAGCTAGAATACGTGGCGAGACCGTCTTTAACATTAATTGCATGTTTAAGACCGCTGTTCACTAATTTTTTATTCAGCGTATGATTACAATAAATGTCTTCTAAATTAAACATATCTACGAATTGGTTTCAAATTTCACTATTAAAATACGATACTCGGTCTCATTACGGAGCTAACGAAGTTTCGAAGTTTTGCGTAATGCGTATAATATATCGAAAAAAAAATTACATTTTGAAAGAATGCAAAGAAAATCGCAAAAAACGTATCGTAAACGAAGTTAGTAAGTGGTCCGTGCCAAGCGTTCGGATACTTTCGTGAGCTACTGCGTATCCTAGACACGTGACAATATTAAACGACTGAAACTAAAATGAACATATGCATCGTCAGCAAGGCATCGATTAACTTTTGACATGAAGAATTATACTCATCGATGGAAAAAATTTTCAATCTAGATGATTCACATGGCTTCGATTATTACGATGTATCAGTGCATAGAAAAAGAGAAATTACGAAAGCGTAAAACGGTTGGAGGGATTACAATGCTTTGAGCAGGTATGCATTATGATGGAAAGACTGATATTCGTCCTGAATTGTACGAGATAGCAATCGTGAAAAGTGCTAGCGCGGCCATAAACGAGACTGCCTATGTACTTTGGGCACAGAGATTCGAACGCAATTAAAGAATTGGAAGAAAAGAGATTCGCGATTGGTATCAAAATGAATCTCGTGGAAAACGAGAAACTTGCGAGTGCTGCACAGAAAGAAACGTGTCACGAACACCTTCTCCAAGGGAATAAAAAAAGCAGGACTCGGCCGATTGTGGATCTTAAGTACCATTTTCAGTGAAGCAGCAACGAGGAACATTTTGTTGGTGTTCCGTGTTTCTTGAAAAAGTCGCCGTTTGTTGTCGAGCGTTTCTGCAAGTTCTTTCCTGTTTCCGTTGCCGGCAACAAATGTCGTCGCTTGTTTCCTGTTTCCATTCGGAATGGTAAAGATCAAAGAAAAATAGGCAACGGAAACAAATGTCCATTCGGCGTATACACGTTACAGGCGACGAATGGCCTGAAACCTAATACAAAATTCAAATGTTCCTTAGATTATGTCGCCTCGGTGTGGACAAAATGTGTCTATAAGCTGCTATTCGTTGGAAATGTTTTGGAACATGCAGCGAAAACACGTTGTTCGATGTTGCACCAGCAGAGGCGGTAGAACGTTATTCACACGTGGTAGAACAGAAAAATAGATCGTTGTTTGAAATGGCACGCCGCGTGCTGATTGTCGCAAATCTCGAGAAGAAACATTGGAGCGAAGCCATAAATACAGTAACTTGCTTATAGAATAGGCCACGGAAGATAAGAGATGACGTGCCTAAAAGAGGACACGCTTGACCATGGTAGATAAAATGGATATGAATGTGAAGCATTTCGATGCGAATACAGCGTTTCAGCATATACATATACAGCGTATACATATTCAGCGAATGCTGCGATAGAGAATTGAAGGAGATAATATGTATACATAACGCAAGCCGAGGGCTACGCTGTCTCAGGTAAAAGTGGTTACGTATGCAAATTGAAAAAGGGCATCTACAGATTAAACAAGCGGCAACGTTATGAAACGACAGATGTAGGATCCTGGTCTTAAGAAATGCGTTTATCTTACATTTTGTTAAGGATATATTTACGTTACATATATTTACAGCGTTGCGATTAATTTTAAGCTCAAACGTATTTTCTGCATAGTTTTCCCGATGTTTCCAAGAAAGTGAAAAGCGAAATTGTTTTCGTAATACACCTTCGACTTTCGTAACTGAAGCGGAAAAAACAAAAAGGCAAGTTTTCAACAAGACAACGCTTTTATTCGTATAGCCGCCGCTGCGGAAAAGTAGCTTGATTTTGGAATAGAATTATTACCGTGGCCAGCATCGAGTGCTGATCTGAACTCGATCGAGAACCTGTGGGGAATTGTAGCAAGAAAAATTGACGATCTGGAGAAGCCAACTATAGAAAACATCAGTTGAACTGAAAAAACGAGCAAAATCCAAAGCTTAGACGGATATCCGAAACGAAACTTTAAATAAATTAGTGAACAACGTTCCCAACAGGTTAATGGACACAAGTAATCGAAAGAAAAGAAAAATCCATTGAATATTGAAAGAAACAGTAACAAAATTAACATTCAGTTCATACTTTTCCACAACCAAAACTTATTTACTTACTAAATCTTGCACTCACGGGAAAAAAGCAAATTCGCGCAGTTTGTTTCCGTGAGTTTAAAATGATTTAAAGCGTAGCCGAAGCTGCACGAAACATTAATTTTGCATTTGATGAAAGAGCGATAACCGGAAGAATGCTGTAATTTTGGTTTCAAAGACTCCGAAATGGCGATGAAAGACATGAAGAGAAAGAAGATCGTATCATCTCGAAAACTCTAGATTTCTACGATCATGGAATACAAAACAGTATCTCGCTAGGAAAAGCGTATTAAATCTAACGGAATAAAAAATACACGAATTAGAGTATCATGTCTGAAAACCGCGATTTATTTCCGAACTCCCTAATAGCAACGCGTGACGTTGAGTGATAGAGAGCAGTGCTCTTGTGCCTTTGTACCGTCCCGCGAGACTTCTTTTCATTTCTGCGTTATACGTCACGGTTAAAGCTATTTTCATCTTCGCTTCGTCAAATTAATATTGAATGAAACGTTTTTATAAATCGTATTTGAATGTTACGCCTTGCGTTAAGCTATGGTTATAGTGGATGCGCTATAGTGGAAGAATTCATCCAGACGTGCCACTGTAATCATAATCCTATTTTCGCCGCACCACGACCTAATAGGCCTAAATAACTCACCAGGGACATATCGCGGATGCACTGGAAAGAGATGACCTGGCGTTGGCCTCAGTCGCAATTCAACGCATAGCCAGTGTTCCATCGGGAGGATTAAAAAGCCTGAGGATTTTCGTGGCTAATTTTATGACGCACACTTCCGCAGACAAGAGGCTAATTTCTAGGCCGGAACAATGATTTTAATTTTCCACGTCCATGACGTTCTCAACAGGCGAGCCTGTCATTAAACTGCACCCTCTTACCTAATTGATCGCAAGCCTCACGTTCGTCCAATTATCGCTCACCCTTTTCCCGCCAAGTATCTCCTGTGTTTCGCACGGAAGTGCATTAGCGATATCCAACGAACCAGCATGCTGATTGGCCAGTTTCTTGCGTTCGGTGAAAATCAAGCAGCTTGCATATTTTCGGACTCTTTTTGGCCTTGCTAGGTACCCTAGGTCGAGTCTAGCGAGATCAGTCTCGTGCGAGCCTTTCCCTTGTGAACATCTCCAAGCATTCGTTGAGTCGGTATCGTTCGATCAGTTGAAACGATAGGTTGCCAGCTTCAGTCGAGCTTTATATCTCGAATCGATTTTAACTTTCAGCAGTCAGAGTAGGATATCGTGTGACCATTCATAACGACCGTTCGTAAATCTTGTCTCAGCAATTGGAGACAGTTCGAAATTTTCTTATCGCTCGGAGAAGAACACCCTTCAGTGTCGTCGACAGTTTACCATTCACTACTCCTCCTCGTGAATATGTTGCTCAAGGTTAATTCGACGAGTGCTGTGCAGTGCAGTGTCATCGTCGTCGGACACGCATATAAAACACACACAGAGTTGCAGTTTTAAATGGCACTGCGCGTCCGAAAGTTACGTACAGATGAGCGTGAGCTGATTTCTTATAAAAGATAAGAAAAGCATACAGAAGAAAATGTTTTTGTTCGAGGCTTATTTGTCGAGAAAATTGAATGTTCCGTTCTTAGACGAAAACGTTTGTTTATAGAATCAAGTACCATTGACGCCAGCCGTTTGGACACAAAGAGGACAATAGCAAGGCTCGAGCCCAATTTTGCGAACCTGGAAAACGTCGAAGCCAAGGACTTTCAGGCCTCCCACGTAACGAGATAAATTGCCCTTGGACCCGTAGCGAACATAGACGACAACGCCTTAAAAAGATTGGTCTAGAGAGCCACCCAATCAACTTCGTGCAATTTTTAACAGAATCGGCTCTATCCATCTAGGAACTGCTCCTCAGCCTCGCAAGTTCGCTTCAGGAGCCAATCAACTACGAACTTCCAAGGCAAACACATAGTTTCCCGCGATAGTTCTATGGAGTCACACGAATTAGAGAAATGAAAAAGGATTCGATCAAATTTCTCTACGTAAGTTGTCCTTATTGTCTACGACGTAACGAACGTACATTGTCGACGATCGAGCTGAAGCGTACGATACGTTGAATTCGAAAATTCAGGGCGACGAGCGACGTGTAACGTGTATCGCGTATGTATACAAGGTTCGCGCGAATTCCTCTGATGTTTCATTCACGCGAGCTGTTAGTTTTGCTTAATCACGACGATGAGATACAGGAACAAGGAATACCCCGAGATAATCAAGCCTTTGAATGCCTATAGCGACAATTTATCCGCTGCTGTTCGCTATTACGGAGAACGCTATGCCAACTAGCATGTTCTTGATGGCAGAGACGCTCTCTTTTAGAAAATGCATCCTTTGAATCACGGTATCGACATTGTAGTTGTACGCGTCGGGCACGTGCCATCGAAGATGATGCTCTAGATTCTGGAAGATTCATATTCATAACAATCCTTGACTAACAAGCGAACGCCGGTGACTGATACACCATCGATTTTGAGACGAGACTCTGCACGAGTGTTCTAGCTAAGGAATTTAGCCGTAACTCGTTCGTGATTTAAGGGAGAAATCAACCCTTTTGTCCGAGTCGGCCTTTTATGTAAATGTTTATAGATCGCAAAAGATATGAAAAAGTGATTCAAATTAAAGTTACATCGTGTCTTGAGACCTATAAATCTGTGCGAAAAATTTATTTAAAAAATCATTCCTTTGCGAAAATTAAATTGCCTGGCCGCCTTTTTTTCAGAAATTTGAATCTTCTTCTAACAAATAAAGGCGTCTACTCTCTAGTAGATAATTTGAATCCACAGTACATAATTATTGTAATTATTCCTTGCAGAATCGTCACCTTAATTTTCGTGTATTGCCTGTGTTGGCTATTAATTCAACATGTAGTTGCGACATTGATAACTTTTGCGATAACGACCATTTCTCCATACGTTTTACATAAAATAACCATAAGATTAATTTCATCGTAACGCGTCGGGATAGTAATCGACGGGCGATAACACATTGTGCACACAAATCTTTTAACGAGGTTTGTCATGCTGAAATCATAAAAATGCAAATCTATTTAGCACCTATAGATATACAGGACCAGTAGGAATAATTTATTTTCATTTAATAACTGACAAAAGATAAATAAAATCAAATTGCGTATAGTACAATGTTACAAAAAGCAACGCTTCGGTCTTTACCAAGTTATATTTTCTGATGTTTAAGAACATGTTACACATTTATAACAATAAATATAATTCTGCGTTCGAACATATTTTGGGTTGGTTAGCACTGCTCTACGTTTTAAGGTACATTCATCCAAGATGGTTCATCGTTCAGGATTGTCTAATCTCTGTTCGCTCTTCATGGCATACAAGTTGTTGAAGACTAAGTCGCTGGATAGTAGTCGGTCGTGTAAAGATCACGCGCCAGTGTGGCGAACTACGGAGAGGAACAAATCCACGTGAATCAACCGCAGCACATTTATCGTATTTGAAGCAAACGTCTCCTATAATTAAACTGCTACGTTTACTGGTAGAATTTCTTTAAAAATAGTTCAATAGCAATTTTAATATACGCATAGTCGAGCTTGTTTTGAGGTTATTCACAAATTTCGTCACGAGAGGAAAATTTGTTTCCATGTAGGAAATCGAGGACAATCTAGAAATTTCAAAATGTATGAGTGATAGGAAAAAGTGTAAAGTGAAACAGCGAATAACTGGAATTATTGAAGTGGTTGTAGCTGCTACTTGTCACAGCTTGTATGTGTACACGTACATTTCTGTATATATATTATATACTGTATATATTTACGAATCGCCTATCTGTTCTTATACTGTATCGAACGTAATCGAGTTTATCGTTATTTCGTATTGTTGTTATAATTTTTCAATTAACGAATTCTTCAGCATGCTTGTATGACACGTTTCTCTTATTCTTGCTCGGGGAATATGTGTCGTTTTGCGGGAAAATGTACGGACACGCCACTCGTATCTCATCGAATAAGTAACAAAACTTACTAGGCCAAAGTACATTGAAGTACTAAAAGAAAAACATTTCAGAAGAAGCATTGCGATTGAAGTTGAGATTTTTCATGCACCAAAGACGTTAAATAAGTTATTCTTACATAATCTTTGAAGAAAAAGCAAAGAGATATAGAAGGGAATCCTCTTTTATATTTTCTAAGCAGGGGAACATACTAAGTGATTGAGTATTCTTTTAAAAGCAGTTCTTCTTAAGTTTTTATTAACTTTATAGAGAAGGGATTTTAACCAAAGTTTGTACGCACTATGTTTCACTTAGAAAAAATTCACAATAGCTTTATTGTTGTTGGTAGCCTGTGGATATTTATGTTACTAAAATGTATAAAAAATATATCGAATATGTAGTTATAAAATGTTAACGCATGCAGGTATAATACGTTAATATAATATAATAATATAATATATTGGAAATCATATTATTTGAACATGATAATAAAAAATATTAATTTAAATTATATCAAACTTTAAATATTTCATGAACGTCACCCAGCATTAATTAGTGACATCTATCATCAAAGGCCAATTTACGAATAGAGAACTATCGTTTGACGTTATAAGATGTAATAGGTGCATATATTTTACATTATTAACGATTTCAGCTTGTAAGGTGTCATTAATTCGTAATACAGTTTCGAAACCGGAATTTTCTTTAAAATTGCGTTCCATTTGAACATCTTGTTTTTCGCAAATTGCAGGAATACATACATGTTACAGCCTTTTGCACTCACTGGCTGGATTAAAAAATGGATCTTAATAAGCATACAATTTTTTAAATACACTTTGAAGTATACGAGTACTATATATATTGACCTTTTTCGCATCTATATCAAAATATTCTATTATGCGATTCAAAACAAAATATTCAACTATTGAATATGTCACAAAATGTCACAAAAAAAAACAATCTCCTTAATCACTTTGGAATTGATTAACGACTTCTTTACATATACAGGGTGGTACAAGTAAAGGAAATGTGGATAAATGTGGAAAAAGTGGATATTTAAAAGACTATACAAACGGTTTTTATCTTTTTGATCGTTATCTTTATAAGCTCGAGAGAGTTTTAAATATGTGTGTCAGGATAGACGTTCATCCGCTATAGGTGCTGATATAGACATTCATTAAAATGTTTCAAATGGAAATCCGTGTAAGTACTTGAATCAAATATCTCCTCTATAATCTACATACATTAGGGAATCGTCAATTGTTCTCAGAAACGTATCGCTTTTGTTGTTTTTCTTTATTAGCCAGTAATATCAATATGTATGAAATGTGTGACTTGTACTGGTTCGTACTACAGAGTCTTAGGAAGAATACGTTTTTACTCGAAAAATATATGAAATATTAAAATCGTGTATGAAAAATAAAATTCTCAGCTCTAATTTGTTATACAACGATACGTACACGAAAACAAACATGTTTATTGAAAAAGAAACATGATAATTAAAATTTGGAAAATTGGTGCAATAAAATTCGACGTGTTACAACCTAATGAATGTTACGAGCGTTTGAAGTTCGTGATAAGTGAACTAGTTCTACGCGAATAAATGTTAAACACGACTATCTACTTTTTAAACAAATATCCTTATTAATCATGTAAAGTACATAATTTCGAACTACGCATACATTGAATATTACACGTTGCTTTCTGTTTGTCGAAATAAAAATATGTAGCAAGCAAACGCTTTGACAGTTGGTCGCAGTCGAGCGATATCGCGATAACGTAATTCACCAACGGAACAGTAATAAGGCTAGATTACAGTAATAATTTATCTCACTTGTTTTAGCATGTAATTCGAAAAATAATCGTTGGCTAGTTATCCAAGGAGCATGATCAATCTATGTCGTTAATAAGAATTATAAGATAATAATGTAGTCACTCGTCTATTCTTTGAAGAAGCTCGAGCACGTAGTTGCCTGTGGCGATAAAGCGACAGAGTGGTCAGAGTGGTCAAAATGGAAGAGAGAAGGAAGCTGAACGAACGGTTACTTGGCACGCGCGCGATCGAGTTCACGTGTACGACAGAGATAGCTAGCACAGAGGGGAAGGTGAGAGAGTAAGGATAAAGAGGGAGAGGAAGACAGAAGGTTTGTTCCGTTGCTGAAGTTAATGGCACGGGAACAAGTATAGGAGAGACTAGCTGTGCGTGTGCAAGAGGGTGCTGGGGATCGGAGAGGGTCAGAGTGGATCAGGGGCAGAGTGGCGGTAGAGCTGTATCGATGTCCGGGCGCGTTCACCACCGTCGACACACACGTCGTGTCGGTATCCTGCAAACGACTAGCACACACCGTCACCTCTCTTCTGCACACGTTCGAGGCCAGTTTCAGCTTTCTCTTTCACTAACATTATACCGTCGTTTCCACTACTGCCGATAACGGCGCCACTATCGCCATCGCTGAAACTGCTACCTGCCTTTCTCCCACCTGTACCTAACCTTTTGCTGCTTCTGCTTTTCCTTCCCACTGCTCGTATGGAAGAACGCTCAACTCGCTAACCTCGATGTTTGCAAATTTGCATATTACTTGCAAATTAGACGCTTACATTAACAAAGGGATAACTGCAAATAGACGAAAACAAAAATTCGTTGGACTGTAATTTCGACATTAACGAAGGATTCGGACTGGATAATTTTACGAGTTAACAATTTAAAATTCCACCCGTTCTATTAGTTGACACATAGGTATAATCTGTCTTTCTTACTTTCCTTGTAAACCACCGTTTCGCTTTCTTGGTGGAACCTCGAAGCATCTTCATTTTTGAAGATACTTCGATTTATTATACTGAATTATCTTTGATAAATTTTATAAGGAAGATACTTTAAATGTAGCATTATATATCGAACGCTGGCATACAGACGTTCTACTAATCTCTTCTGTTTTGAATTGCAACTGTAAACGATATATTTACCTTTCTTACTTTTCCAAGCAATTGCGAACAGATCGCGAACCGTATTCGTCGATGGACACTACAAGCACTTTTGCCAGCAGCGAACAAGTAATGAATTCGTCAGTAAATACCGTTTTCGCTTAGGAAATGGTAGATCAAACGGCCTGTTTGTAACAGGTCAGCTTATGTTCTGTTCGTGAGCTGTTCCGGAGGCAACAAACAGGTTGATGCAGACGCGGTATAAGAAATATTAAGAAATAAGTAAATACATACGAAGATACAAAATATTCGAATCACACATTTCTTTCTTATCTTGACATACGCTTTCGTTTTCCTGTACAGGTACTATTAAAAAAGAAAAAAATGCTTGTTTGTAACTTCGTGTTACAGATATTGCAGCATGCATAGTAGTATGCATAGTGTATACTGTGTTGACCAGAAACTCGATGTGTTTAGGGATGCTTTTTATTTAGGTGTATTATTACTTAAAGCAGTGATTCCCAAAAGGTGCGCCTCTGGGATAAAACTACGTGCACTACCACGAAAGGGCAACGCCTCTTTTTTTCTTTTTTTTTTTAATCGCGCAATTGCATCTGTGTTGTAAACTCTGGAATTTGTACACCAAGTGAACGCCAGAATATTTGCACAGTTTCCAAAGCCACCGCGCCGTGACTAAAAAAAGTTTGCGAACTACTGACTCAGAGTTCTATCTTGCGTTACTTCGTTGAAATGCGTATTGTTTGTACAACAATTATTATTATGAATTTATACATAAATTTTCCTATTATAAATACGTTTTTTTGTTTGAATTTTTGTTAAATTACTTTCTAACTATATCGTGTTTAATATTTTTCTCACGTGTATTTAGCAGCCGTTGCAATTGATTTATACATAAAATCATGCTGCAAGGGCGAAAGGAAGTACCATGTTGAGTACAGGATACAATGAGTACAGGTGAACCGATAGTGGCGTTACATACTAAAGTCGCAATTTTGCCGCGATCAAGTTGCTTCACGCGATTTCCCATCTATAGTATACATATCAGAGGTTCTCTCTGACATCGCGAACGGCTTTCTTTCAACGAAGAGGTCAGCTCTCGCAAAACAAAGGAACATCGCGTCCAACTAGTTGCCGATTGTTAAACCACCGATGCGCTTTCGCGAAAAAACTATTTTATACGTATTTTCTATTATTTTTTTCTAACATAATACACGAATATTTATGTAGTTACAAACTTTCGGGATTCCAATCTGACCCGAATCCGTATACGCCGCGTACACGCGACCTGTGGTATGTGCTGCTGTCTCTGATGCTGGAGTGACTGCGTGAATGTTGCTATTTGTTACTTGCAGATTGTGTTTTGATGTTTATCGTTCCTCTTCCTTCTAGTTCTGTTGGTAGGCAAAGACCTCCCTCCCATGCATGTATGGTTTAGGCAGATGGTTCTTGTCTTATTCATGATTGTTCTTGTTGATTCTGTTTAATTGGTTCATGTTTGTGTTGGTTTTATTATGCTAAATGTATGCATGTCAGAGTTCCTACTGCATATATGATTCCTTTGTAGGATTATGTAGTTCTGTAATTTGTATTGATTACAGATAAGTACGCTTAAACTTCGTGTTCTATTTGAAATCGGGATATTTGAATATTTAACCTGTGTCATGTTGTCCATTACATTGGCTATTAAGTGTTTCTATCCCTTCTATTTTTTTCTACTTCCTTTTCTTACGCGTAGCATTTTTCAATTTTGAAATGTAAGTGTCTTCGTTTATTGCCTCTGTATTCTACAAGAGTGATTTCGTTTTTATGTTGTAATGTAGCGTATAGTCCAACGTCACCCATATATAGGGTGAGCGAAAGTTTAGAGCAGAGTTTGAGGAGTCAATAAAATTTTTATTAATGAACTAATTTCAATGATATTACATACAGCAAATATTATATTATAAATATTATAATATAATACGTATAATATATACGTATAGAGTTTTTTTTTTTTGACAAAATGTGGAAGGTGACGTCTTTTAAACGAGCTCCACTTGCCGCCTCGCAATGTCGTGCTCTTTCGATTACATCGTTCGTTACATTAGTTACTATTTGTAGCTTACTTATGTACTTAGGATCCAAACATCAGTTTCATCGAGGTTTCTGACTCTTCTGGAGACAACAGTGTATCGAAATAATCGGAGTTGTATCTTCAAAATCGGGGAAACCTTTTCCAGACTCTGCTCGATTCCTGGTGCCTTCCAATTATGTGTTTTCTGTATGACTATCGTTAACTAGTTACTAGTATAATCTCTATTTTAAGTCTTCTCTATGATATATCTCGACTGGTCACGTGCCAATATTTCTAAGAAAGTTATGATCTCCTTTTGTTTTGGGCAATGTCTCCTTTCGTAATTTCCTTCGTTTGATGTTTTTTTGTGTAACGTAACGCAACTTTCTGTTTAAACGAATCTATTATAAGTTCAACAGGTTCTGTGTTTCTCAGTTGGTGTGTGTAGTTGATGTCCTTATTTGGCCGGTCTTCTTCTGCATAAGTAGTGTGTTAGTCTTTCCATGTTTGTTCGTATTTATTTAATTTTTCTCTCAATTGTAACTTGCCATGTCGGTTTGTTATTCTTTTGAAATGTTTGATTTGTCTTTATTTGATTCCTTTGTGTTTCATGTTTCTGTGCTTTTATTCTGCTTGTTGTTTGTTTCGTAGTTTACTGGTGTCTTGATTCAGGTTATGTTATTGTTCACGTACGCCTTCATACTACAGTATAATTTGTGAATCATTTTATCAGTAACTAGTTTTGCGTGTTTGTGAAATTGAAATTTACGCGTAATTAGCTCTATATCGTAGCTTTATACGTGAATATTCCACTACGTTTCTGTCTAGTCGGGTTTCAATATTGTTTTGGAATCGTTTTTTTTGTACACTATATGCCACCGTTGCGTTTGAACATTTCTAAATCATTACGAGTACCTGTACAAAATATACTTCACGAATAAAATTCTTTAATGTAATTTTAACTTCCGATGTTACCTGAGGCAGAAAGTTAGTAGATATTGACAAAAATAGCAGCTAACATTAATTAATCGAAATAAGAAGATAGTAACTGAAGGTGGGTGAAAATTAGTTCTGAAGAGAGATCTGAGTTAAGTAACTCTGATTGTGTCTGTTCAATTTAAAGATAAATAGGGAACTCGAGTAATGCAGCCATGTTCCTTGTTTTTGTTCAAATTTGATAGAGCGTTTGATCCTATCTGTGGCGGTGAAGTAGAGAGAATTAACGATAGAAAAATATTCCCCCATCACAACTTTAAACACGTAATAAAAGTATTAATTTTTTTATCGAATTTCACCATGTCCAATTAAACTTTGACCGAAAACATTGTCGATGATCGAACAACCGCAACTACGCGAAAAAGAATCGTGCATCTGTCTTCATCTTAAAGGATAAAACCTCTGTTTCCTTATATATATTCCTGAACTCAATTTTTTCCAAAATACCTTTTTCTTACAAAAGTGAGTGGGAAACTGAAGTAGCTTTTCTTCCTTCTCAGATTTTACGAATTCAAGCGACTTCACAAAGTTTAACAAACTTTTTTTCGGAATTCGTTTTAAGATGCGTTTGTAAAGGTGAAACTCGCCTTTACAAAGATCGCTAAAAAGTTGATGTACGATTCTTTTTCGCCATTTTATCGCACTGTAAATGAAAAGTGTGCCGCCGGCATTTGAATAACCCACGGTATACTACGCGTGGTTGTGCAGTCGGGCTTGTACCTTCTGTAAAGTGTGCGTGCGGCGTGCGCGCGCGCGCGCGCGTGTGCGTGTGCGAGCATAAAACGTATGAAATAGTAGTACGTGAATGATATTGTACTATGTTTTGTAAGTACAGTTCGATGATTTTGTTGTAATAATGTTAATTCACTTGTCCAAGTTTTAGTCACATTCTACGTAGCTTTCCTAATTCTAATGAAACACACATGTTACCGCCAGGTACCTCTCATGGTTATGGGTTGATTTTCCGACAAAGATTTACCTCCGGCCATTTTTATTAGCCAGTTCGTTATTGTTTTGGCTGTGCTGGTCTTTCCTGCGACGTTTTCGATCGTTACATCGTAGGGTCTACTCTTTTTGGAATCAGTTATTTCACACCAATAAGGTGGTTATTCTATAGTAGTAGTGTGTAACTAAGATCTGCGGGTTTGCCGAGCCCGTATGGTCGAACCAATTATCCTTTGTGAGTTTATTATTATTTTAAAGAATCGGAACCTATTATCGTAATCTTGTAGGATAATGTTTACGATTGTGGCGTTGTGAAGTATTTTAGGTTATGTAAATACGAATGAAATTGGTAATTATACATCGAGTGATCCAAAGCAAAATTATCTTTCCAGAGGTATCATAAATCTGAGGAGTGTTAGATCCAGTTCTTAAGCGTTTGGTGCAACTTCTATGACTGGAATTATTAATTTTGTCTGCCTGGGAAATAACCATTGTACGGCGTAATGATGCATAAACATTTGGTAGGAAAGATGAGTACAAATGTAATAATTTAATAATGTAATAATTTAGATTTTATATAAAATATAAGCGAATTTAGCACAATTATTTCTTCATAAAGAAGAACAGAATTTTGCATGATGATGCATAAACGTTTGGTAAGAAAGATGAGTACAAATGTAATAATTTAAAAAATATTCTTCAAATTAAATATCTTTTTTCCGATTACGTGGCTAAGTTAAAAAGAAGTATAAAATTCTGTTCTTTACGTTATTTTTAGATTTTTAATATTTAACAAATAATCTCTCTCTTTTTCTACTTCTATGCGATACATAAGAAGATTACGATATCCGTAAATAATGTATGGTTCCTTATCACGTATAGAAAATGTAATAAAATTTCTTGTTCGCCGTTTTCGCAAGTAACTGGAAAACATTATGCGATTAACGATAATCGTTTCGTAACGATTTTTAATAATTCCAATCCTACAAACTCTCGCCTTTAGAAACATATATAAGGAAAGAATATAAAAAGATTATAATTTATCTATACTTTTCAAATTCAAGTTTTCTGATTATATTCTGTTTTCTTCTTTTTTTTTTATCACGCACGCACACATTCAATGAATCAGATATGAGTTCGTGCTATACTGGCCTCGTGAAAGTTAGTGAACAACAAATATGTTCGGATTGGACTTTTGATATCGATATGTACACTCTCTCTATATGCTATCTTTTACGTGATTTAAATTTTGATTAAAAGATTGAAAATTTTTATTCTCGTATGCTGTCTGTTAGTTGGTAGCTGTTTAATTTATTGTCAATCGGATAACGGTTAAGCGTAAACCGAAACCGTCAGTATATCGTAGTTCGAGCCAAATTGAGACGGCATATTTGGATAAAACCGATGGCATAATTTTGTATGAATCTACGCTTGAAAATATGTTTTTTTTCTATTTTAGATTTATGAAAAATTATTAACAAACAAATAGATTTTGTTTTCAATTTTTGGGAAACCATCTTTTTATTTTATTCTATACAATATATACATGTAAACAGAAATCGATGCCACAAACATGTTTTGACAATCAGAATTGTTTACGTGTCCCACACATACATTATTACATGATCAGATATGGAAACGTGTGTATGGACGCGTGTGTACTGCTAACAATAGTAAACGTTTCGCGTGGTTGCCAGTACATTGGCTGTTTCCATGCGTATATATGAATAGAAAAATAAATCAACTGTATTGAAACCAAAATATAATAGTTGTCATATAACTATAAAACTTCTTAGTAGCGGAAATTCCTCGTTTGCCGATATCAAAGTACAGTATGCTGTTAGGTACTGATGATATCAAAGAAACAATTTAAAATCAGCAATTCTACAAGGTATAAATTACTTCCACCAAAGGCTAAATCATAATTCTTCGAACAGCAGATTATCAGCTTTAAATATTATTTAAATAAAATATGGTATGATAAAATAAATATTAAGAGATATTTATGATATTAAGTAAGGGAGGAACGGTGAGCTATCCACCTATGGGACATAGTAATTATAAAATTACTATCGATAAAGAACAATAAATTAACAGAGAAATCAAGAAAAGTATATTAATAGCAAATGATTTCAATCTGGCGATGGGGGATATATTAAAAAAAAACAATATTCGTTTTTGCTCAACAAGATCCCCTTTAAAAGCAGGCATGACAGAATCGGAACTCTTCCATGTATTAAATTTTAGAAAACAAGTCTACGTGGACGTGGAGATGTGAATTATGAATTTATTTTTAATAGTTTAGAAGATAGAAACTGCCAAATTTCGATCACCTTGGATTTTATGTAAATGGTAAGGACATAATTAAACAATGTCTCCTTAATGCTAAAACAAGCGGAAACTCTCTTACCAACATATGCTCCCTTACAGTTACATAAATTATAGAACCGTCGATCTACAAAAATAACATTATGGAAATTAACACAGTGAGATTATCAATAGCGTTACCAACAGTAAAACTTAGATTAAAAGGTCATTTTCACAATCGTCATAGGAACTACGTGCATCACATTCGCGTTAATTGGAAGCATTAAAAGAACTGCTAGAATAAAGATGAATGGAGAAACAACTAATACATCGTAATAAATCTCCCAACTGCGAAAGATTAGATGAGACGCTCGGAGCAGTGAAACACGAGATTGAACTTAATTATATTCGGCAAAAGCTTTCTGAAAGACGCGTTTAGATCGTTCAATTCGATCGGAGTATTTAAAACATATACAAGAAATACATCTAAATGCAGAAATCTAACCAGAAATGATAAAAGGATTTGTTCTATGCTGAAAGAACGTAAGATTCTGATTCTCATCATCATTATAAAGATTATAGTATATTATGCAGAAATTTCAATCTCGAAGCATCCGGCAACATTATAGGCAGCTAGCTATATAGATAGCAACATATAATCAAACCACAAGTTATCTTTCGCGTTAAATATATCAGTACATGTTTCGCGAAATCGATAATAGAATAGAATATCAGCGGATCATCGCGCAAACACATCGGGATATCAACCACGAGAAGTTATATCCGATTTGAAATCGATTCAAGCCAGAAATTCTTTGTTCGGAAGAAATGAATTTCAACAAACACCAACATCCAGCGTACGAAGAGTATTTTACCTTCACGAAGCAGCAGGAATAATGAAAGATAATCAATCAAGCGAAACGTAGTGTTATTGACGTTCCATTGACCACTAATTTAGAAGTAATAACAGTAGCTATGCGATAATTACCAATAGCGGGAACAAAAATAAACATTTGTAACACATATATGTAAATGAATTCTGAACGATCAAACACTGGACTTAAACAATTTGTAAAGCAAATTTTGCTATTGTTATTGGTGTACTTTGATAATTACTGTTCAAATTTTGGAATCATCCAAAGAAACAGAAAAATTGAAAAATTATTCGACGACTTGAATTCGATACATTTTAAATTCAGATATTCTATTCATTTCAATATATATATATAAGTAACGGTATATTAACGATTGCATATCAAGATATTTCCTGATACTAAAGATCGTGTAAGAAGAAACATAATTATGAGTAGTAGGAAGGAATTTAATTGATATTTTAATTCTTTGTTTGATTTTTTAAAATCGCGACTGGTTTCAGTAACTTGTACATGGCAAGTGATCAATTTAAGTAAATTCTCTTTAAATTCTTTTTCGATTCTTGTTTATTTATAATATTATGTTAGTCATATCAGCTTACTCTTTTCCTTTCAAATCCTCTTATGCACATATTCGACCGTTTTGTAATATGATAATTATGACAGGAGTGTTTCCACTAATTTTGATTATACGATATAATACTCAGTTCTTTCCTTATAGAAATGATTAGAAATTATGTTTTAGCTTATTATCGGTGTAAAAATTAAAATCACCACAATGTCCCTGTCTCGCATTATTCTCTAGTATGTTCAGATAATTGCGTGTTTCCGTCTCTTCGTTTATAGGTACCAATATCCTTAGTCAGTCAGTCGGAGACCTTTACGCTCATCTTATCGTTTGATTTGTATCATATTATAGCATTATTATCAGATGTAAATCCTATCTTAGTTGATTTAAAATGTATATTTTTAACATAAATGTAGCTACGTAGGGAAATGGCGCCAAAACTATTAGTTACTGACAATTCAAATAGCTTGGTTTTCTCACTTAATAAAATTTGTAATAAGTACAGTGGATGTTTTTTTTTAAAATCTGCATGCATAAAAATAGTCGTTAGCTACCGAGAGACATGATCGCTTGAACAGTATGTTACAAAAAAAGAATCGGGACTAATAAATTGAAACATCGCTATCGATATTTGAATATGTCCACATGCAACTGGGGAATAACATACGCATCCTGTTTCTTCTGTAATTTTCAATTTTGTAACGAGAACTTGTCATTTCGAAATTATATCATGTACATATACATTACAGTGGTGTCTAGTTAACCGGTCGCGTGTTGGAAACTAATCTGACCAGTTAGCACAGGAAGCTATACGTGTACATGCCAAGAATGTTTCTTCGACATGAAATGGATAGAGAAATTGAACGAGACAGAGATATCTGATACCCAACTCGTGATGCGAAAGTTCTAAAGTCAGAACCTCGAAGCTCCACACTATAAAGGCACTTACAAGAAATGGTGGGAATAGCGGCGGCCAGTTAGCAAGATACAGTAGTAAAATTTATCGCACTCGGTAAATCTTTTTCCTGATTTCTTTGTAATTCCACCGCAAGCTCCTATTTTATAAATCTCCGAGGAGCAAGTGTTACTTGACTAAAAGACTAACATCCAAAGTTTATATAATAGTGTTTATTTACATATAACTAACATAAGTTGAAACTAATATGCGTTGATTAAACTCTGACTAGCAATACAATATTTTATTTACTCTTCGTGGTTAGATACAGAATTACAATTAATTTCACGATTTACGTTTGTTTTCTTTTTCTTCATCTCTTAATTTTCTGCTGCATCTACTGCTAGGTCGTTGCAAGGAAATTTTCATGATTTTCTTTTCTATGATAGTAAGTAGATTTTGTGTACATGTTTCACAATCAATACTTATTGCTAGGAGTAGAAACTTATTAATGTGACTACTAGCTATATCGACTAGTTGACTATATAAATTATACACAGATCCTGCCATCTCAGTATTTCCTTAGCGGATTCCAAATATTTCCAACTTTTCGTGCTCAGAATTTTCTATTATCGCATCTAAAATTATTATTAAAATTATTATCGGTGAAGTTACCAAATAGTCGATTTTGATGCCTTATATACCATCAAGGTTACTATTTTGAACAACTTTTTCCTTTATATATATTATATATGGTGGTTGGTTTTAGTTTCCGAGTTATACAAAAAAGTAAGTTCGAACGAATATATAGCGAAGAATAAGTAAAACAAACGAATAATATGCAACAATATAACGTCAATCCTCAAAATGCCTAAAGGCGAATTTGTACCACCTCATTTATCGGAAAATATTGTTTTCATCCGTATTTCATTCAAAGTGATTATTCAAAGCGACCAGTGAACGGAACAAAGCCAAAATAGAGAACAATTCCTTCGCAGTGGAATGCCACTGGCAAGTATAAACTTATATTTTATAATGCGCGTGCACGCTGCCACGAGTATACAGCTATACTGAATCCGTATTCGGAAGAATCAGTTCGCATTTCAATGACACATATCGTGGGAAATAAATATGGATTCCTACTATCATCAAATATTAAGTATTTAAGTTTCAGAGAACATTTCAGACTTGCGAAATGAGTTCAACCAGTGAACTGACCTGAATAATCCGGCCTTCATCTTCCATATTCACTGTGAATGAAACAGCCATACGACGATCATGCAAAGTGGAAAGGTGTAGATTCGGCTTAATCGACGGAACGTGCGATCGTTGATGGGTTGCGCATGGCTACCGTCTCCCGCGATTATACGTATAGCGTGTGCATTATCGTGCGAATAATTAGCGGGAAATCGGTTGAAGTCGGGATCAGAATAGAGCGGTGAAGTGGCTAGGCGTTGATCGGGCTCCGCTATTCGCACTGATACTTGCAGTATTCAGATTGCGAAGCAGCTGCACGTTGACTAGACCTCGTCGCTCAAAATCAAACTTCAACACTGATTATTGGACATCAACAATCGCGTATCAAATTCTGCTGATTGCGGACCGAATTTTGTCGCAGACGAAATCACAACGCGCAATACCCTTCCGCTAATTTTCCTTTCGTCACGATCGACTTTCCGTGAAAATATAGAATATAGAATAAAAAAATAATGAAGCGCAGAATAATTGGACGAAGAAGCCCGTCATGGCGCTTCCTAAAACCATGCAAACCATAATAATAAAACCGCTTTGGATTTTCGCAGTATCGAGCGTTCACTAGCGATAATACATTTTTCATAACTGTGACTCTTCCTTCCTATGAAACATCGTATTTACTGAGGACGTAAAGTGTGTCAATTATGTACAGATTAACCGAAGAAATATGCATTATTGGAAAACCTTCATTGATTTCATGAGATTGATTACCGGGCGATGATTGACAATATCTGCTGCGGTTTCATTGGGTTTCATCAGTTTGTCGATAGACATATAACGGGCAAAAGCTCAAGTTCAACATTGTTAACAGAAACGTTGGCTCTTTTGCTGCAGATGATATCGTTGAGTATTCGTACAATAACGTAACACTAGACGACTGCCGTGTACGTTTTATACAATAACCGAGACTACTACTGAAAAACCTTGTTTTATAACCGATCGAGTGGTTGTGACAGAATTCTCATGGTCCCCAGATTTCCAGATTTCCTTAGGGATATACTAGAAAACGAAGTTTATCATGAACCATCATGAAACTTGTGCAATGTTTACCAGATGCTTAGTTGAATCTGCAGCGTTATCTTTAATCAATAAGTGCATGGAAATCGACGAATACGTACTTAGAGTATCTGTAATTAAAGTATAACAGTCAGACGATAAATGGCGATTTTACAAACATCTCATTAATCAGTGGACTGACATGGTGTAGAAGAAAAATAAAACTCGTTGCACGTACTTATATAAAATTCACTCTTCTTTTAAATTGTGTTAGATAGAGGTACGTACGTATTTCTTTAAAAAAATTTTGCACTTGTTTAATTTTCCAGAAATAAATAGATTATTTAAAAGAAACCACTTCAACGTCGTACGTCCCATTGTAAATATTATCCGAATTCTATACACAGGTGCCTTTTTATCCCTTAACGGATGTATTTTACCTGTGACGTGACGTTATAACTTTACCGTATCGGACGTGTGTGTCTCGTGGAAGGTAAGCTAAAAACTTAAGCCAAAAACATCAAGTCGTATCGAATTATGATAGATTCATGGGCAACGTGGACCGCGCGGGTCATTATGGATCCATGTGTCCTTCTTTGCGCAAGTCGTTAAAACGACTTTTAAAATTTTTTCTAGAGGCAGCAGAAGCAAATACGTACCTTTATGACACGCGTAAGAGAACACCACGTTCCTGCACGTTGGAGAGAGCGTTCTGAAAAAACAAGACGCATCGATAACATGTAAATAAATAATCAAAGCTTGAACGTATAGATCGCGATGAATAACGTTAGAATAAACGATTCTGTGCTAAAAGTATGTTCTCGCATCGACCAATGTTAGCAACATTTTTCACGCAGGTACGAAGTAAAACGACGACCCAGCGGCAAGTCATGTGCGAAGCGTTAACGTCCGTTAAGGCTTGAAATATATGCTTTGAAAGCGTGGACGGACAAGCTACATGTTCTTTCCGTTATTTCTTATAAAACGGCAAAGCGTATCTTTATGCTGTAATATCGAAAATTTAACAATCTGATTTTGTCGTCGCTACAAACGAAACGAAAAGCGACGAAATTTTTCGCACCGAGCAGATGACAGCCGAGCTGCGATTTCCATTCGTCGAATACTGCCGATTAAATGTCGCGAAGAAAATTTTCTTTTTTCTCGCAGCTAGTCGGTAACGGCAGTGATTGGAATTTTCAAGTGAGCTCCTCCTCGTTCGACGAGAATGTTCAAGTGGCGTGCTGCAGGACCCTCGGCGATGAGGGAAAGATCTTCGAAATTAATGAAACTGAAATTCGCCGAGAGTTTCCTTTCAACGGAAATCAGGGAAATGTCTATCGATCTTGCGCCGCGGATTCTCCTCCTCGTCATCGCAATTAACGAATCACGAAGACTTTACTCTTTTATGAGCCGAAACGAGAGGAATCACCGGTAACTGGAAGGAGAAAACGCCAGCAGGGAGGAAGGGGCTAGCTTTCGATGCTGTACAGAGACAGGGGAAAATCGCCTCCCGTGAATCGAGGCTGAGCGAGGTTGGTCGAAGGGGAAATGCGAAGCAGAAACTAGTTGTCGCGGAAATCGATTTTCACCGTCAGGCCAACATTACCCAACGGAATTCGTAACTTAATATTATTCGACGTTACCATTCGCACGATTGTTACTTAACAATGACGGTATCTCTCGATGGGCTACTCTCTCAGAGAGATAAAACACTTCCTACTACGTTTCTCTATCGCCTCTATATCTTCTAACGCTCTAACTCGTCCACATACGAAGTCGATATAAAGATTCCATAGCGACAATACCATCCTTTGTTCATTTGTATTATATACGCTATTGTTCGATAATTAACAGTTTACTGGGAGAAATTTTTCGTGAACAACGCGAGCAAAAATTGAATGTTTTTTTAACACCAAACCTACCGACACAAAAAAAGCAAACTAGAAATAAATACCGAAGAATATATTGTATACATATTTTATGAAAAATCATAGATCAGGAAGCGATCTGATAACGTTTAAATATGGTAAAATTTGTGTAAAAATTTGAAAGCGGTCAATTTGACCGCAATGGTAGGTTTAGTGTTAAATACATATAATTAGCTTCAAGAATCGATAGTGGGAAAATAATTTTTCGCGATGCAAAGCTGTTTCGTAGATCTCGCTCCTATGTGCAAAATTAATTTTGTTGCATACGTATACGACGGTTACGCGTGTTATACGAAATATTTTATAATTTCGCTGGCGCTATAGTTCCAACCAACTGTCATTGTTGTATTGGTACAATTTTAAACGATTCTAAAAATGTATATAGCAATTACAAGATATTTTGTACAAGCATATATCTTGCAGAGATCACAAGAATATTTAAACAGGAAATTATCTATGATATTAATAAATTTCAGTATACACTGGAACCATCCTCAACACTTTTTATGCGATTAAGGTGATTGTTCATACCGTATATTATTGTTTTACTAAATATACGTCTGCAATAAATATTTCGTAATATGTACATTTTTAGAATTAAAATTTTATTTTCTATCAAATTGTATCTCGTTAAAGTGCTAATGGAATTTCCAAATATTCTATACAGCATATGCAATATGAAAATAATAGTTTTCCGTGGTAGTAAGTGTTCAAATACTTTCGTCAGCCAGTGTATAATATTTTGTACAGGCTTGCGAGAAACTATGGGATTGAAATAACTTATCAATCTTCAATTTATATATCGCACAAAGTATAACACATGTTAAAAATTTCAGGAATATTAATTTGATTGTAATCCATCCCGACTACAAGATCGAGTGAGATCGATTAAGCACTTTACCTCGAGTCTTCGTCTCCCATTTCGGTACGGATATTATAATACGAATCTCGCAATGCAGTCTATAGATTATAGAAATTATAATTATATTAAATATAGATTATAGATAAACGAAATTAGTGTACTTCTACCGATCGATATCAAATTGAGTGATATTCGATGTCACATTCAGCAACCGTCCTTTCCATGTTTGTGTCGAGCAATGTTTGATTGGGACCTTCGATTTGGAATTCCAGCTCCCTCTAAATATTCTATCACAAATAGAAGTTCCTTAAATCGGTCGAACATCGTGGGATTTATATCTGGAAATTCGTTTGTTCCGCAGTTATCCGTAATAGCACCTATTTGGGAAAATGAACTTAATCTCATCGCCCAGGCTGAATAAATCCGAATCAAGGTAGTTACGATAATTCGCCAAAGTTTTCGAAATATCGTAGAATGCTCATCGGCTAACAACTGCGCTAGCATTTTTCATTTCGATAGGTGCAGCTTTATAAATTTTGCAAAGCATTCGTAACAGCGAAAATACACCAGTAAAAGTAAAAGTAGAGTTTATGAAAATAGAATCTACGAAGATAGACGGCAACGATTTAAAATGGTTTGAGGATGATTCAATATATATATAAAGTTGCAAAATATTGAATGTAAACTCGTATCTAATAGAAGCCTAGTATACGATATGAATAGTCTTCAGCACATAAAAAGTATTAAATATGTTCGCATTGAATACAGAGAATTATTAATATCGTGGATGAGTACTCAAAGAGGCGTTTAAATATTCTTGTGATCTCTGCGAAATATATACTTGTACTAAATATCATGTAGCCTCTGTGTACCCTTTTAGAATCGTTAAAAACTGTACTGATATAACTATGGTAGTTGGGTGAAATTACAGTAGCAGTGAAATTGTAAAATATTTCGTGCAACACACGTGATTTGACCATAAATGTCCATAAAGTGAATACTTTAGCCAGCCATTATACGTATTTTTAGGTAATCAGCTTCTTAATAAAAGACATATGATCTTGCATTTCAAGGTCAGGGTCGGTTTTGCCGCAACTTTCTTGCATTAACCTCCGCTAAACGAAAGGCGTAGAATCAAGTTGTGGTAGTCGTGGCACTTACTCTTATAGCACCCTGTACATCTATGTGGCAAACTCGATTTTCTCGAAAATTAAGTTTCACGCATAAGTTTCGGTCACGCCTCATATACCAAAACTTACTTATAAAATATTCTTTTGCCGCATATATTTAATGTCACAGACCTGTAGTAAATACGACTCGTCAATTATAAACTGCGTCAAAGGAAGCAACGTTCATTAAACGCAAACGTAAGAAATAATTGTTGTAACTCGTAAAGGTATTTTGGTTCGCTTTAAACAAACTTCTTACTGTAAACAGGAAGTCTTGAAGTTGAAATTCATTTCATGCCGTATTCTAATAATTCCAATAATTGTGTTTTGTATTTCAGAGCTTGGAGGAGAGTAGGAGGGGATATTGATATTGATACGACGAAATGAACGAAATATACGTATATCGGCGCTCTATATAGGTTTACCGATATAATCATATTTTTCTCGTTAGCAGTACGTGAACTATCTTTGCATCTATGTCAAAGCTATTTTCATGTTTTTCTACTAGAATATTTCATATAAATTCCATCGTCCAATGAAAATGTAATCTTGTCCTTTATCGTTTTGATCATTTCGTTGTTCTTTACAAAACGGATTCCTATATCGCATATCGAACGTTTAACCCTTTATAAGTTTGTGCGTTAAGATCATTTATTTAGCACATATAAAATAACGTATAATAAGTTGTGTTTCTTGCACGAGGCCCATGTGGCACTGACTAAACGCAGTGCTCAGGCAATCACGTGACTCTCACATACGTACTGTGGAGGGGATACATACATGTGTGGGTTCGTCCTAAGTTCTCTCACTCCCACACGTACAATACAAATGTATTATATACTCAACAATTACGCCGGGCTAATTGTAATTGTATTGACAGAGAGTTTAACAGAAGATAGCGAACGAAAAACAAATTTCATCGTTTAGATTGGATTCGTACAAGAACGAAATCGAACAGAAACGAACGAATATTTCAGATTTGTATAAATACCGTTAATAGTAGTATAGTAGCTGATCCTATGACAGATCTACAAACGAGAAATATGTAGGCTAGTGTAACGTGCGTTGATCCATCGATATGATCGTACAGTAGGGGCGATACGAGAGGAATTACGTACGCGTTTGTGGCTTAGCTACTTCAGACGCCTTGCCCCGATTCCTCATGTAAATTGCGTCGTTTCCGGTTGGCGGATCACAACCAGACGCGAAACGCTGCGTTGCCTATGTATAAGATACGCTCGAATCGATCTTGCCTCCTCATTCTCATGCTCACCTTCCGTTTCCTTTATCCCTCTTCCTCGCTTCTTGTTACTTAACTACAAACCAAGTTGCATCCCTGCGTATTCTCTGTCTCACTTATTTAATTGTTCAGCTATTCTCTCAGAGTTTGTGCAACTTATTAATTCTAATCCTATACAGGACGTCCCAGCAACTGTGACACGATCGGCGACAGCAACGAACAGGTGGGAAATATACGCTTCGTTTTTGAGAAACTTTCGAGTTTGAAAATTTGTCGGATATAATACTTGGATTTGGCTAATTCCGGATCGAAGATGGGGAAATAATCGGCAGGAGGTTATTTTACGCGTGAAAATAAGCAGGAAAGGCAGAGCAACACCTTCTTCGTGGGAAGCTTTGTTTTCGAGAAAAATAAATTTGAAAGTTTATTCACTTTTTGATTGAACATGTTCGAACTATGTTTCTTTTTTTTTGGGAACGAAGCTGGAAACGGGAAAATTTTTCGCGTATTTTTCGCATATAAGGTAAACTGTCGCTGATTGATTTCTCATACCTATTCTGATTAATCAGTCAAGTTCAAGTATGCTTGACAAATCTTTCAACTCGTTCTTCTCGCAAACGAAGCGTCGCACGAAGAAATTTTATCCTATATTTTTGACTCGTTTTCTTTTCATGTAGAATTGCCCTATCGCCGATTCTACCTTCTAGTTGCTGGGACACCCTGTATATTTTCCTTCCACTCTCTTATCTGCCTTTTTGAGTTATTAATTAGTGTTTCTTCGTTAGCATTCGTCGTTGACCCGTGCCATTTCTTTTTAATGTTAATTTTTAGTTACAAATGTGCGTGTATAAAATCTAGTTATAAATGTGTGTGTATAAAGTATACGTATAAGCATCTTACAACTTCAAGCATATAGGAGCTTTGACTGCTGACTTGAAGGTCCCAAACACTTGGCCGAGTGCTAATTTAAGGAAAATGAATTACCTCGTCATTAGCTTTTTGAGCTGCCCTTTCATCCGAGTGTGTCTGGCAAACGGCGCTTTGAGTGCAAGTCCATTTTTGTTCGTTCATTTTTTAAAATAGACGGCAACGCTAACTGTAACTTCTCTTTGCTTATTGGTAAGAGCAAATTACTTAAAGAAATCGCTTCGTTTCAATCTGGAAAGAAGAAGTCGAGTCGTTTCTACAAACGTTCAAATAGTCAAACTCAATCAATTGCTTGCAAATTGTTCGCGTCTCGTTTCACCATTTAGAATATTATTCCTTTCCTCGTCATCTGCTTACTCGTTACGTGTCTCGTCGTTTGCAAATGTCAACGATCGCGTATACTTCAAAAACACACGTAATCGATGACACTACATTGTTTAATTTGGCTTGTATTATTACAGAGATTGCCAATCATACTGTTCTAGATATACAGGGTGGTTGGTAACTGGTGGTACAAGCGGAAAGGGGGCGATTCTACACGAAAAATGAAGTCGAAAATATAGAATAAAAAAAAAGTATAAAAAAAATAAGAATAAAAAATAGAATAAAAAGAATATAGAATAAAAAAGTCGGATAGTAAGTTAATAGGTAGGAAAACACTTCGGTCACATTGGAAGTGTCAATCGAGACAATGATCTACAGTGAGATTCGTTATAACGAGACGTGATAAAGTGCACGCGTACCGAGCGAAAATTCAGTCGATTTTCTTGAAAACAAAACCTCAAACGAAAAATTTTTATTCTGTATTTTCGACTTCTTTTTTCGCGTAGAATCACCCCCTTTCCGCTTGTACCACCAGTTACCAAGCACCCTGTATATAAAATTTGTTCGTTTCCACTCTAAGTAGTATGAATATTTTGTGTAAGAGTATTAGGTGTTAATATTATTGTCGTTAATATTAAACATGATCTGTTTACGGTGTTAGCGCCTAAATATTAAATGCTGCCTTCAATATAAAGTTGAAACAGCATCGATTACACAAGTTTAATTCTAAATAGGTCTTCAATCCAAACGTATTAAAATTAGGAGGCTTTAAAATTTCAAGTTTGGAAAATATTAAAACACACGTATACGTAAGATTTTTGATATTATATTCGGAATATTCATTTGCAATAATTACGTCAATGACTACTTGGGAATACAAGATACAGCTACGTCTGCTCAAGTTGTATAATAATATCAACGAGTCGATATGATCAGAGATGTTAGAAATCGAAACAAACAAATTTCGAATGCATAATGACACAGTGCTTGGTATTAAATTTTGCTGTTATCATTTTTTATTTTGTTCTACATTATTCTACGACAATCTAAAGTAATTGTTAGTACTCCAGAATTTAACGATTTCATCTTTTGGCAATAAATAATTATATGTTACACGTACATGTAATAGGAACCTATTACAATTAATAAAGGTTAACAACGGAGTAAAATTATTTTCATTTAAATGCATATTTGACGTTTCATTAGATTATATTCGCGCGTAATACGCATGTTTGTGTAAGAAATTATCCCGCGAGTATGTTATTGTTATGAGTGAAAATAGTTTAATATAGATGAATACATGTGTTTCATACGGTGTTTTATGTTTCACATACGTTCAAACATTTATGTATATATTTTACTAGCTTCTATTTTTACAATTAACGAATTTTAAAATTCATCGTACGGTGTTTAGCTCACGATTTGTGAAACACATGATATTCAGATAACAACGTATAAGTTGAGTCTCTTCCATATACATCTACATATAATCATATAGTCATAATTTTGCTATGATATACATGTATTACATGCTTGCGTGTCATGAAACGCAAATGCACATTCCTCATAGGAACGCATAGTTTGATTTATACTCACAAACCTCAGTAGTGTTTCGTGTTACCAATACTGCATATATGCATAGAGAAATACCGTGAATCGTGCGACCTTATCCACGTAAAATTACGTCTCTCTTGGAACTGATTTCATTTTTCCCGATTAATTATACGCTTGCACTGGCATGTAAATGACTAATTTATTTACCTGTAATTATTTTATTGCTCTATTTGCACTGAGGTATTTATTAATACCAATGTAATCGTAAGCTGCATAAACTTTACACAGTGTTCGGTAACATTATATATATATATGATATAATTATATACATATATAACTATACTATATATGTTTACATTTAAGGTTTAAATGAAACATCCCTGAGATATACGGTAACGAATGTAGCTCAACCTACATATTGTATATGATTTAGATACGACGTTTTTCAAAACCAACGGTGCATGTCTGACAGCTGACCTGCACTTTGCAAAGAAAAAAAAAATTGTAGATTAAACATTAAACCTGCCTACTCATAAAAATCCATAAAAGAGTATCAAAGTCTATCCCATGTAATTTCCCAGTGGAGAGGATTAATGTCATTGACAGATCGCTTTGTCCACATAATTGCAAAAATAAGGTAATAAACGTATACTATACAGGGTAATCCTGGTTTTATCTGTAAAACAATGTCACAGTAGGTTTCACGAATAAAAGGAAGAAAAAAATGTCATACACGCATAAATTCACAAACGCTTCATTAAAGAATCACAACAAAAATACGAACTAACAGCAATTTAGTTTTTCGTTCAATAAAGCATAGAAGAAATTGGCGATTATTAGTTCCATTTTAAAGCTCCTCCTGTTTTTACGAATATTGATATGTATGAATTTATCACGTTATGAATTTTTTGCTGGTTTTTGTGAACTTTTAATGAATGCATCATGAATTTCTCGTATAATATAATACCTAAAGCGTATTAGTCCTTGCCCGATAAGCCGAGGAAAGTTTAAAATTCCATTCACGAATAAAAATTCGGTTACGTGATATTTAGTGACCAAAGAATCTCGCCGAGAAGAATGTTAATAACCTCCATCGTTAAGGCTAGTCCGCGTTCAAGTATTATGTTAAATAAAAACACGTGTGTCATTTCGTATATTTGTAAAAATTTTTTACCATCTTTTTTAACAATTTTTTTAAGCCTATGTTTTTTATCACATTTTTTCTTATCTTGCCTCATAGAGTATGTCAATTGCGTTTGACGGGGAAAAAATCAAAACACCCTGTATATACAAGTCACTGAAAGATATGCAGTTATTGCATGTTATATTACTTACATATATTTTTCGTATATTTGCAGAAACTTTTTAACATGACAATTTGATTATTTCTTATATTCATTATAATCTTACTAACCTTGGAGGTCACAATTATTTGATCACAATCACTTGGTCACAATCATTTTATCGAAACCATTTCATTCGTTTTTAACGAGGTGTACGTATACTTTATATCTTAATGTGTTTGATCTCTATCGACGAGATTTTTCTCAACGATCATTGGTCTTGGCATTTAATAGACGAAAACACCGCGCCTTTAATACCATGATACGTAATTAGTATTAATCCGGAAATCGATAACTTCGACTACAATTAGAATACCAAACGACATTAATAACGGGCTGGCGGATTCGGTTGTTATTAATTGTGCATGGCAAAACCAAGGTGGTAGCCACGATGGCTAGATATCGGTACGTTATAACGTGTTATGCATAGAACGTTTCCACGTGTTCGCACTTCTGCACAAGCGAATGAAGCAATTTGATCCCAATTAGCGAATCTCGAATTAAATCCGCAATAACCACTAATTAAAATTGTCGTATTATTAAATTTCTTTCCAGTTTAATGACAAAGTGCGTGTACATATGCGTATACATAACGTTGTATCGCACACGTACACGCAGCTGATAGCCAGACGAGGAATGTTTGCACGTAAGAATAGATGAAGCACGAGAATACCGCGAAGAACGAGATTTTAATGAAAATCGATGAGGGCCATGATCCGAGGTATATATAGGCTCGCGAAACTATTCGTACACTTGTTGGCTTCTTTTATGAACACATTACGTGCGTTACACGAAACATTTTGGAATTTCATTGCTACTGTAACGACACCTAACTATCACGGTTGTGCTGATAAAATCTTAAACGATTCTGGAAATGTATACGGAAGTTAGAAGATATTTAGTACACCTGTACACGATGAGTCATATAGGACGAGTAACCCGAATGCCTCTTTCGACTTTGCAGACGAGGGAAAATGTACGAAAGAAAAATTATTTGGTTCCGAGATGGCCGCTATTTTGTGACGGAAATTTATATTTTAGCACGCATAATGTGCAGGAAAATGTTCTATAACGGGTGTACGAATACTTTTGCAAACGACTGTATAAATCACGAGAGATGAGGGCGTTATAACAATCAGCATAAAGACTCTAATTGGTGAAGATCTGAAAAGACAAAATCAATTAAGGGCTTTAAATATTGACTCTCGGATAAAGAGATATTTCAATGAAAGAATAAACAGATGGTCTGAAAATTCGAGAGTACATACCTATTCAGTCTTACGGACGGAACAAATCAAATTAAAGTCCGGTTATAGAAGGGTTAAAGTAAAACTAACATTTATCTGCTCAGCAGACTTTCTTACTAGTTATTTAGACTGTTACTTCTTTTTGGAGGAAATGCAGCATACAGCGGCTGCAAGAATTATTTGCACACCATTTATTGCAGCGTTAATATATTAATTAGTTAGGTCCACGTAGGTATGTTAAATTTCGTATCACTTTTGTTGGTGGTACTTTTAAAGCCATAATTATATACGGAACTAGATTCTTAGCTATGTGTACCTAAACGATGAATTAATACTAGTAATAATAAAATGAAGAAATATATTTATACAGAAAAGGAAACGTTTTATTTCAGTCGAATTAAAATAATGCAACATGTACATATACGAGCGCAGCCGTATACACGTGCACAACTAAACTATTTATGGCTGACTCACTCTTCGAATACTTTGGTTTCGGTTTTCGATCATCCTAAATTCATAACATCATTAACTTTCCAATTCGTCCGATCATCACACCAACGTGTACACTGAACCTAATTACTTAATTATTTTTAAAGCATTGCTTAAGCATGCGAATACAATTAATAACGCAACATAGCCATAACTGGAAAATAAATAATTACAGAATATATAGGACAAAATGTATTTGAACAATCAGAGCAAGTTTCGTGTGTCGATGTATCTAGCAAGATATTACGTCTTATAAGTAGACTAGGGATTTTGTATACAGGAAATTTGAAAGTGCAAAATTGTGCAGTGCATAACGTAAAGAGATATATAAAATATACAAAGCATAGCGCTTTCTATAACACTTTATATGTAAAACAAGTTTCTACCGAGGTTCTACTTTTTTAGCGATGTTCTCAGAAATATGAATTACCGTAAAAATCTACAAACCGCTTGTATACTTTAGTTTTATTACTATAATTCTCGACTCAGCATCCCTGTTCTTTATGTAGTTATAACAATTTTCTAGAAAAATTATCACAACTACATATCGAAAGTAACGATACTTTAGAGAAACATATTGACACATAAATTCACTTAACAAATAGACATGTGTAGCTTGTTTGTTCCGTTATAGATAAAATAGATTTTTTACAATACTTTTTATTTTATTTTATTTTTTTTCTGTATGTAGCAGAATTCGGCGATATCTAACGTTTATTCATACACGGTACATTTGAAATAAATTTTGATTCTATAAAAAGTCGATGGGGCGAAAGTGATGCGTGATTTTCGATTTTCAGATATCGTTCATTGGATTTATACGTACAATAAATTGTTTTTAATGGCATACACTTATCACTTTGAATAAAAATATCCTCGTAACCTAACAGTCTATCCGTTAATCTGTCAAACTTAAATACACAGTTGCAGCGCGTGAACAATAATTATGTACACGGAATAACAAAAAAGATTAACGTCACTGGTGAAACATATCGATAGGTAAAATAATACACGTTTTATTTATTTCCTTCAAAGCAATACTCAAGAATATACTCAACACTTGTATTATAGATATAGTACCTGTCTAAAAACTCTTCGAAAGTTCGTACGATTTAATTTCTATTGGTGGAATTTGCTAAATATTAAATACGGATTTTGAGAGTGTTGTATTTTTAATTTCAATTTTTACTTCGGCAAGAAACAAAAGCTGATTGGAAAAGTTAGGAGAATAAAAAATAACGGTTAAACAAGAACACTTTAGAAGAATCTTCAAGAATCTCCTTTATAATTGAAAATGTTGTTACAACTTTAAAGTGTATCAATAATGCAAAGGAAACGTTACATAAAAGTCACCACGTGGAGCGGGTGTTCAAACGTCATCGCTTTCAAATAAACTAGTTGTTTGTTTCAATAACTCGGAAACGTTTTAATAACTTGCGTGCGAAAATTGTTAACTTTCCCTCTTTCATTATAAAGGCTGTCATGCAGCCATAGTTCAAGTCTCGTAGCTTTGCTGGCCAACTGCGTGAACCAACAGAAAAAGAGAGAGAGAGAGAGAGTCAATGTTAAAAAAGGATCGAAGGCGACCACTCTCCATAAATGACCAGTATAGGCAGGTTAAATAATTTGCAACAGTGGTGCTGTGTAAATGCGTGTAAGCGTAGAGTATATCTTTGCGAACTGTACTCATCCAACGGCCGCATCTGTGTGTAATTGACGATTGTTTCACCACTTTAACGATTAGCTTCTCTTCACTCCTGCAGATGGTCCACCGCGCAACCAGCCTCACCTACTTTGTTCAATTGAAAAAATACAGTTCGCTAAATACGTCCATATAACAGAAAACGAAACATCGACTATTTTATTGGAACGTTGTTGTCGTCAAACGCGCCAGCGTGGATTTAATCATGCTGTTTTGTTGGCAAATTTTGCCAGTGTATTTTATCGGTGAAAATAAGACTAAAATTCGACGCAGCGAGAAGACCATAAACGCTTCGTTGGGAAGTTACAGTGAAAACACGAAACGTAAATCTACACATAATTACGTATGCATTTCGAAGCTTCGTCCGCCTTTATCGATGTAAAGTTGATATCGATGCGCTATCGAATCTATCGTAAACCGAGTTTCATGGCAATCTTTTCCCATTTCTTCGTGTGTAATTTTCCTTCTTGTAATTAATTCGTTCCATTTCACGGATACATCTGTATCGCAAACTTGCTAGAATCACGCACAGAAGCGCTAAACACATGTATAACTTATAGCAACACGCGTCATGAATATTGCGTATCTTAGATTTCAAACTTTCACGACGACATGCAGTGATATCGGTCTTTCTCGCACAAGTGCAAATACAAATGCAAATGCAATACGATTGTTCGCGAAAATCCAATATCATGACGCTACGTATCTCGTCTTATGCTGTATCAAACTAATCGTAGGAGAAAGAGTATCGGCGCACATATTTGTCGCGTTTCATGCTTTTCCCTATTTTAACTTTGTAACATGTATTATATACGTATATAATAATATAATATGTACATATATTACAATGGCAAAGTTTGTACATCGAACCGCGGCACAATAATACTTATATATATATATATATATATATATATATATATATATATATATATATCAATCACACTATGCTATATATATATAGTATTATATAGTATTAGTATTATATAGTATTATATATATAGCATAGTGTGATTGAAGCGAAGTATCATAGAAATATACATTATATATATATCATATACATCATATAAAATCATAATAAATAAAATAAAAAAAATAAAATCATAATATCATAATAAATCATATATCATATAAATATATATCATAGAATATATATAGTATTATATATATAGCATGGTGTGATTGAAGCGATGTATCATAGAAATAGAAGTTTGCCATTTTTGGAGATACACAAGATACACTTTAGAAGAAGATCGTAAAGATTATGCAAAAATAGACGACGAGACAGAGAAAGAAGCTGATGGCAAGGCGAAGCGGGCGGGGGAATGACGAGACGGAGTACCAGAGGTAAATTTATTTGCATAGGCCCCTTGAGTCTCTTTCGAGCGGAAATACAACTAATTGGATTCCCTGGCATCAGCGTATGCTTATATATGTGATCCTAAGTGTGTATGTTCAAGTGAATTGGTCCTTTTTTAGTCAAAGTAGAAAGAAGCTAGGAGGACCACCAAGAAAAGTACATTGGCTAATGTAATTTCGTCTGTATGCAGTAAGCTCGCGTGCCTTTTTCTTTCTTTTCTTGTCCTTTACTATTCTATCTCCTTTTCTGTATATTCGTTTTATCCTTTTCTCTTCAATCCTTTTTACGCCCGTCGACTGGTCCAAAATTTATTTTTCTGTACGAGAGCTTCGCAGAAACCGTGCTAAACTCCCAAGACCTAGTACAGATTTAAGCATACCCTAAGGTTGCTTTCGTTTGTTTCCTTTTTCCTTTCATTTCTCTCCTCTGCGCTATTTTCACTTATTTCCCGGCTCTTTCAGTCGTCGCACATTTCTTTATCATTTTAACGTTGCGCGTTTAAACGAATTTCGGTTACAGTATCTGCCGAATTGTTTCGATCGTATTTTCTGATTTACGTGCAATTGCAGTAGCTTTTTGCAGTGAATCGCTCACGGAGCGACTGTTACGGCTATTGTGAATGACATTTTATTCGCCAACAATTTTTTCCGAATAAATAAACTCTTGCAAATACGAGAAACGCAGCTGGTAACAATAATTTTCGCGCGACATATTGAAAAATATTCTTTGTCACTCAATTATTGATGCAAATCGATGGGGAAAAATTTATTCTCCATACATAATGTTACTGTCTATATTAATATTCTCCTGTTAAATTTATTTTCATATATCCAATGAGCAAGTAATTGTACAAACTAAGTAAAAACAATAAATAATTGCACAATAGATATATAATACATACAATAAAATATTAGAAAAATTAATACAGAAATGTGTTGTTTCAATTCTCCTGTGTGCAATGTAATAGAAATAATTAAATTATGTAATAAATTTATTGTTTCATAAGATTTCCTTCGAGTATGGTAAACATCCATATATATAAAAGTATTATCCGTTAGATTTGTTTCCTACTAAACTCATAAGGAAAACTTATAAGGAAATGGTGCACAAAATGCACCGATATTTTACAGTAAGAACGAACAAATATGTGTCGATTTTTACCATATTCTTTAAACAAATGAGTTTCTTTAAAAACGTCGATTACGTAGATAAACCGCCTGCTTAAAAACAAGCAATTTTTATGTTCAGTTCTTGTTTTCGAACCAAGTGATTTGCGAGATAATTCGTAAAATATGTTTCCAACCGCCAACCTCTGTTTTCGCACTTTTGACATAAACACGCGTTAAATATTTTTCCACGAACCACGTCGTACGTAAGTTTGCGCCTGAGAATGTTCGCTTATTAGACGAGTATCGTATGGCAAACGCGTGCAGATAATTATCTGTCTTACTTCGTTTTGTCTGCCATCCTTTATTTCAATTTACTTTATGTTATCGTTTTCACATTGCAGAAGGTACTTCCTTAAGTCACTCCGTTCTACGGAATCACGATTAATCCGAGCGTGGATGAAGTAGATCAACACCAAGCTGGTGCAAACTTTTAACTATCAAGGAGCTGGGGCAGGAAAGCGGTAAGAAAGTTTTCGCGGAGTTCGTCTATCCGGTAAGTTTCGAGAGTCCGAGATATCGTCGAGCCATCAGCTGCCCTCCTGCTTCTCCACTCAACCACCTTCTTCTACTGACGCTTCTCCTTTCCGTTTCTTCCCCCTACTATCGTGTCCTTTCGAAAATTAAATTCGCGCGAAATACCAAGAAGGAAAAAAGCTGTAACGCTTGTTCTTAATGATTTTATACTTGGAAATTTGTAAACTCATCCCGACGCAACGTAAAAGATCATCGTATTTCGCTGCCCTCGATTTATTCGAACAATGTCAAGGCTTTCCTTTCGAGATCCTTCTTCGCGAAAAACAATTTTTATTCGCAGAGATTATACAATTCTTTTGTTTTCTATCACGGGCTTGCATGATCGGCTAGATCGCAGCGTAGCCTGTTTCGAAGAGTCGATCGAACGATACGAAATATCTTCCAGCATTTAAGCTCGAGCTCTTATATTGTTTGATTATATTATTGTAATATGTGGAATTTTGTGTTATATAACATTGTACATATCGTGTATTCTTATTGTACAGTTTTTTGTCTCTCTGCATTATACGATATGTAAATTGCTAGTTCTGTAACACATAGGAATAAGTGGAATTCCTTATAATCCCATAGGAGAGGCGATAAAGAAGTCTACCTGCTTTGCGGTATGTTTGTATGTTCTGTTTCAGAAAAATATGTTTAATAAGGATAAAGACTGTTGTCATTCTAAAAAATAAATATACCGTGATAGATATAGATATAGCCGGAGTATTTACATTTTCGTGTAAGAAGCCGCATTTAACGAAACTCCCCTAATATGACTTACTTTTCTACTCGACAAATTTATGTCGTATCGAAATATGTCGTAGTAATAAATGTTTACACAAATCGACAGACTTTCTGTTATTTAACAAATCTTCCAGAAAAAAAAAGATAAAATTGTCGGCGTGAACAAGGAGTGCGTAGGCCGACTATTTGAAATTATGTGTTTCTCGATAACTGTCATTTCGAGTCATTTATAAATATCTCCGACGAATGAGAAGAGACGAAGGTAAATAAGAATAAGAATAGCGGAGTGTAAAATATATTGCGAGCCATGTACAAGAGCCACTATAAGAGGAGCAGAATTAAATCATGAAATTCTGTAAGAGTGTTGAGAGAGCTAAGCGAGTTCATAATTTAGAGTAGTTACTAAGTATATCAATGAAGAGATATTATTATAATCAAACATTTGCAATGTGTTAGCTTATCTTACTGAATTACCTTCAACGTAAATACCATCATGTAGGATTTAACATAATCTGCACATGATAAAGGCTGTTATTTCTTCCTGTTATTCTATCCTAGTAACAGGTATCTTAGAGTTTACAAGAATATCCGAGTTACAGGAATCTTACGTTTCTGTAAGCAGGGAAACAATTTTGATAACATTATATAGTTTAATGATTAATTTATTATAACTTCGTATTAATTTACAGCATGCACTTTGTCATCGCAATTATCAACTTACAACTAATATATATTATAGTGTCAAGGAAAGTTTAACCTTGTATAATGCCACGTAATTTAGAAGTTGCCCTTTGTGCACACACACACACGTGCTTATATTGTAAAAATTCAAATTCACTTGCTTACTAAAATTTACTGAATTTGCTCACTAAACCGACCGATTTATGACCATCAATTAATTCTTCGATTTTAGATTACGGTAAAAGACCGTAATCAAATGAAATTCTTTTTCTGGAAACTAGGAACGACTAAAGATATTAAGATATTAATGGCTACGCGTGGAATAACGAAAAGTAATGCAGATTTAAAATGTAAACTTTCTATTTATTGACATATATCTTCTAAAAAACGATGTATCTTTAAATCATGTGAAAGGATCGTTTTGCTGAAATAATTTTTATAGATGTAATTTAAACAAGCAGACTCGAAAGTAAAATAATTGTGAAAATTATACATACCAGTCAAAGTTAACGTTTGCAAATGGAGGTTTTTAAAGGTACTCCATCAGCGTACACATTCGAGGAAGAAAGTAGGAACTAAATAAATAGAAAATATTGATATAGAATCTGAGATAGCACTGGATCCGCGTGCATTAAATTTTACGTGCGAAAGGGTTTTGATGCACGTTTTACTATTCTCCGATCAAACGCAAAGAGCGCAAATATTACCTTTCTATTGACTGAAATAATTGTGTTCGGATATAAGAATAACAATATGCGTATTATTGCATATGCATTTTATTGTTTTTAAGAATATTAAAAATCTTATATTTTTACGAAGCTTTAAGTCGGGCGTTGCCCCGTCTCGTCCCGTATTTTTCTTTCTATAATTTCGATCGCGCAGCTACCTAACGACGCCTTGTATTAAATTTCGCTCATGTAACTAATTTCTGCGATATAAATTGTGCGTCTTTTTCACGTGAGAAACAATTATCGCGTAAATCTACACCGACACACTCGAAGAATTGCCCTTGCGCTTTGTTAATTGCCACTGGAAAAAACAAATTTTTACCGGATATGGTACGTTTTATATTATGAATATATATACGTATGTATTGTAGCAGTGGCTGTTAAAACGTTAGTCTCAATTATACTATTTCTGAAAGCTATCAGCTGCGATCTTGTCCCTTTGCGAAGTTTCGGAGCATTCAAGTTCCGTAATAACATAATTGGGGCAGCAAATTTGATAATTAATCGGTGTGATGGTAGTTCAGGTGAGTTTGAGCTGTTTAAAAATTCTTGTGGATGGCGTACGATGTCATCAGAATTGACGTCGTGTCGTCAGGCAGCATCAATAGCGTAACTTATCATCTGCGCAATTATAGTGCTCAGCCATCCTCACTATCGCACTGTTGAGCCGGTGGTGGTAGAGCAACGATTCAACGACATTTTTGTTCAATAAGTTGCCTTATGTGACAGAGTTATAATATATGGAGTGTAATCTCGCAAGATTATAAGGATAAAATTAGATTATGAGATTATAAGGATAATATGTATAAAAATCCGATCGACATCGATCTGGAGATTACCGCGACCGTACGAACAATCTTACGACTCTATGTATTAGCGTAGAAGTGTAGATTAATTTCGCACAATAATTATCTTATGGAAATTTGTTGGAATTTTATTTGACTATCTCTGGTTTGATGGAAAGACCGGGTTATAGGAGAATTTTAACACACAACAATAGCAGATTATGAACAACTATAGCAGAATAGTTTTTACCTTTGAAACAAATCAACTCATAATCAATGAAAAATAATGCGAAACTGTCGCTCTGATTGTCACTCGTTCGTAACTTTCTATTTCATTTCACAATTATCTTCGACGATTATTTTCGACGATTTTCTCATGCATGCAATTTGCACGCAATAAATTCTAACTGAATGTAGTAAATTCGCACACTACTTTTCTTCCTATTTTTTCATTTTGTTTTTTTTTTGTTTATCTCAGGCAAATTAATTGGACTTTTCTAGGAAGGAAGATGCATACAGTCACTAAAATCTTCGGATTTAAGTGATTCGATTCATTTTAATCGTAACTGCTCAGTCTTTCCACGCATTTCTAGCAGTCGATACTCGAAACTTGTAAACAGTGGCTTGCGATAGTTCTACGAAAGTTTTGTTCAATAATGATATTAACTACAATTTAACACGAGTCTTGTTTTCTTCCAAATTTTCGACCTTTTTCTTTCTATAAAAATTATTAGCTTCCGAAAGAAATCGTTCTTCCTTTACTCTTGAGTTTTGTCTCATTTTACTTTGTTCTGGTAAGAATTACAAGATTTAGTCATTTGGACTACTTCAAGAGATTATCATATTTATGGCAATATTTGAGTAATGTTAAATAATAGATAATAGATAAAAAGAAATTCGAATACCCAGAATATTCACTTTCGTAATACATATCGCTTCTTTTTAGACGCAACGGTGCACTGAGAAAATGTATTTCTATTTCTTCCCTTCCTTTTGGAACAACGCCGTATACCGTTTCTACGTAAATCGATTCCTTCCAACACTTTGCCTATATAAAAGTACAAACGCTTTAAGATAACGTACTCGACAGATTTACCGAGGATTACGTTTTATTCCAAAACGTTGTTAACGTTTGTCAGTATCCTAAATGTTCCCAATGTTGTCGTGCTCCTGCTTCCGATGCGTGAAAGTAAACAGCAGCGAGGAATTACGAAAGGCACCTATTGTAAGTGGAAACAATATAGCACGATCGTAAAATCAACGAAGGGATAAAGTTTACACGTCTCGAGTGCTGAAACATATAATCAAAGATACTACGGGAGAAATAGACTCGAAATTCGTTACAGAGCCACGTAATGTCCTGTATACTTCAAAAGTATCTCTGATTTTTAACAGTTACAAGCAGCTTCGTTTTTACGGAACGTGACTTTATCAATTTTTAATTTTTACTACACCACACAGATTTTAATACCTCTAGATTTCATGAAAAATTACGAGCAGAATACATATATTACGAACTTATAAATAATTCCTGCAATTCGAAATTTAAACCGCCTGTACGAAATAATGTACGGTCCTGTGTGCGGCCACATCAATGGATGTCCCTTTTTAAAGCTTTAATTTGCGAGCGCGCAATATCGCTTTCACCTAGCATACACATAAAAACTCTTCGCTGAGCAGGTCTTCGGTAGCATCCAGTTTTCGATGGTGCGTTATATAGATGTGTGCTATCCTATTCATAAAGTGAATTTTTAATTAGTTTGCTTTATAGCTATTCACTAAATAATGGCCAATCAGGAATACCGCGAGTGCAGCGTTTAAGGCTGCTTTCTTTTTCCCAGCAATTCTCATCTATAAAATATGTCGCACGCGCTTAAACATTTTACTTGTCACTTTGCGTTGCGAGTTGAACAAATTTAAATACGCTGCTAGTACAATTCTATCTCGCAACGGCGTATTTATTTGCTGCCCGTGAAAATTAAGCTGCATGTAAAAAGCTGCACGCTATATAGTTATAGACAAAAAGCGATATCCAATTTCCGACATTAACGATTATAACTTGGCAACGTTTCAGCATGCTTTCAACCAATGTTTTGCATATAAAGCGAGTATCTTTTGTTCGAATATGACGCATTAATACTTTCAACGACGGAATAAGATTTCCTCAAAGTTTTTACTTCATGATGGCCGTGCAGCTTCAATTGAATCTTTTTTTTTTTGTTTCGTACAGATGTAATTTCGATATCTTGCTATCTCGAAGTATGCAATAAATTTGATGCTAGAAACTTCCGGGAAGGATCGTATATGTATGTTTAAATTATCATCGTCACCCCTGTATCGCCTATCAATTTGTCTAACAGATTTTCACAATCATTTTTCTCGATAGCGAAGCCTCGTCCGCGAATACTTCGCTCTGCACTTTTCACTTATCTTTTCATAAGCAATTACTTTTTCCTATATTCATATACATAGAATAGATTTTTGCATAACGTTGAATCACTCCTATTTTGCGTAATTAGTCTGCGTAATTAGTCTGCGTAATTAGTCTGCGTAATTAAACGTATTTCGCGTTGTACATAGCCGAACATCACGTGCACGTACAAACGAACATGACGCGATTTCTTATGGAAAAAGTAAAAGGGAAACAGCCAGCAAACTTTTTTCAAATTTTTCGATAGAACCGAGTATGAAAATTTCTTAAAGTATACTTGGACTCGGCTGATTACCGACTAGACGAGCAGATAACGAGGGATTAATTCAGATTCAACGAGAAAATAAGTCAAGAATGTGGAATACAATTTTTCCGCTTAAGACTTCATTTTCGAGAAAATGGAATTTAGTTAAGAATTAGTTTAGTACACAGGTATGGCAAACTTTAGTCTTAGTTGAAAAGGTCAGTTAGGCGACCTGGCTTCAGGTCTATACATTAGTTTTGCGAAACGAGCATATTGAGCTCCGTACAGACAATGTCATTGATTTGTTTTGAATGTTAACGTAATGAAGCACACGTACGACGGTGAGCGTTGCAAGTAAATTATTGTGCGTTGAGTATGCCGCTGTTCAATTTTAGCGCGGATCGATTCAATGACATCTACAATTAGTGTGTACACTATGATCCCTTCTATTCAGTTGCCCTGGTTGTTTTCCGCTCTAATCGTATTTTGAGTCTTATAATTCGGATTGCATATTGTACACGTACTATAGACTGGTAGATACTCGGATTACACAATTAGTACAACAATGATTATAGTTATCGAATGACTAGCAGTAGCGATCGAATACTTGGCTTTTCATCATCTGCCTATCCTTTGTAATGCTAATTCTCTTTTCCAGTAGCATCAGGGATAGTATACATATTTTTGTATGTAAAAATGACAATACACAGCTGGAACACGAAGGCAAACAACTATAAATCAAAACACATTGAATTCTCCAATAAAATTATAACTCGCTAATTGTAAGTTTTATGCATTGGCAATAAGTAGAAAATATTTTTCAACAGACAATTATCGTATTATGTGTTTGTATACTGTAATACGCTATGCTACAATATATTTATACATTTTCTCCAAATATCGAATACGAATGTAACGTAAAAGACGTTTCACGTTTACGGCTACGGTTTTGTTTTTCAATAAATTTTTTAGCGAAATGAATTTCATCGATAACTTATATTGGCCACATAGCCGTATTTCAAATATTTGTGTTCTTTTAATAACGCTCTTTGTAAGATTTTCACATATCTCTTATATTATTTCTTCAATTTCCTGGAGAATATTGCCTTTTATCTGTTCAATCCGGGCTGGCCCGTTCGCATTGACTATTCCCTTTAACTACCTTCAAAGAAATACCTGGAGCCGTTAAATCAGGTGAACGAGGGAGCCAATCAGTGACACTACTATTTAACGTAATTCGAACGATTCATTTTGATCGAACACGTTGTTACAATAATATGTTACCGAACCGATGATAATATAATACCGGAGCGGAATAAAGAAACGTTTCATGACAAAATTGCATGTTCTATATTGCACAAGTGTTGTCACTAGATTGTGGAGTTTTATGCAAATTCATATTTTTTTAGAGAATAATTGCAAACGTAGAATCTCGATGGATCGTTTAACCGATCAATTATTATAGAAAGCACTATTTTATATATTTCCACTATTTTATATTTTTTTTTATACTTGCGAATTTTGTGCAATTTTCCACTTCGAAACTTCTCGCCGCGAAGTAAAAATTTGGGAATAAGACAAGTTTTCTAATTCTCTAATTTCCCCAAAAGATACAGATGAACACCAGGAACATTTGTAATTTCACATTCGTTCGCTTCTTCGCATCTGTGTCGCGTGGCAAACTTCTCGAAATGCTCGTCTATTCGAATAAATAACGTCCATAGAAATAATTGACCCGAAAACCAATCAATATTTAACCCGAGTTCAACTGTTTCTAAGGCGATGGAAAGTCTAACCGATGAATTCGATAAATCGTTCCGGATGAAACGCATCTTCTCTCCCCTTCTCCAAGACTTTTCCTCCTTTTCCCTTCCTACGGCGTTATTATCCTCAGCTTAACGTAGCGTTATCGGATTTGCCAGAAAAATTGATTTGTCGTGCGATATTCATCTTTCAAGTGGAATTTTGTCTTCTATAGAAAGAGGCATGCGTGCACAGGTTCAGAGGTTCGTTCATTGATCAGAGAGCGTTAGGTAGCATCATGCTGTTTATTTCGCACTACACGAGAGGGTATAACAACTTTACAGTAGTTCGACATGGTTAGGCTATATAAACTGAAAGGAAAGTTGGATTTAGTTTCGTGACGTAGTCTATATTCATCGTTTATAGAGTTCTCTAATTTATTTTCATATACATATTTATACACATAAGGCTGTAAAGCGTGAAACAACGGAGGACGTTGGAAAAACGAAGTCGTCCTGGCTCTGTTAGAGGACTCGTCACTAACACTAATTTGGCAGATCCATATCTGTTTTTTAAGCAGATATTTTTTTATTTGCCAGATTGGATCGATACAACGTTATAAAATATCGGTAAAAATTACGTTTCTTCTCAGTCCTCTTCTTTTTAGATTTCTAGTCTTGGCGATAATCGTTGATACGTTTGCTTCGTTGAGGTAACTTTTTATTGTAACTTTTCGCCTAGTTCTTGTTCCAACAACGTTATTTCGTCTGTTTTGTATTTAGGAATATTGTATCAAATAGCGCGTTACTTATTATTGAGCAGACTCGTGCCTTTTTTAGCATGCTTGCCGGGATAGAAGAAATCGAATCGGAAGTTCTATTTATCGGATAGGCGAAAGGTGCGCTCACAAGAAAGCGCCGGTAGACCTTTGGTGGAGGCGAAGGAAGCGAGTGCCCCTACATACATATGTATATCTCCTTTCGAAAGTCAAAGCACGTTAAATTTTCAGCGTAAAACGAACGCACAACAGCATATGTTTATGTAGATTGCGTAGATCGAATCTCGATCGTTGCGTATCGATCGAATAAAATTACAAGGGTGGCTGGCTGATGTTATGTATGTTTTTAATAGTTTACTGCAGACCAATTTGCAACTTCTGCAATTTCCTGGCCGTTGCTTATGATTCAACTGTAGATTTATCCGCTACATTTAACTTTCTGCAGTTTATAATTGACTTGTAAATTTGCCCGATACTAATAAAGCCCTAAACAAACGATACCTGTCGACTTCGTTTAGATTGTTTTCAACCGGTAAGATATGGTAATAGACAATTTCTACAGTAGATGGGAACTGTTGTAGTCGCAAATTAACAAATTCTCACCGAGAGTAATCCGCTTGCAAAAAAATAAAATTTAGAAGATCGAAACTTGGGAAAGTTAATAGACGTTTATTACCTTTATGAAGTATCATATATTGGTGACTACGCTAGTTCGTTCATTTTCGAAAAACAGAACGTCTATATTGCAAGTAGCTTGTGTTAAACGATGCCTTCTATAAAGTCTTCTACGTATCCTGTGACAAATCTTTCTTTATAATTTCAACAGCTATAATCCTTTGCGGAGATTCTACAAGGCCAAGCCAGGAAGAATAGTCATGGAAAGAATAAAGAATTCATCTACTCTGAATGTATTCAATACTAATCTCCTTATTTCAGCATAGTATTTTAACATGGTCGTCTCGGTGTAATAAGCTTATCATTTAAGTTCTAAAGAGCAAGTTAAAAAAAGATGTAGAAATTTAGATAAGCAAACTGCAAGTCGTCTCGTGAGATCCGAACCTTAATTTTCTTACTTACATATCGAATTATAAATTTCCACCTCACAAATAAAACACTCGAGGAATTTACAAAGAGATGTAACGAACTTTACGTGTCTATCTTAAAAATATATACACTTTGCTATTTGCTTTCGTTCGTTAAACGTTCGCTTCACTTTACCGAGTTCGAGTATCGGTTAAAGGGTTGAAGTACACCTCATGTACGTATGTATCGATCACCTACTGCTCAAATATTGTATACATGTCCGCTTTTAGAGATTTCGAGAGGAACAGATTTAACACTAAACCTACCGACGCTTCTTGTATACTTATTGACCGCTCGCGATAGGCAGGACAGACTACAAATTTTTTTTAGAAAAGAAAAGCAAACTAGAAATAGATACCGAAGAATATATTGTTTGCATATTTTATGGAAAGTCATAGATTAGGAAGCGATATGATAACGTTTAAATATGGTAAAGTTTGTGTAGAAATTTGAAAGCGGTCAATTTGACCGCTGTGATGGGTTTAGTGTTAAAAATCCAATGGTTCTTCATAATTAAATTGTTTTTATCTTGATCGACGCTATTGTAAAATTGGTTGCGAATTCTGCATCGACCCTCTTTACGAACATAAAACGAGCGACGAAAGTGGATCATTGTTCTTTGAAGTATCTATATGTATGTTAAATACAACAAACGACTATATTCTTTTCGGCTAATTACTTGCGAAGTACCAACGATCGTTGAAGTGACCACGGTCCAGTTGTCCACCTTTTCAGGAGGGGAAAAGGGGATAATGTATGGAATATTTGACGAACACGTATATCCTGGCAGAAAGTCAAGAAGCTTGGTCCACAGCGATACCCAGGATATCGATCAATTTCTACTTACTTCCCTTTCCCTACCGTGGTATATAAGATCTCCGAAAACATGTAAAAGCGAGGTTTTTGACAAGAGATCGTGCAACGTGTGGCTTCGATTCGCTATAGATTTTGTATATAGGTATATACTTGTTGCGTAGTTAAAGCTTGTTAAACTATAAAACGTTGTACCCGGAGTTGTACCAGGGGAACGAAATATACTTCGTACGTTGAAATAGGAGTTTTCGTTCCTCGCATGGTTTCCAATAAACTTCTATAGAAAGCAGCAGTTTTAAAAATAACAACATGACGTATAAAAATCATACATTACTATATTTTCGGTAAACGTGATCCTCTATTATGTGAAATAATAGATCTATTATCTGCGAATAAAGGAAATATCGTACTTTAAATCTTTCCACTGCTGAATATACATATACGTATACGTATATTTCTGCGACAGGACGAATAAATGATAAAATGACAGCTGAATAAATTTTGCGACTGTCATTACTCAGTTTCATTCAATAGGATTCTCGCCCTAGATGATGTGCGAAGATAAAACAACGTTCAGATGTCTTGGAAATCCCCTTTTCTCCTACGAAATTAATTAAAACAGATATTAAATAAGTTTTATATTTCTGAGGTAATATTTTCAATAAAACATTATCGATTAATCATAATATACTCTGTGTCCGTGAATCCGGTATCCGGCGAATTTATGGGTTCAGCACGGCGGACACGCATTTCACAGAACCTATTATTATAGTTTCAGCAGTGAATGGGTTAATATCAAAATTACTACAAGGTAAAATCTTAAGGGCAATAAATCAGTCCGACCTGTATTAAATTATTTATTAATTATACAAAATCAAACATGCCTCGAGGATTTTAATAATTTCGACACATATTGTTAGGATCAATGTTCCGAGTAATTTCAGGTATATGTACATATGTATAATGTATGTATATAGCAATATAATACAACGTACGCGTAGAATAGCTCAGCTAAATGAGATTACTTAAATAATTGCTTTATTTGTCGTTGTATGATCGCAATACAACTACTCGTTTCGTTCACATTGACTTAAGACACCGCAAAGTCAATGATGAATAGGCTATCTACTTCGAACTTTCACGGTGGTGAGATATTTTGATATTGGCTTTTCGGGATAAGCAATCATGTTTGATCTTTGCACTTGCACTTTGCACTTGCATTCCGGCCCAACGTTTCGTAGACATTGCAGTCTACTTCTTCCGGGTAGACCTGAAACTGAGGGTATCAGCCCTCACTGTCTCCATTTATACCGCGCGATGTTTCGGTTGGCTGATCAAACTGATGACTCAACTCGAAACTTCCAAACGGATGCTCAATCCGCAAGATCTTACCGGAAGTTCTTTAATTTGATTGGCCAATAGAATAAAAAAAAAAGAAAATCAGAAGGATTCGTGTTACGCTGCATGTCGCTGTTCGAATGTTCCGATATTTCGATTGCTTCGCGGTGTTTCCCGGGGAAGTGTGCGGGTAATTTTGTTATTATATGTATTTTTGCTTTGTTGTTTTCTCGAGGTATACGATGTAACTTGTATCATTGTTTCGATATGGTGTTCCGCAAGGACTGGTTCACTGACATGTTTCAAGCGAATTTTGCCCTGCTGTTCCTTCATTCTTTGGCAAACCATTCTCGAAAAGTGAAGTCTGCCCCGAAGAAGTAGACTGCAATGTGTACGAAACATTGGCCCAAAATATAAGTACAAAGTCCAAATACGACCGCTTATCCCGAAAAGCCAATTTCAAAAGTTCATTATTGCCCGTACATACGTTAGGTCTAACTTAATTTTTATTACAAAAGGAAATGCTCTACGTTCTTTTACTTTGTTATTCCACTTCAACATCAGAATGCATAAACTTAATTACGTTATTTTTTGCGTTCTTTTGCTTCTCTTATATGTCTGATAAATCCTTATCGAGAAATGGCTATTTCGAATAGGTGCCTTTTGTGTTTTATTGTCTATAGGTAGTGCATTTTCTTCCTGTTTTTCTTGATACTGCTGGAGAGCAGCTCTTAAGATATGAGAATTTATGGACAATATGATAGAGGAACGGAGGTAATCAGAGTAAAATTCAGAAAAAGGAGGCAGAAGCAACCAGAAGAACAAAAAATGGGCCACGGAGAGCTTCAGCTTTTTCACCTTCAGTTTTTAAACATTCAATTGCAGTTCTTTGTCAAATTTGAAAAATTACTCATCATTCTGGGGACCAAACAATTGTAGCATAATGTACACGTAAATTATTTTACCTAAATTAATTGATATGCTTGGTGTTAATTATTTGAAACATTAACAGCATTGTTAAATTATAAAACTATTTATCGAAGTTAAAAATCTTTTAAGCAGTAAACGCAGCTTTAAAAAGAAAGTTAAAAAGAAATGGAGCGTGTAGGAAAGAATGTGTGGTGAGAAAATAATCTGAAGTTGATACGAGTATATATATATATACTCGTATATATAGATACTCGTCATATATATATATATATATATCTCAATTATAGAGCAAATAAAAATGATTATCAGAAACTGTTTAACTATCTTATTAATTCTTTATTAATTGTTTTACTAATTACGCCACTAGTAAAATTCTGTTTTTTTTAATGACAGAAATGGAAAGCAGGAAAGAAGTAGAAAGAAAGACACTTTATTCGTGAAAATAATTACTTTCACACACAATTACTTTTAGCTTTTCTTCGTAGAAAACATGCTCGTAAATATCGGTTTTATAAAACACAGCGCAACAAATCTTAATAATAATCTTAATCACTTCAACTGTGGTATGCGTTCGGATTATGAATAATCTGAAGGAATAATGGCGAAGAAACAAGAAGTAGACACGTACGAAGTTTCCACAAGTCTGAATCTTGCATTACATATAGGAAATGCGGTTTCGTGTTATCGTATGGAAGCGAATGGCTTTGTGGTTTACCAACGTTGGTTATTTTTCCACAAATGGTTTAAAAACCCGCTGTAATTGGTCACAGTAAATATCCACAGAAATGGACAATTCCATCTGTAATCCACTACGTACTTCCCTTTGATCTTTTTTTAAACCGAAGCAATCAGCTGCAACACTAAATAGACAGGCTGTAGATGCACTGTTGGATGCCTAACGTTCTTTATTTTCCAGAATCATTTTCCAGAGTAAATCTTATGAAACAGTTATGTAAACTCGTTTTCTATCAATGAAAAGATAACTGCGTACGATAATGAACGAACGAATATAATGTGAAAAGTATTTCTTCAATTATAAGGTGCCGCTAAATTTCTAAAGCAGCCTTTCTCGAAAATGCTAAAAATGGATTTATAACGTTCGTGCAATAGACCATCGATATACCGTGTGTTGCTTCTTCATAATTGGACGTTTGCCTATGAACACTTCAACATAATATAGATACTTACATAATGTGCTATATAATATATATCGTACGATATAAAGTGCAATATAATACGCTTCACATGGATGATTCGCTCAAGTTTGAAACGGGTCTTATCTCGCAGCGTCTATGATGTAGCGAAGATGTAAAGTCAATCAGACGTCAAAATTTATGTTACGAAATTTACATGCGCTATGTAGCTGCTTCCTGTGTAGTTAGCCTGTTATCGAAAAACTTGGAATACTGCATGCGAGTGCAGCGTCAATCAATGCCACTACTTGATACGTTCGTTTAAGATCTGGCTATACCGTAAAATTCTCCATACATCTGTCTCGCTATCTCTCTTTTTCTTCAAAACTTCAATGCGTTGAAACAACAAATATCTGCTGTTTGTCAGTCGCTCATGCGTATTCGCTGCGTATAGTTCTGATTGCGATTTTCACGCATACGGAAGGTTGTGTAATTTCATGCTCGGAATAACATCTGAAATTCCTGGATGCGAGGAATTTGCCGCGTAAAGTCCGTAAACGGTAGTAGATTGGCGGTGCCTTCGTCTTGTGTACGAACTCCACCGCGAGTATTTACTTATTACTTCCAGTGACCGACGAAGGTGATCAACAATTCAGGACTAGACTGCGAGCAGGCACATTACCATCGCTCGAGACTAACAGTAAGAGCGAAAGTGAGATTTGTAACGTTTGCAACAATTGACGTATTTACCGTGTCTTAAGCCTTGCTGCCTTCTCTGAAATCCCATCTCTTAGCGATTAGTTCAATTGACCAAGATATGCTGTATAATTCTAATTTCGTCGGAAGAACAGTTACGTTAAGTTTGGGATATGACGATGTTAATAATTGGATATAATAAGCTCATAAATATAAGTTAAACGACGAGAATAATATCGACAGTCGTGTTTTTTCCTGAGCAATTCTTTGTAATTTTAAGTAAAATAAAGAAATAATCAAGCACGCTGTAAAATCGTCTAACGAAGAGCTATTTGGTATAATATTGAAGAAAATTTTATATTATTATATATGGCTGTAATTAATGGGCATGTGCTGAACGTGGTACTTTATACAAAGTAGATCTGAAATTTAATACGGAGACATGCTACTTATTATTTTAAGAGGAGCAATAAAGTTTCAGATTTATCTCTTTACGCAGCAGCAAGGAAGGAAGCATGATATTAGGCGCAATTATGAACATATAAGCATAGAGGAAGCGTTTTGGTAGCCTCAGATATCTTTTTTTGTATAGCTGTATTTGAATAGGAAAATATTTTTTCGCCTGTAAAATATATCTTATCTTTATTCTAGAGAGGAATACATTTCCGTCGAATTTGGTGACTGGATATCGATAATTTTGAAATCCCTTTTAAAGCGATATTCAGAAAGGAAACTTCCAGAGTCAGCACTCGATAGAATTGAATGTTCCTTGCCATCTAAGCTGAACTTTTATTATATCATATAATGATAAATTTGTATTCTTTATATAACAGCAAGACTGAGTTAGTTAACTAAATTTATTTTTAAAATAGAACTGAAACGATTACGTAAGAATTAGGACGATATATTTGTAATTCATTCAAAATACGAGTTACTTTAGAAACGAAATATTTTTATCAGTGAAATTAAATATTTTTATTTAGGTTCTGACAAGTTCTATTGCAAATTAATCTAAAATTAAACGTATCGTTTCTCGGCTTAGGCTATAGATTTTGAGAAAAATAATACACACGACCGACGATTAGTTTTGATTTTTGATGTGCGAGATAAAAATGTGCATAGATTATTTTACGGCAACAAAGCAAGTAGCTATGAATATTTTGGGAGAATAACAGCTTTGAATTTAGTTGTTTACAACATACATGAAGCATGATTATTTTATTTCCCTACGTTTTAACGACGCGCTGGTTTGTTCGAAATGATTAACCACAAATGGCTGTATGGCACACATCTGTCTAAACCAATACAGCTCTCTAAAAAGTTATTTCAATTATATTTACATGAGATGATTGCTTTCAAAAATTTATCTGACTCACATTTTATTTTTATTTGTATTTTCAAATATGTGGTAATGATCAAGATTGACATTTTATCGTTCCTGTTCGCTTATTGTCGTTATTATCGTTCAGTGTGTACTAAGTAGTTTTTCAATACGGTACTATTCATGAATACAGGGAATACACAGATATGATTCTTGCATTTGCAACATGCGGTGGCAACTTCATTGCCGCGCGCTGCTCGTTTTACAATATCCAAATGATAATGTGACTTTATCGCGTTTAAAGACACAGAGACAGAAACAGAGAGAGAGAGAGAGAGAGAGAGAGAGAGAGAGAGAGAGAGAGAGAGAGAGAGAAAGAGAGAGAGAGAGAATTACGCGTTTCGAGAAGATTATTTATTACTGTTAGCTATTATTAATTTATTCATTACGACGTACAAGTTCTCCATAAAAAGTGTTTCATTGAAAATATGTCCCAATATTACTTGTTTAAAAAATAAGCAAGATGATTAGTAAGTACTAGGAGTGCTTCTTATTATTAATAAGTTTCAATACGGATCTGCTTCGAGATATGGGAAATTTCCATAGAAAACGGTACGTAATTAAAATTGTTAAAAGCAAGTATTTTTCATTTGAGTAAGCGCGTGTCTTGTCTCAGATTTGCACACGGGATTTTGGAATATTGAAATTTTTATTATTTCACTTTTAGCTCGTGGAATAATAACTCTTTGCATTCGAATGTTTTCTTGCTACGGGAAAGCAGCAACTTTTTTGATAAAAGGCTTTTCTGGTAAAAAGTCGATGACATTTTTGTTCAACAACTGACGTATATAGAAATCGTACATAAATTAATAAAGCTCAGAAAATTTTGCCGGAAACAGAACGCTCTCGTTTGATAGTTTTTAGTGGCGATGAAGAACAGAGCAATATTAATGTTAATATGTAATCCTTTCGATTAATTGTCGATTGCTTAAAACCATATCGTAAAATATATATATTGTTTAAAATTTTACAAGCCGACCCTAATTTTCATATTATTTCTTTTTTCCGTGTAACATGGATACGCATAGCACGGCATTTTCCCGGAACCTAACTATCGTATAGTTATGCAGAAGATGTTCGTATTACACGTAAGTACGATAAGTATGGTAATAATCACAATTAACGTCTAGTATTATTCATTTATTGTTTGCACTGTCAGTACAACGCAAGGGAATATTCACAGTAAGAAAGTTATAAATTGTTGATAGTGTTTTCCTTCCTATTCTAAACAAAATTATGTCCTTTACATTAAATCACGAACTTAATAAATTAGGTCTCGAACGTGAAAGGAATTCTTCCTTGTATTACAAATGCCTCTTTTACTGATTATATTTTCCAAGTATGCGATCATTTACGTGATATGTCTCTATAAGTAAAATGCAAGTGATGTTCAATCTGCAGGTCACATCGTGCATCTCATCGTGACTTATGCAACATTTATAGTTGGTCGAAAAAATGTCTCATTTCCCGGCGGAGATGTACTGAAATTTCATGTTGAAGAATTACCTTCCGTTTTATTTCGAGGAATTTCAACGATTCTCCTAACAATTTAGGAAACTTGAAGCGTAAGAATTCAGAAGAAGGAAAAGAGAAGACTAAAATACTGTCAACAAGTACGTTACTGTCAACCAACGAATACGTTAAAACTCCAGTTGTATCGAAAACGCATAATTGAAATAACGCACCAGTGTTCTAGCGTTCATCAATATATATCGCAGATGTTACGCAATCCATTTCTTGTGAAGTTTGCTTCAGCCGTGCACAAAAGTCTGAATAAAAATTGTCTATCTCGAAGGATTTGTTGCAGCAGTTAACGAAAATATGCTATCCGTAATATGAAGTCTCTTGGCATAAGTCTACGTACTCTGAGGATATGATATGAACGCGCGTCATCGTATAGGAGATGACATACCGTAGATCGGCCAACATCGCGCCACGAAAAAAGACTTTTTACGATAATTTGATGTTCACCAGTTCCACATTATTATTAGTTTTTATCCATTTACAGCAAACGGATCGGCTATCGTAACAATCTTTACAAATTGGCAGATAACCTCGATCAAGAAGTGTCTGCTGCTCCACCCTTTGAATAATGCATTTATGTGTGACCTGTCAATCGATGTTCTCATTGCGACATCAAAGGTCGATATCGTTCCTGTATCATCGACGGTTACCGCAGCAGAGCTTATTTCAATGACGTGATACGATTTCGGTGCACGTAAATATGTTTCGGAATAAACTTTTGATTTCTCGGCTGTGGCAAATTCACTTTGAGCTGCTCATCGATATTTTACTCGAAGCTTATACGATACTAGCTGCAGCGGCCGCCAAAGCTTTGGGAATACAGTTATTCTGTAAGAATAATAACAATATCCCAGATTCGTGTACAATCAAAGAAAAATTGTTTTTAATATAATATATATTATTATATTATACAAGACAGCGAGCAGAAATATCAAAGTAGGTAACAAAATAAGTAACACAAATAAACAATGCCATTAAACGTGACAGTAAATCAAAATATATCAAACAAGAAGTCATCAATCATCGATGTTCGCCTGACTGGAACTTGCAGCCTATTACAGATATCTTTGCTGTGGTTCTGCTATTTACGTACCGATGGCCAAGTGGTTCATGCGCATTTGAGTTAGCGGAGAAGCGAGGATGAAGGCAGATAAGGGCGTACATCGTTAAATATACCTAGAAAGAGTTTTCGTAATTTTTACGTTCTAATCCGATATCTGAACTATGCTTATGCCAATTTTCAAGCAAATCGATTCCATAGTTAGGGCCTGATCGAAGGATAAACATTTACGGATTAATCACATTCGTACTTAAATCCGTGTAATTTTTAGTTCACTATACCATAATGAAAATTTTGTTTGGATATTCTTACACGACGGAAGGGCCATAGTCTCGACTATATGTATCTCGACCATAGTAGTTTTGACTACATTGGTTACTTCCAGCCGATATACATATTTCGCAGAAAATGTTAAATACCCTAATTATATTGTAATTCGAAACAGAAAATTAATCGAGTCAATTTCATAAAATGTACGTTACGCATACGACGAGTAACTTATCTACGTGTCTGTTCCCGGTCGTTCGAGTATAATTAGATAAGAAAAAGGCTCGATCTGACACATAAAACTGGAGAAAAAACAATGAGAGAACCAGGGAACATAACAGGGGTTATTACTGAAGAAATTTCACGAAAGACAAAATTCGTGAATTCCTCTATACCATTGTAACGTAAATAAGTAAAGAGAAGTAAAGAGAAAAGGGAAAAAGAGCGCGTTTCTTCAGAAGTCTGTCAGTGGAGTAATCAGCACCAAGCATCTAATAACGCTTCAACCCTCTTTTCATGGTGTACTACAGGGACAGTAAGCTTTCTCCATATGCTGGAACTCGCCGCGAGTATCCACTTTAGGTGGACGTTAGGCTACACGAGCGTTAGACCGACGCGACGCTGCGTTGCATGGCCTGCTTTGTAGAAACGTATACTGCTAGCAGTAGTAACGTATACGTTGCTATACATCGCTACACACAAACGTCGTGGCACATTTTGCGTTGGTGAGTGCATTTCTACGACGTGGGACACGCATCGTAGCGTTGCTTCGACACACGCGTAGCCTCGACCTTACGATAGATAGAAGGTACTAGATCGAGCGTAACAGTACTTCTTTCCTGCGTTATAATACCTATTGTATAAATACTATACCCAGAAGCGGCAAAAATGCAAGAACCCTTTTATTAACGCGTAATCAAACGCAATATGAATGCGATTGTTACAGGCGCAGCGCAATCGGTACTAATTACCGAGTGCCGACATTAGACGGTGCAGCTATGCACGGCTCATTACATGGATGCCGACTGCAGTCGGCATTCGTATTCACAGGTCGTAGCATGGATGCCGATTATAGTCGACGAGGAATGAAAGGGTTGAGCGTCGAGATAGTGCAAGCTAAATTGGAAGATGTATGTGTAGGGAAGGATAGTTAAACGAAGGCTCTCAGGAGTATGTTTTTCGCTATGCGTCGCTTTGATAAGGAGCGTAGGAGGGCCATTACAGCACTATAGTAATTTAGGGTTTGTATGCGCGCTCGCTGAATCGATCGTTGGAAAACCATTTTAGGAATTCTGTTAACAACTCAACAGCGAGTTTTATATTATAGAAGAGGATCGATTATCGAAATGTCGCTTGAAAGTTTCATGTTAATTTAGTATCGCTTTCTTGACTGTAGATGTTAACGTTAATCTACATGTAGGACAGCAGGTTATTAAAGATTTCAGTGAATCAATGGGCTCAATTAGTTTGCACAATTGTAGCTGAACGTGGAGAAGTACGGAATCCGTGTGGCCGGTTATCACAAAATGCAATTTATATTTAGGTAGGTACCTAACTTCGGTACGACAGAGTAATTCATCTCGGTCGCAACTATGATATCAGTGGTTGGCTTTTCGTTTGTCGTGTAATCGTAGAAAGTGGAATCACAAGGATTTATGCCTCAGGTGCAGATATGTAGTTACGAAGGATATAGATATATTGCTTGAGTACTTGTTCTACCAAAGTTGAGCTTGATTAGTATTATTTATGTTTCACCGTAATTTTTATTCCCGTTGTACAGCTAAAATCCCATTTAATCTTTAAGCATGCATTACGTATCATTCCATACGCGTTTCATTAATGGGGATTCTACTTTATTTAGACAAGATTTTATGCAAAGCCTTTGAATAGGAAACTGTGTAAATCGCTGACAGATGTTTAAGCAAAATTTTCCAAACATTAAACCAATAATAATCCAATGCATGTTATAACATTACTTGGTACTCTAGGTCTAATTACATAACTTAACTGATAAAGCTCCTTACTTGCTTGTATAACATTAAAACATAGAATTCTGGCAATTTTCATGTTTTAATATACACATATTCCTACTGACATACGATTTTGTTTATATTTCCTTATATAAATAATTTTAGAGTAATTTGTAGCGATTAAGCTAGACTCGCGTGCTGTGTATTTGATTGTAAATGAAATTAAATAATTTACTTATAATGGTATAATTATTGTGTGAATGCATATTGTTTCTGTAATGTTATTCATAAGCAAGCGTTAAGCGTGGCGTATCCGAGCTAAGCTCCAGAGCTTATTGTTAGGCCGCTTCTCTCTACTTCTACAAGAACCGACGTGCATTCTACGCGAACGACTTTCATGGAAGCGCACGTAATGTAAATGTACAGGATAAAGTAGAAATCGTAATACGACCGAGAACAGGATGTCTCTTCGTTGAAAAGTAAGTAAAAACTATGATAAGAGATTTTATCGTCCGAAGCTTCGTTCCCGAGGAAATCAATTCTGAAAATTAATTAGATATGCATACAGCTCATCAAATGACTATTGTTATTCCGTTTTCGCGTTCACAAACGCAAAGTTTTATCGATAATGGTCCTTCGTATGATCTATATATTCACGAATACAAGTTCCAAAAGGCAGATGTCCATTTGAAAAATACGTACAATAGATGGTTACTCTCAAGAGTACTCTCAAATTGTATTGTATATTAATCGTATATTTGAGAATATCTTCGACAATTTTGACCCTTAGATAAATTATAGAAAACTTGCCAAGAACTTCGACAGAACTGCCAGAATCCACTTGAGATTCGCTTGTGCCTACTTTCTGTAGTTTGCATTTCGAGCCCACGTTTGAAGTTATATGCTGAGCCTCGCAAAGTCACAAAGGCTGCAGCCTCTAACTTCAGCTTTTCAATTCCGATTAACTAGCGGTCTTAGTAGTTTAATAAAAAAAATATATATATATATATAGCAAAGGTCATGGTTTAAAATTTTGAAATCCTAATTTTTAAGCACAACAAATTAATTTCTACTAATACAGAAGTTATTATTGTACAGTAGACAAAGATTTTGTACCGTATAGTTTTAATGAAAGATCGTAAGTAGAATATTGATGAACTTTTGTAGCCTCAGATCTTAAATGCCTTTATAAAATACGTTCTTAACACTTTGATCTACCGTGTTTTTTCGTCTCCATGTAGTAACATCCATGTACATCCTATTAGATTAAGCGTAGCAGTGCTCTCTTAGTGCCCGCAGTTTTAATCCAGTTAATAGTTTCGTGTTATCCTTACCAATTCTTAGAAGCGGCTTCGTCTAGCAATCACCATAGTGAATGTTACGCTTTATAGTGAGTTACACTGCACCTATATACTTTGATAATAAGTAGGACATTCGACTTTTCATTTTATTTTCTAACCTACTTAGATCCCTAATAACCTGAAAGAAGAAAACAGTCGGTGATACTTGGAAATGCACCTCCTCGAATATCGCTCGTTAGAAGGTAGAGAATAAACCGAAGAGACAAAATACTTGGAATACAAAATAGTTGGAAGAAAGGAAGCACCCGCAACTTTATCTCTTCGAATAGTTTTCGTGACAAAGTGCCGGACCTGCAAATACTAAACAGACACTATTGTATATTAATCTGCGATTTATGCGTTGATATTACAAGGATATCACTAGGACCTTGATATTACTAGGACCTCAATGTTTATTTCATAGCATAAGGCGACCGCAAGATGAATAGATCAAAAGAAAAAAAAGAAAAGATCCAACGCGTCAAAACATACGCTCACAGGAATCCACACTGGTGAGATCTTTGAGATTCTCCTAGAACGAAGAAAAGTGCGTGACACAAGTGTCCAATTTCAGTGGATCAATTCATCCACCCCTTAATTTACTCCTATCCATTCAGCCGGAGTGACATTTAGGAGAAAATGTTCCTGCTGTCACAAGAATCAGGACCGAGTTTCTACGAACTCATTTTCTTTCACGCGAAGGAAATCTTCATAGACACGCGTGTTGCACTTTCTGAGAGACGGAGACGCATGGTAGTGTCGGATTCCTGCCGGATAAAACCTCTACCACTATGGACTAACTACAACAGAACATATGACAGTGCTTTTGCTGCGCCGCGGGAATCTTTCTTATACCTCGACTTCGCAGCGCTGTAGTATGGTATAAGATACACCTCGCGGAAGTCGTACACGATATGCCCTCGTGGCAAAGCTCACTCCTTCAAACTGTAGTTTAATGAATCCATCAATAGACATAAATGCAATTTATTGTGGTACGGGAGCAAGCCTAGGTACACCGGCAGCTGCAATTCGATCAACGCTAAATACCTAAGATCGTTGATTGCAGCCTGTTTACGGTTCAGTGGGGAGAGTACCCGAATCAGTGTGCTGTTATACACTTTCGGGACGTGTACTACTGGATTCTGTACAGATTGATGCTTGACTCGATCCTGTGGAATCTAGCATACGATGTAGTAGGCTTGTTGCGAGCAACCGTCTTCATACTCCTGGATGAGCAGGTGAGACCTATGTCAGATTGAAAGATCGAATGAGATGCCAATTCGACGTCCACCGCCTGGCTCGTTAGGTTGGCTGAGTGGTATCGATACTTGCCCACCTTCTTTCCATAAAGGGAAGTCTTGCCAAAAGGATTTCTAATAGGTTGATGTACGACTTTCGTCACACTTTATCTTTTATTTATACTTTTATTTATACTTTATACTTTTATTTTTTTATCACATTTTAAATTAAAAGCATGTTGATTGCACTGGAGTAACCGAAGCTACATCAGGAGGATGATACACGGACGGACCTGTACCTTGCATATAGTGTGTGTGTGTGTTTCGCGTGTGTAATTTTATCTGAAGAAATTTATGTAAATTCAACGATTGAATATCTTTAATTCCCTTTAGAAACGTACTAGTAATATTTGTATTAATTTGTATTACTAGTATATTTCTATTAATATGTAAATATACGTAGTTTCGTGACAAAATGTGGTCTCAGTTTCTTTGAGAAGATACACGAAATTCGATAGGTGTATGTAGACTTTCGTGACTGACTGCATATCGATGATTAAATGAATTGCTGTTTATAGAAATAATTAGGAGCAACCTTGATACCTAGGTAAATAGAAGTCTCTAGAATCAAACAGTAGTCGCATCTCTGCTAGTACTACAAACGATTAGAATGAAATTAAATATCTACATACTCAGTCCACAAACAAGTAGAAATTCTCGTAAGTATAGTCAATGAACAAACTAACCAAGGCATAGCTATGTTAAACACATTCTCGAAATTCATTTTTACTAGTGTGGGGATTTTTGTGTTTCTTTTATGGCGGTTGCAACGCATGGCATGCGAATGAGAGCCGAGTCGATGGAACATGGACTAGGTTTACGACGCGGACGTGACTTCCGGCTGTTCGATTCGCGTTAAGTCGCTTACGAGGTAGCACTTTTAATCGACAAACTTTCATCACTGAGTTGTCCCAATAACGATCGACGTACCGTAAACCCTGTCAACCTGGCTGAAACCTTCGGGTAGTCGGTAAGTGTTTAAAGTATGCACACTCTTCAAGGTCTGCATCTTTCCTCTTTCCATCGATTCTTGAAGGCGCACGTTTTGGCAAAAGAGCGTCCGATTGGACGACAAAGAGCTACGCTCACATTTTGGTCGATCCTTGATGGCAGCATTTTGAGAGAAGTTGATAAAATCAAAGATCTGCGAGTAATTTTCACCCAAAATTTTGATTTCTCCAAACATCGCTGTTATATTGCGAGGCGTGCAAAGAGAACTTTGGCATCCGTGAATCGTTTTTCACTTGATTTTCAATTTATCTCTACTATTAAGCTGTTATATGTTACATTTATCAAATCTCATCTGGAATACGTCTCGGTAGTATGGAATCCTCCATACAAGAAATATGATACCCTTGTAGAAAGAGCCCAGAGTGAACTCTGTCGATTTGTTGCGCTCAAACTTGATACGAGCAGGTTCGTCGATGACCGTAATTATGAGCTTGTTCTTGGTGTTCCTAGTATCCTCTCGTTCGCTAATTGCAGGGGGATATGTGACATGATTTTTCTGAGAAAGATCTTAAGCGTTTATATGGATTGTCTCCTTTACTCGTTGTTGGTATGATCAGTATGCGTGTATTTATTAAGAATACAAGATGTAGTAATATTTTACATCTTAATGTTTAAAGTATGGGTGTTCTGCTCGTTTCATCGCATTCTGAATTGTGCCGATAGCTTTGCCGACAGTCTTGACTTTTTTGCCGGTTATTTAAATGTATCTTGTGTAACCTAGTTGAGCGATAGCGGTTCGATATTTTCCTTTTTGTACTTTTCTTCTGTTTCTGTGTTCATATAACCCTAGTTTATTTTTCTATATATACACGTACAATTGCACTACTGTCCGTAAATAAAGTAATAAAAATCCTAATATGACAAGCGTGTCTGTGTGACAAAAAAGTGCAAGTAGAATAGACTTAGAACCGTGTAAGGGAGTCGTACAATTTTTACTAAAGGATTTTTAGAATTTAGTAAAGGATATTCCGGCGATACGTACATCACTATACCAATATACGTATGTATTTCGAAACCATTCAATAGTGTTTGGTTTATTTAATAAACCGTAAACGCCCTTTATTTACTTTATATCAAATTTCAAAATATGTTATAATATCACAAGCCCAATACGAAATGCCACATTATTGCCACATTTGTGTAGGTACATAAAATTGTGCATCCAATTCTTCTTTCTTGTTTAATTCCATTTCAAACAATATACGACATAAAATTACTGTCACACGATACATACACAGCTACGGTATTTATCATACTACGATATAATATTGCAATTAATTGTTATATAAATTGTAATTATTATAATACCGCAGTATTATATGCCAATCATCAAAAGTAATATTATCACTTTAAATTACGTAAATTGAGTGAAGACTATAGCAATTAAAATGACTAATCATAAAATCAATATTGTCACAGTCTATAACCGACTGAAATTGAAAAGAACAAACTCCAGTTTCGTAACTAATTGTATCGTAAAAATTTTGCACTAAGGAATGTTACAGATTCGAAATGTAAATATCTCGGACAAGTCGTGCACTACTTGCTTCTCGATATTGCTTATACCGTTTGAAGAGCTTTTTCATTGGTCTAAAAAATGACCGATCTTCTTGACTTTGCTGTTTACAGGAGTATTAATAAAATCCACCTATCATCAAAGTCATACTTATTTTATATAAATGCAGAAATTTGTTCTGCCCTGGTCTTGGCGGAATTTGCTTCCAATTTGCTATTTTGCAGTCTAACGTACCAGTTTGAATTACGTAACATCATTTTGAAATACGACGAATATTTTCTACTGAACGGAGTGAAGCAACTGTGATATCTATCGCTAAACCAAAGAAAGTTCCTTCTAACTCTGCCAATTATCGACCTATATGTTGAGTTAGATCTCAGGATGGTATGATCAGTAGTTTTTGCATCCAGGGTTGGTGCAACTGCTATGCAGTCTTTTGTTTTACCGTGCGCCACGTTTTTTCTTTCTCTTTGTGTATCCGGTGGTGTACAGACGTTCGAGGAGACGAAATACAGCGTGTATGAAAGTGATGTGAGTGAATCATTTTATTATTCAACCCAAAGCCTATATTATAACAGGTTATGGGTCCAGGACGGTGAACTGCGTGATTAAAGATATTTATTTGTGAGTTTTGTCCCGTAATTATCCAAGAAAAGGCCACGTCATGACCGACCAGGAGAAGATGGGTGATACGGGCAGAGACATGAACCCAATCCACAACAAGGGCAACTATGATTACTGGAAGAAGATGACGGAGCTTCTATGGTTTTCCTGGGTTGCTGGAGTGCGGCGAATCCAGGATTTACGGCAGAAGAATGGACGAAACCCGAGTGCATAAAAATGGATGACAAAGCATGTGCATACATCTTGCGGCACATTCGCTCTGAGTACCTTTCGGACATTGGCGATCTAACAACAGCAAGGGAGTGCTGGAAAGCATTGGAAGAAATCCACGGGAGAGCCACATCAATGGACATTGCTATGTGCCTGCGGAAATTGGGCACTACCGAGAAGACCCCAGGCAAGGATACCTCCACGTACTGTGGAAAGATTCAAGGGCTGTGTGACAAGCTGTCGAGAGCAGGTATTAAATTCGAAGACCACGTTGTGGCATCTTATATGTTAGCCGGACTTGCAAGAGATCCAGATTATTCGACCTTTGTAAGAATAACGAGAATTGATGGGAATCTGACCGCGAGGGGGGTGAAGGCCGATCTTCTACTCGAAGAAAGAAGAATCGACGAGGCTGCGGCCGAGGAGTCCGAGCGAGGCAGTGTGTTGGCAGCCACAGGGCATTGGAAGTCAAGGTCGCACCAGAACAAAGATGGCGCGAAGCTGAAGGGCAGAAGCACGAGGGATCAGAGATGTTACAAATGTGGAAAATGGGGCCACATCTCGTACCAGTGTCCGGGACAGGAGGGAGACGAAGAAGAGGAGAAACCCAAGGAGAAGAAGAAACAGGAAGACAAGCCAACATTTAAAGGGCTCATCTCAACATTGGCCTTATCATCCATCGAATGTTTGGGAAGAGAGAGAATCAGTTAACTTGACTCTTACGCTTCGAACCATATGACGCCAGATAGGTACCGCTTTGTGGACTTTGTACCTACGACCGGACATATCAGGATAGGTAAGGGATGTCTGGAGGTGAAGGGGAAGGATACAATTTTTGTGAAGGTAGCTGAGTCGTGTGGGGGTTGGACTTTTTCCTTGTCGGATGCTCTGTGGGTACCTGAGATAGACGTAAATCTCGTGATCTTAATCAGACAGCTAGCAAAGAAGGGCGTCACCACTGTGTGTGGAAAAAACGAGACTGTTGGAACGCATGAGGATGGCGACATTATATTCACCTCGAAAATGGATAACGACGTGTATTATTTGGAGACTGTCCTCGATGAAAGGTATGTTGCAAACGTCTCTGTAAACGATGATAGGAGCGAGTTTGATAACGGTGATGAGAAGGTTGAAGTCGTTGAGGCAAAGGCGTTTAGGAGTGTTGTGTTGTGGCATGAAAGGTTGGGTCACCTGCATGGAAATGCAATGAACAAGATACCTGTACAGGATGTGAAGGAAGACTCGAAAAGATGCGATGGACTATGTAGTGTCTGCGTGAAGGGCAAAATGACAAAAGTGCCGTTTCCAAGGACAGCTAATCATAAGTGTCAACATCCCTTAGAAATTGTCCATAGTGATGTCAGTGGTAGGGCACAGTGTAAAACGTTAGGCGGGGGGACTTACTTCGTGACTTAGGATCATTAATAGAAAGAACGAGGTATTTAAATGTTTCATGGAATACCAGGCGGAAGTGAAGGCCATACATCAATCCAAGATAAGTACCCTTCAGACTGACAATGGCGGAGAGTACACTGGGATGGAATTCGAGAACTACCTAAAGGAGAAGGGTATTTTGCACAGGAAGACTGTCCCTCGGAATCCTGAGCAAAACGGCGTTACAGAACGAGCCAATAGGACCATGGTTGAAATGTCTAGGTGTTTACTCATCCAGTCAGGGCTCCCTGACTACCTTTGGGGAGAAGCCATTAACACGGCGTGTCACATAAGGAATTTGTGCCCGTCGACTGCTATTGGGGATAAAATCCCATTGGAGCTATGGAAAGGTGAAAGATGCAACCTCCAAGGGGAGATAAACAGACTGAGGGTATTTGGATGCAAGGTTTGGTACCTGAAAAGCCCAAGTGGAAGGAAGTTTGATAGCAGGGCAGATGAAGGGATATTTGTAGGTTACGATCGACAAGTCAAAGGTTACAGAATCTACTTGCCTGAGACCAAGAAAGTAATAATTTCCTGCCACGTGCGTTTCGAAGAAAACGTATTTCCTTGTAAGGATATTGGTGTGAACACAAGCAAAATCAAAGGATATGGGAAGTTGAGGACTTCGAAATCAGAACTGGGAGTGAACCAGTCGACATTTAAGTACAAAGTGACGGTAAAAACGATGAGGGGGGAGGGTGATTTTTTCATGGATAATTTAATTAGTGAGAATGTTCAGGAGAAAGCTGTGACTGTACCCGTTATACCTAGGAGATCAACAAGACTGCGAAAGCCAAAGAACTGTGGTAACTGTGCGCACATTGCGGTAGATTGTAAAAAACAAAATTTGTGTATGTCTATTAATGTGTACGAAGCCTTGAAGGGACTTGATGCTCAGAAATGGGTAGCAGCAATGTTATCAGAGTTAGACAATCTTGTGAATAAGGGTGTGTGGGACATAGTGTTAAGGTCCTCGGGTACGAATGTCATTGACTGCAAATGGGTACTTGCTATAAAGAGGGACTCTGATAGATATAAGGCTAGACTAGTAGCTCGGGGATTCTGGCAAAGACCTGGAGTAGACTATTCAGAGACTTTTAGCCCAATTGTAAAGCACAGAACCCTGAGAATCTTACTTGCTCTGTGTGCTGAAAATGAGTGGAGCTATGAACACATCGACGTCGAATGTGCGTATCTTAATAGTCTTTTGGATGAGGAGATATATATGGAGCAGCCTGAATTCTTTGAAATTCCAGGAAAGGACAAGACTGAATATGTATGTAAGCTTAGGAAAAGTCTGTATGGGTTGAAGCAAGCTGGAAAAATGTGGTTTAAACATATAAGTGCTATCTTGAAGGGTATGAATCTGAAACCGTGACCTAATTGTTGCAGTGTATGTAGACGATATTCTTGCGTTTGGGACGAAGGCTATGATTATCGTGTTTAAGACTAGGATCAGCGTGTTTAAGACTAGGATCAGCGTGTTTAAGACTAGGGTTAGCGTGTTTAAGACTAGGATCAGCGTGTTTAAGACTAGGATCAGCGTGTTTAAGACTAGGATCAGCGTGTTTAAGACTAGGATCAGCGTGTTTAAGACTAGGGTTAGCGTGTTTAAGACTAGGATTAAGGAAAAATTAGATATTAGAATGCTAGGTGTTGAAACTCTGTTTCTGTCCGTCCATTTGAGTAAGCCAAATGGCACTACAGTTGTGTTTGACCAATCAGTGCAGATAAGTCAAATGTTAGAGGTATTCGATATTACTCATGAGATTGGGGTGTCAACACCACTAGCTAAGGAGTGTAAGGCTGGTTTAAACATCGAGTGCGATGAACTCTTTGATCGTAAACTGTATGAACAAGCCGTCGGGCATATAATGTACGTTGCTACCGTGAGCCGCCCGGATGTAGCTTGTGCAATAGGAAAACTAAGTCAGAAGTGTACAAATCCTACTGTGTCTAACTGGAGAGCAGTAAAGCGAGTATTTAGGTACCTGTTAAAAACCAAAGACTTAAAGCCTATATACCAAAGGACAGGCCAACCGTTGAAAGTGTTCTGTGATTGGGACTTTGCGGGCTGCTCACTTGATAGGAAATCCAGGAGTGGGTATGTTTTCATACGCTGGTGGTGCGGTATCGTGGTTCTCGAAGAAGCAATCTATTATATCACAGTCAACCTGTGAAGCTGAATTTGTGGCAATGCAGGAGGCAGCGATGGAGGCTGTGTGGATATCTTTACTGTCAAAGGGGCCAATCGTCATTCTGTCCCCGTCCATGTAAGATTCAATGTGACAGTATTGGAGCTATTTCATGGTCCAAGGATGAGGTAGTTACCGAGAGCTCCAAACATGTACAAGTTCGATATTCATGTGCCAAGTTCTGAGAAGGTTGCGGATATCCGTACCAAAGGTCTGAATAGAGTCAAAACTCAGTATTTTACCAAAGCTATGGGACTTGTAGAAACTACTGATCAAAGGGAACTGTTAAGTTAGATCTCAGGTTGGTATGATCAGTAGTTTCTGCATCTAGGGTTGGTGCAACTGCTATGCAGTCTTTTGTTTTACCCGTGCGCCACGTTTTCTCTTTCTCTTTGTGTATCCTGTGGTGTACAGACGTTCGAGGAGACGAAATACAGCGTGTATGAAAGTGATGTGAGTGAATCATTTTATTATTCAACCCAAAGCCTATGTTATAACATTATAGATTTAACAAACGCTACATGCAAACTGATGGAGAATCGAGCTAATAACAGGTTAAAGTGGGTGCTTGAATATTACAATATAATGTTGGCATTACAGAGCGGATTTAGGAAATTCCATTGCATCATAAATCAACTCGTGAGTTTAGAAACGAATATAACTGATGCTTCTTGCAACAAACAACACACCACCATCGTGTGAACATCGAGACAGCTTATGATATGGTATAGTATATTTACGCATTATTTCCATTCTAAAGAAGTATTGCTTTATGGAGAACATTTGCTGAAAACTTGTTGAAAATCAGACAAACAAGAGTTATAATAAAGAGTGAAACGGATCTAAAACTTGCGTAATTAAAAGTGGGGTGTCGCGAGGCTCAACGTTAAGTCTCACGATATTTTTCCGCTCCTTGGTAAACAACGTAACTTGGTAAACAACTTTTCTTTATGCTAATATTTATAAAGCTGTAGTACCAAAGGCCGTAATAAGATTGAAAATTGATTATGACTTCATTGTTTATTCCTCTGGGAAAGCAAGGGTCTTAAGCCCTTTGAAGTATTAAATCCATTCTCCATTCTGAATTCAGAATTGCTACAGCAGCTTACAGAACTAGACCAATTACAAATATTATGCATGAAACTTCAGACCCTCTCTCCGCTTCAGAAGTAAATGGCTTATCATATTTCAAGCTATCAGAATAGCTTAAAAGACTTGTTTTCTTTTTTTTTCAGCCAAACCGTTTTTGAACCGACGATCTTTGGGTGCTGTTCCATCAAAAGGAATAAGAACGTGAGGGATTCCGCAGCTAATTTCATGACACATGCGTTCAAAGACAACAGGCTATTTTTCTGTCGAGACTTCAGCATTCAGATTTTTTTTAGAAAGATTGTATCCTTTCCATTTCGTGTTTTCAAAGCTCGAGTGTGTTGTGAACACGATCACTTTCGAATTGACATTACCGACACGTAATAGTTCCAAAAAAAGTAGAGGACCATCTCCAGTGATCTGACTCGATTTTTACTAAGATTGTCAAAATTCGAATAGCCTAAAACTCCTGAGAGTCCGCTAAAGCTCTTGGAAGTCTTGGAAGTTTTGGAAGTCTTGGAAGTTTTGGAAGTTTTGGAAGTCTTGGAAGTTTTGGAAGTCTTGTAAGTTGTTCGCGTCAATGCATTTCCGATATCTTTCTGGATTTTCTTTAATATTTTACGTCAACGATACTGCTCAAATTAAAGCATTCGAAATGCTTGTAAAGCATTGATTGAACCAGCCAAGCTTTCAAGACTTGTCAAACCTAATCAAGTTCAAGAGTGATATTCAAATTCACAAAAGAAACAAATTTTTTGCAGGGGCAAAAGAAATATTCTCAGACAAGAGAAATTTGCTCAAATACATATCTCCGTCTTTGATATTTCTCGAGACATTTCAGAAAACACGTTTTCAAGCTCAACCTTAAGGGTTGTTCTTGTCGCTTGATCGTGGACTATTGGCCATATTATGCATCTGTAAAATTTCACCAAAATCGACGCGTTATATTCGAGTAATGTCCCTTGTTAGCCGACTCGTGGAAGATGGCGATAGAACGATTTCATTCATCGAGGCATAATTAAAACTGCATACAATTAAAACTTCTGGATGAATACATCGCTGGACGAGGTAGGCGACGCGACGTCCAATTATACGGCTTCTGTAATACCAATGAAAAGGCGTACTGGATGAATAAATATTCATCCGTGGACTTGCGAAGCAAACAGGTACAATTTCAGCTGCCTTGTGCTCGAACGAGAGCGGCGTCTCCCAACGTAGTTTTCTTACCAGTTTTAGAATTATGCTCATTAACTTACGTTGACTAATTCTCAGTTAGGTCACTCGGTATTACAGGTCACTCTGACATTTAATAATTCCACCATTTTCTGTAGTGGTCTCTGCAGTACCGACGTACTTACCTATTGATTCTGCCGACTCACCAAAGAATCTCTCGGAACGAGTTAACGATGCCTTTACCACGTCACGTGTAGTCATTAAATCCTTGAGTTCACTATCCATCATAGCGTCCGGTTGGCGCAGAGGATAACAAAGAAACAATTTTCCGTAGCTGCGAAGAACGCGGTTGCAAGTGGTGCTAACTGACTCAATTGCGTCGAGGTCGATCAATTCCTCCCTTAGAGTCTCTAACTTTAGCGCGCTACTGTTCTCTGATTACCGAGACGCCTAACCGACTATTTCATCCTTGTTACAGATGCTTCTCAGAATTGGTTTTAGCCACAACTGATATCAGGCCTCAACTATTCGTGATTTAATGACTGGAAATTTCCGATCTTGATTATTCGCAAATCTTTTCTGCAGATTGCCTGACGCAACGATTTCCAGACTCTTTTGCCTCGTGGTACATACGAACCAATTACCAAATTATTGTTTTGGCTGGTGTCATCTCTTTATTTGACAATCCAAGGGGGGAAAAATAGGTTTAAAGTTTCTTGTGGCACAACGGTGAACCTCTCGCGGCACATTGGATGAAAATCGGCGGTCTAGCGTAGTTACAGTGACAAGTCCGACTAATTGAACGATTTAACCTCCTAATTGAGTCTGAATCTCAATTGAATGTCGAATTGGTCTTCCATGAAAATTGCGAGTTCGATCGAATCTTCTAAACCGAATTGTTTGGATTAACCAAATCGTTGACTGAATCTCAGTTTTCCCTGCTGCAAGAGGCAACTTTTTGATCGAGAGTCCGTTAAAGTTTCTAGTTGGTTAGCTCGCTTAAAAACAAACCGTAAAGTTCCCTCAGAGACAACATCAATCAACACCTTTGCGAAATCTCTTTATCAAAGCTTGCGCCCTATCCGGAACGAGCACGAGGCAATTATAAGAACTTCGGAGTGATTCGTGATCTGGAAAATTCATGACAGTTCTTGACGATTGATTCTTATGTCTTTAGTCAACCATTTTTCGAGGGTCGGGGAATCGACGCCTGCTGAAACATCCCAGAAACGTCTGATTTATAACACATCAATGCGTGTTATGCCAGTGTTCGTTTTCCAATTTTCCAAGTACGTTAAGCAACGTGATACAGTGTAACATAAGCCAAGTTCGCAGCGAGCCCTTATAATATCGATAGCATACTTGCACTCCAGTTCAAAGGTGAGGAGGTTGCTATTACATTTTAACAAAAATAGATAGAAGTTATTGATGGATTATTTCGTAATTATTCGTTCAACTTGATGGTTTATACGATGATAAAAACACATAATATTCAGCATGTCTAAATGATAAAAAAAATGTCGCTGAAAAATACGTGCATTTTGAAACGAATAATAAGTACGAAATATCAAAGATCTTTTAATAATAAGAAACGTTTTAAGAATTTAGGACGGAAATGTATGTCATTGGTCTTTTACATACATAAAAATGATGTCGATGCCTTAAAAAAGAAGTTTACAATGTATCAAGAACGATTCGCAAAATTTTTACACTAAATTGAAATTATACATTTAATAAAAAAAAAAATCGTTTTACTTAAAAATTAAAATTGAATCTTGTATGAGAATCGTTTCACGACCAAATCCATCGCTTCTCTGCACGTTTAGAATTTTGTTCAAATTGAGCTATATTGCAATCAATATAAAAATATAAAGGAAGTGTTATGTTACCCTTCTACTTTTCTCCAAATTCGTTTAAACGATACGAACCGTTAAAGTTGTGAAAATAATACCTTCGCAGCCAAGATTCGATTTTCATATGGTCTTTATGAGTTGGCATATTCAGAGAGTCTTTTAATGGTTGCGCCGTAAGGATTACCAGAAAAGAGCGGTTGACCGAGCACTGCACTTACTCGAATCGCCGTGTACCGCAGCGTTTATCAGTCTGTCCTGAGCACAATTTTAGTTGTCCGCAAAATAAAAGAGCGTAATTCGGAAAGGAAAGATCAAAGAACGTGAAAATACGTTTTTCACATTTTTCGAGACTCGAGCCGGGTTTCTCCGAAACGAGGCCTTAAACAAAATTTGTCAAAAACGAAACTTTTAACATAGTTTTCTTATTCCCGATCTTCGTCTTATCTTCCTAATCCCATTTGTACTGTATATTTTTACGAAATGCGGATTACCCTGTACACACGTGCGTCGGTATTATACAAAATGAATTTGTTTCAACAAATCGCAATTAGAGCACTTTAACTATTATATGTTGCACTTTGCTGAATCTCGTACATACATACGCTATTTTGTAATTATTTTCTGATATCTCTAGTGGCCTGATTACTGCAAGATCTTGCAAAGCTGGGTTTAAATAACATAAATTTTGTATTCCTGGTAGCGGGTCATTAAATACGAATATATATAGAATCTAATGCAGTGTGTATAGTTTCCGTGAAACGAAGGCAAATGAATTGTCGGTAAAGTTGCAACAGATTGTGGCTTGGAGTGTGCGGTTAACGTTACTAGCTTCGATCGCAGAGATTCCTAACAATCTACTTTGTATACTGGAAACATTCTCAATATGTTTCTCGATATCAGCAATTAAGTCAAAATACATCGATGGTTTGCTGCACAAATATCGTATGACCAGTTCCAGCGTTTTCGAGGAAAACATGAATGCTACATAATAATTAAATGAATACCGTTTGCGTCGTATTTATTTTTATCAATGCTGTTATAAAATTGATTGTAAATTTTGCATTGATTTTTTTTTAGGAACGTAAAACGATAAAGGTGAAATACAGTTCTTGAAAATATCTCTGCGCTAAACACGATAAACAAAATGCTATTTTTGACAAATTTAACAAGTAGATCTGAATGTGATTTTTATACAGCAGAAAGAAACAGCCAAAAACTCAAGCTTCGCAGAAAGTGGACATTCTATATTTGTGCAATAAATCATCCATGTCATTTCAAATTGTCTTTTTTTTATCCACTTTACGTAATTTTTCTAATACTGTATTTTCGCTATTAATATCTCTATTTAAATTTTGAAGTTTATTGAATTTATTTTTCAGACTCGCGTTTATTCCTCTTCTTTCCTACAGAGGTGTGACATAAGACGCATCAATGGAATTTTAAGATTGGCGAGCCAAGTAGAAGACGAGCTTCGAATGACTGCATTATTACTTAAACGAAGTGAAATATTATTATTGTATAAACGAAATGCGTGTTGACCGCCCATGTTTTTACTTATTAATACCACGCTGTCAATTGTTCGACAATTCGTCGTATTTTCTTGTTAAAGCGAGAAATTCGTTGAATTTCATTTTGTATTATTTAATGTACACACAACGTTAGAATACAAAAACTGTCCCGTATTGATTGCGAGTCATCTTTTCTCGAGTTCCTTCAGAGTCATAAGAAATATCAAAAATATAGATTTTTAGCAAGACAGATAAACAATAGCATTCTATTAAATGTAAGCAACATCCAGAAAATTATGTACTTTTGAGTAAATCTTTTTCGATAATAACTTTTTAATAAAACACGATCCTCGATTAGAACATTCACGACAGTACTCAGAGCGATGATTGTGACAACTTATTGAAAAATTATCAAAAGTTGTCTTCGTGAAATTCCTATTTAAGAATCGCTGGATTATCGCGATATAAAATACGAAGAACAATAGATTTCAGTAGTAAACAAACATCGATAACAATTTGACGGGAGGCGTTTTACATATAAATTTGACGTACTTAAAACCGCTTCTTCTGTCGATTCGTTCGTTTTAATCTTTTGACAGCATCGCTCATGTGATTAAAACTAGCAGTAACTCTCGAAGTAATCTTATTAATCGACTAACTAAGTCTTCTGTACTAATCAGTGCGATATGACGAGTGGAAAGTTATTATTTGGGAATCATTCGGCGTATAGTTTCCCTGTTACTGTTAAATTACACTCTCCATAAGCTAGGAATGTTCCAAACTTTTCCTTGTTGTTCTCCACGGCACCGGTGCAGTTTGCTTATATTATTTAATTCGAAGATACATGTACTGTATCTCCGAAAATGAATGCTCGAAGCAATGACTTTTTCTCTACTAGATTTACTTGTAATCGGACCGTCGAATATACCTGTGAATTACGCGTACACGAAGTTACATAGTGCAAATGCATATATATAAAGCGTTGTTATGTTATTACTCATTGAGAATTTATACGCTTGCGCCATTCCGTTTATTACGGCTATTAGTATTAGTATTACGGCTATTCCTGACATTCGTAGAATTTGCTTGAGGCTAATTGTACAAATTTCTGGCTGCCATGTTGCTATGTAAAACAAACTTTGTTTTACATAGCAACATGGTATGCTTAACATAGTATCATTAACTTTTATAATTATCGTATATTTTTGTAATTAGTGGACTAATTGGTAATAATCTTACAAGCATTATTGGCAGCCACTGACCATATCACCGCGTTGTTCGCTTCTCTGAGAAATCATAAAACTTTGTTTCGAGTTTATATACAGGGTGGTTACAACGGTAACTGGTGGTACAAGCGGAAAGGGAGTGATTCTACGCGAAAAAAGAGGTCGAAAATATAGAATAAAAATTTTTCGTTCGAGGCTTTGTTTTCGAAAAAATCGACTTTGAATTTTCGCTCGGTACGCGTGCACTTTATCACGTCTCGTTATAACGGATCTCACTGTAGATCATTGTCCCGATTGACGTTATGTTGATAAACACTTTCTATGTGACCGAAATGTTTTCCTACCTATTAACTTACTATCCGACTTTTATATTCTATATTCTTTTTATTCTATTTTTTTTATTCTATATTTTCGACTTCTTTTTTCGCGTAGAATCACCCCCTTTCCGCTTGTACCACCACTTACCAACCACCCTGTATATTTATTTTATTTTTGGAATTGTTTTTGGAAGAAGAAGAAAAGTCTGATGCCGCCATAAGATCAGACGAATATTTCTCAATTCGCTAATCGAGATTCCTTATTCCCCGGTGGAAACGGTGGCTAGCTTCAAAATTGAGAATTATCTGTCAGACGATATTTAGATTATATTGGAGCCTGACTTTGTTGCAATTAGTAATGGGCCGTTAAACACTTCGAATGGCGTCGAACAGGGGCGCATTTCGAGAATCGTTTCAAAGAGGATTCGATACCTCGAAACTCCCGAAAGTCTCGGTTCTGAAGATTCTGCTGACTTTGATAAGTTTCGAAAGCTCGGCGTGCAGTTAATATTTTACAAGCATTCTGAATCCTTTAATCCAAACAGTATCATTGCCATAAAGTATTAAAGAAGAAGCAGCAAGTTGGAGATATCAGAAATGCATTTACACGACCGACTTCCAAGGCTTCCACGACTTTTAAGACTTTTACGAGTTTTAAGCTATCGAATCCTATTCGAAGTAATTCGAATTTGTACAGCCTTGAAAAACATCTCGTGCCGTTTTCAAACTAAAGTTCGAACGCCCATCGTTACTTATAATGCAGGGGAAAGCAGAAAGAGAGACGAGGAAAGAGAAGGGAAGCTCTGTTTCATCCAGGTCTGTACTTCATCCTGCTGGTGGACTTATCAGGCAAGGACTCCTTTCCTACAGGCTCGTGCTTTAGACTTTAGACATTGGAATAGCGAACACTAGGTCAAAGGATGTATTTGAACGGAAGGGATGGTTAGCGAGGACTTTTGAGGAATTGTGCTTTGGTCTGCATGCTCTAATGGCGAGTGCAAGAGTATCTATACATTGCCTTAATGTGTTCTAGGAAGTAGGTTCTCCAATAAGACTAACAAAGGGAGGTCATGAGCTGAACAAAGGTCCTTTTAAATGAGACTATTCCTAGATTGTATCTTACGAAATGCATAAACATACTACAGACTATTACCCATACGAAAAATCAGAAACCTTGTTTAGTTTTTTTTTTCATTTCGTGCTCTCACGTCTTTTTTATCTGACTTCGTATCTACGTTGCTTCTGATTTTGCCGGGAGTAACTTGTGCGAGGAAATACGACACTCTGCGTGGACATTCTATAACTACAAAATTGCACGATCGAGACGATTCAACTGAAAACGATATTATTCGTAATGTCTGTGTACGAACTTAGCCAGCTTAAAAAAGCAATAACAACGATGGTGTTGATAATGCAATGAGTGTACAAAAGTGAAGAAGGAAGTAGAAAGCACAATTGGACTTTGTCCAAAATTTAGTGCGATAAGCGAGAAATTGGTAGAAATGAAAAGTGAGATTTATACAAAGCTTATAAAAGAAGGACAGAGGTGAGAATAAATAAAAATATAATTGAATAGAAAGAAGAATAAAATCTGTATGGACTTGCGCGAGCTTTAATTACGCGTGTAAATACTTTCAGCTGCCATAACGGCCTCCGACAGCCGCTATTAAACTTACAAGTCCAAAGGTACCATATAAGATATATGACTGCTGATCGATATTGTCAGAATTAACTATAACATTTAAACGAAAGAAAGATCTATACAATTATCAGTACTTTTAATAGTACTTTTAATATTACAAGGATAACACCAACGTAAAATATTAGATGCACCATAAAGCGGATTACGTGCGTGTGCATATTATATTATATTATGCTAAGGTAAGCAACAGCCATGCAGACAAAATTTGCCTGATAGTCAATATGTAAATAATCGAAAAATAAGAGGACAGAAACGAAAGATGTTTAAAGATAGTAGCCGATTCTACGATTATGAAATTCTACAATCGGCTACTACGTTTAGAGAACGAAGAAGCGGAATAATCGTCTTTGCAAACATATTTGTTAATACACGACGACAATGACGCAATTGTCGCGTGTACATTCATAAAAATAACGCCAAGTGGCAAATTATCCCGTAAAGCATCGGAACAACTCTATTAAACTGGGAAGACGTTGAAGAAAGGAAGGTAAACTTTCAGACCGGTTCCTATAAAAGCCACTGTAATATCTTAAATTATTATACCGTCTCTCAATGGTTATATTAAATTTTCATCCGATTGCAGCGTTATCTCATGTAAAGATGCTATTATTGCGAAGAGAAAAGAATAAAACCGAACGGACGTAAAATCGATAAACCGCGCTTTGTTCAAGTACGTACACGTTCACGCGTACACGTTTCCTCGCGCACAAAAGGTACGTTTTGGTTGGTCGAAGAAGCAGAGGCACAAGTAAAATCCATCGATCGATCTTAAAGGTCTACGAGTCCAGCGTTGCTTGTGAATGCGTCCCATCCTTGACCGCGGCACTGGCTTCTCTGATAAACCATGTAATACAGAAAGGAACTCGATGTGGAACGGTTTCGACACAGGCTCCCTTAAGAGACCGCGAAAGCATCTCTACTATTGTACTGCCCGCTATACGAATAGTACAAGCGTCCTAATCGTTCTTTGCTTCTCTCCTTAGTATTCCTATCGTATCGCCGTTCAGCAATATTTCATCTTTTCAGACGTTTTACGTTCTCTTATATAAAGATCACTCCTCGATAATCCCTTTTTAACACTTAAAAGGCAACTAGTTTTGTATTGTGTTTTTGTCGGATACTAAATCATGGAAAATTAAAAATGCATCAAAAGATATTTGTAAATATTTCGGTACTAGTAAAGACACGTTGTTAGCGTAGATACGCGTGGGTTTAGATCGTCATATTTTTTGTTTTTTATTTTCCCGAAGATAATTTACAATTTGCTCATGAAAATATTCGGTAAATTGATATAACAAGTTGGAACGATAGCTTGTAGGCATATTGCCAGTTGTCCATGCTTTAGAGTTAAGTACAGTTTGTTCGTAGATTATCGAGTGTCTTAGTGAATGAGATGATTGGAATATCTCTGGCACAGTCTTTCCGGGATAAATGCACGTAGAATATAAGTTGTTTGCTAGTAGAAGATCGTTGTATAATTCTAAATATAAAGATAAAAGTGGCAGATAAAAGAAAGTTTACGGAGTAAGAAGTGTAACAGGACATCATAATTTCACAAAATGGATTTATATTTAATAAGAGCGATGAATAAGTATAATACATATAGACCACAGAATCGATGACCGTTATCAATATGGTAAAATGCTTTTAATACAGAAGTTACTGACATTCAGAGTGTACCAATTTTAGACTTCCTTTTATTCGCCATTGTATATGCATGTGGAAAAGATCTAAGAGTAAAAGTTTTAAGAATAATTAACATTTAAATTAATTTAAACTTTAAGTAACGTTTCAAATTAATTTAAATTTACAACGTTTACACACGCACGACGAATAGCAGATGTCGTTTGTGACAAATTTGTTCAATAATTCTATTCGATTAGAAAATATCATTGAATGACTTTCCTATTCGTGCTTTATTTACGTATTAATAAAAAGTAAGGAACTTTACATTTAAAAACGGCCCTTCAAGAAAATTATTGAAAGAAACGAGTTAATTCGATATTGTTGAATTTGTCTTGATGCTACCTCTAACATCAAAATGAAAAGATCATATCGTTTATGCAAATTCATGTTATGTAATGTTATACAACTCATTAAATATAAATAAACATCTGCTTCTATCAAATATTTTACCGTGTGTTTTATTTTGGATATTTTATATATCTTTCTACATGACACGAATAGTGTTGTATTCTTGCACCTTCAAACTTTTTATAAATGCATAAAAATGCGCGATCTAATAATGTCGCGTGAAAAAGTAAATAAGGTCATAATATTTTATCGAAGAAAAAATGATTTTTCTAACTGTCAGATTGCGAGAAATGAAAAGCTCGTTACAGCTATCATTTTATATAATTAAGCAACTATATAACAGTTATTGATTATATCTTCGTGCTTCGTGTATGTATACGATCCTATAGAATACTTTTTGTTGCATAACCATCGTTGCGTTTTTTTCTGTTTTTATGGTTGTCTAACTATATCTCCACTGTAACATGTATGTACTGTAATACGTATTTCGTATATTTCATCGTTGGTATATATTTTCTTTCCATGCGTGCTTTATAGCTTGGTTCTCACCGTAATCTCGTTTGTTTCATAAAAAATTTATCTCATTTTCCCACTGTTTCATTTTCTTTGCCAATTTCTCCCGTTTTTTGAGATATTTTATAATTTTTTATTTTTTGCAAGAAAATACGTTGTAACCCGTCTTCTTTTTTCACTTTCTTTCTCTGTTAGTCACATTGTATTCTGCAAATTCTTAAAATTTTCTATCTCTTCATATACATATAACTCTGTTTCGGTTCATTATACCATATATGATAGTTCGATTTTAATCAAGAAACATTCGATAATCGTATTATTTATTAATCTATATTAATTTCACGATTAACTTTTTAATCTCGTGTATTAAATCAATCAAGCGATTGGTTTCAGGGTGAGACACACGAACCATTGCGAGCAAGTGTCTACTCAATAAAATAAAAGTTAGAAGTGTTATGGTTTGAATGGATGGATTAATCGCGGCACAATATTTTCAGAGACGATAAGTTTCGAAATTTCAAAGTGTCTCTCGTATTCTAAAATGATAAATGTTATTTTTGATCCTATCGTTATGCGCAACATACGCTAGCAAATTCTATGATGGAAGAAATCTTAAGAGGCTACAGTTTCTGCTAACGAAACTTATATTTACTAATTTAATACTTATTTGTTGATAATGATTATAAACGTTGCTATGTATTGATCAAACGTTTGATATCGTTATATGATAATATGCATTTATTATAGACATATGTAAATCCTTCGGCGGTAATCTACGCGAGTAACGTGAAATTGAAGAAATAATTATTACCATTTGTAAAATTACTAAAATAAATGTTTAATCTTTAATAATAATACTTTTTTATAAGAATCAGGAAATGAGATATAAAATGCTAATAATATTATTCTTGAAACAGTTTCTGTCGGATATCTGTCAAATAAAATAATTACAGATTTATTTTATAAGTGTTATGAACTACCAATGTAAATAGTGACAACTATTTGCAGTTAAGAAGCTCAGAGAAAAGGAATTCGTCAACGACCTAGATAAATTAATTTTAATTCAATGCTATTCGAGTTAAGCTCTGCAGCTTAGAGAGCTTTCTTCACTTTGTCGCCGTTACTATAGAGTGGAGGATTGAGGGTGGGGAGGGAAGAGGTGCTGACTGATATTCTAACTACGTGTAAATACGATTAGTTTCTGTAAGAACAGGATAATCTCTCTATACGTAACAATACACGTAAAAAGATGGACGATCAACAAAGTGAAGAAAATCTCGCGCTACGTCGATTGAAATTATAGAAGGGATCAGGTAATTTTCACGAGACTGAGAACTGAGCACGCCAACCTTACACGTTCACACTTATTAGCCTAAACTGGTCTAAAAAGGTTCAATCATTGCAATTGTATTTTCTCAGTGAATCATTTTATTGCAAAAGGGAACCAAATTTTACCTTCCACCTGAGTTTCACGTGATTCTGAAGAATGAAACTGACTGTGTAAGAGTAGTTGAAAAATATAGAATCGATAAAATGACGTTATTAAGATACATAAATACGCCTCTCATTACCGTGTATCAATTCTCCCACAGATAGGCAAACTTGAGACATGTTGCGCGTTTCATATAATTTTTAACACGTTGCTCGTTTGAGCTGAGATATTCTTTCTGTTCAATATTTCTTTCTGTTCGAGAATACAATTTTTGTTCAAATCAAAGGAATCACTAAGATATTTAGCTTTACACGATCGTTTCCTTGCAAAATGTACCAACCCCGCCCAGTCTTCTACACGTATATTATACATATGTCATACATCGTACAATGTGTATCACGTATGTATCATATATATCATGAGTAACTTATTGTATCTTGCGTAATAGTAATAGTTGTTGATAATGACCGTGAGATTGACGTGACTTTAAATAAATATAATAATAACAATAACAATAATAAGAATAATCGGTGAAAGCTAAGAAACCACATCGGCCTGTAGCGATCGATTTGCTGTGTTGCGTTTAGGATAAATATAAGGAAATAATTATTATTCACTAGTCTCCTTTTCCTCGTTCTTCCATTTTTCCCTTTGCATTTCAGACTGTGCGTCGTTCTCCCCGTTCGCACGTAGTCTATTCTTCTCGGGCTTTCTCCATTTTCTCGCATTTTCCGTTTTCCTCTTTCCGAGCTCGTTCTTCCTGCGAGTTATATCCCGTAAACCGTAGTAGTTTGTTGGTCACGGTGTGCAATCTCACGAAGGACCAGAGGGAGAGAAAGAGAGAGAGAGAAAGAGAGAGAGAGAAAGAGAGAGGCGAAGCGTAACGCCTCCCTCCTGCACCCTTGTAACCAGGAACCCGAATTCGGTGCATTCACGAGTGTGTACGTACACACGCGCGAGAGAAACATTTAACACAAGACTACGCAGCAGATGTATTTGGTGTGCTGCTACTGCTATGTAGTGGCTCGTATTTTCGTGTGTGCAGCGAGAATGGAGAATCACTATATGTAGAAATACGTTACACGGTACATTGTATGGCTAAACAATGTGTGCGGCGAAACGCAAGTGTATAAACAAGGACGTAGACTTGTATAAGAAAACGATTAAAGAGACTACGCATGTAAGTAGATACTCGCACCGATACGTATTCGTTACTGCGAAGAATAAATTTTCCTGAAGATGAACGCTTACTTATGCGAGACCGAAATTTGGAAAGCAACACTCCAGTTGTTTTAGAATCAAACACGGATGAAAGAAGTAACGACGATCGAACAATGATGATCCCAGAGATAAGAAATATGCCATGAAGCTTTAAAACGCGCGTTCGCTACCGACGAATAATTCGCTATGCAGACCAACTTCAGATGGTTTCATTAAAAGTACGGCTAGCGAATTTGCTGTGTAAGGATTATTTCGAATTCATAAAGCAATATCATCTAAAATATCGCATAAAAAGAGACCTCTCCGAATGGTTCTGAAAATTCTTGCATTTCAAGTGCCAAAGACAAACTCGCCGCTAAGAGATGGAAGATTGAAAACACGAAGATGAAGATTAGGGAACATTATATTATTCCTTTGCTGCGAGAGCGATCTACGCGTGATAAAAACGGAATACAAACGCGAAACGTGTCTTTTCAGTTCTTTAGGATTATAAACTAAAACGAAATGTAAGATATTTAGAGTTTTACGAGCATCGTTCATGTTGTAGATAGAACAAAATACTGTGCTATTGAGTGCAATGATAGGTTCGGTACGTAAGAGTGAACGTAGATTAATGATTGGATGAACGAATGTGGCGTGAATGTATGGACGAGAGCGGACTTGGTAATTCGTGAACGTGATCGCAAGGAGAAAGATAGTCGAAGGGAATAAATGGCAATTCTTAATTTTAATTCTGATTCGAGAGAGTGAACATTGTACGCAAAATTCTATCGCTTAAATCTAATTATTATGTGTACTTTTTTCTATCATACTTCCACAGTTGTATTTTTTGAGAAACTAACATTTCTGAATCACTTTCGAAATAATGAGACCATATATACAGGGTGGTTGGTAACTGGTGGTACAAGCGGAAAGGGGGTGATTCTACGCGAAAGAAGAAGTTGAAAATATAGAATAAAAATTTTTCGTTCGAGGCTTTGTTTTCGAGAAAATCGACTGAATTTTCGCTCGGTACGCGTGCACTTTATCACGTCTCGTTATAACGGATCTCACTGTAGAGTATTGTCTCGATTGACGTTATGTTGATAAACACTTCCAATGTGACCGAAGTGTTTTTCTACCTATTAACTTACTATCCGACTTTTTTATTCTATATTTTTTTTATTCTTATTTTTTTTATTCTATATTTTCGACTTCTTTTTTCGCGTAGAATCACCCCTTTCCGCTTGTCCCACCAGTTACCAACCACCCTGTATATTTAGAATGTCTCACGCAACTGGGACAAGCTATAGCTCTGAAACGGTAGATGATAGAAAAGAATTTCATTAAGCAAAATTAAGCGTTTTCGAATGAAGTATCATGTAACGTATGTGGCCATTCCGCGAATAGTGACGTTTAGAATATGTCAAAATCACTTCTATTTTTCCAAACAGAACTATTTTTCTGTACATACGTCTTACTATCTTTGTAGGATGAAAATTGATTAGTTTAAGAGATATTTTCGTTTCAATTTTGTAAAACTTTTGAAAAAAACGGAAAATACCACTCTAGTATTTGTGTCTTTTTATATCCATTTCATAGATTTGAGGTGATAGGGACGTGAAGGGTATCAAGTAATAGTCCACCTGTAAACTCAACAAGCAATTTTATTTCTTTGTCGTAGGAGCGCGATCGTTCTATTTTGATACACGTTACTCAACGGCGATTTCTGGATACAGGCTGATGTGACGGCGTACGAACTGCTCGACTGATAACTATTGATCTCGGGCTTCCCTTCGTTTCCCTACTTATAGGAAGAGTTTTTTCCCGGAGTAAGGTAAATTATTCGAGTGTCGAAGACCCATGTATTTTTTAGGAGGTCCCAGGGTTTTTCCTAAATTACGGTGTCCGGTCCTTGGACATTGTTCCTCGTACATTGTTTCGCGGACGTTGTTCCGCGGCCATGTGGCCCACTCATATGCTTTACCCTAGGCCCTTCTTTATGGCCATGCGCCGCCACAGATATGTGAAAAATATCATTTTTGTTTACTGTATCCAGTTTTTTTTTTAGAAGTAATTTTACAATCAATTCTCAATAAGAATTATAAGTAAATTTTTCTGGCGTGGTACTATGTCATGATTAAAAAGAGTTTATTGCGTGTACTGTATCCAGTGGAGAAAAAAAGGATCTTTCTTAAAAAGGATCGATGAACAATTTGCGAACAATTTTACAATAGCATTGGTAAAGATAAATACAATGCAAAAAGTATTTATTTACTTGCGAAGTACCACTGAATTTCTAAAACCGTTTTTCTCCAAAACGGCAAAAATGGACATGCAATATTTAACATTACGTACAACATCGACGTACAACAGATCGCTGCTGTTAATATTATTCGAAACACTTTAATTTTCTCTAATGAAACTTTCTCCATCTCCTGCCATTTCAGAGCTATAACTATACTATCGTTTTAACTACGCGAAACACCTGTACATTACGATTTCGCACAAATCTCGCTTTCTCTTCTATTCACTCCTTAAATGTTGCTGACACGCCCACCCGCTGCTGGTTTGGAAACGTCAGTCGTCTCTACTGATGCTGTGACTTGCAACGTAGAAAGATCGGTTACCATCCAAATGCACTGGATAGTTTCTACACAGAGCGAAAACTCTGCCGGTTTACTACCGTTTACGGACTTCTCTTGGCGAATTTCTTCGTATCCGGAGATACTGAACACGATAACTATTGGATCGAGCGCGAGATTACACACGAAACTTTCTGTATACATGGAGATCACCGCCGAGACTACACCGACCCGACACGTGTACAAGATTTAGAGACAAAACGGTTTCCCTGGCTTCTGTACACGAGCTTCTTTCTTCTGACACAGATAGCGTTTCTAAGACTGTAAAAAGACTACAAATGTATTTGCTGAATTATCATGGAATTGTACGTACATTGTCTACGCCATGACCCATGATTTCAATGAATCGATGTTGTGTTACAAACTGGCAACGGAACAAGGCAATGAACTTGCAATGCAAATGTAACGATGTGTAAGATCGTATATTGAAATTTAGTATTTTGCAGCCTTTGCAATCTTTGGCGCTATAAAAATCTATCTTAAAAAATTGTTGGATTGCGCATATCATGATCACATAATTCATATAATTCAAGTAATAGTTGACATAAACTTCGTTTGTTCCGTCAATCTTCGACCAGACGAACGAGAAATTACAACAGAGGATGGGAACGAATAAAACTGCGTAAGATCGTAGGCAGATTAATAAACTTTTAGTAGCTTTTATTTTATTTTACAAACTCGACGGGGTTCGATAGAAACAGATTCCCTGTTCAGCCGTTTCGCGGGAAGACGCGTTCGCGAGGAGTCGCGCCAACGGGAGGCGTAAATTTCCGTTACGATCTGGTGACCGACGCCGCGAAGTAAGCGAATCCCCTATGTCGGTTCGGAAGATAGGGGTAGTTCGAATGAGTATATCAATGATAGATTTACGGCAATCCTTGGGTCGATTGTTTGTTGAAGTTAAGAGCGGTCGGAGACCCCCCTCAACGAGGGACGGCGCGCGATTACGTTACGCGACGTAACATTCCCATTTCATAGGAAACGTTGACTAAAACACACCCCCCAGACTGACGGTTAGAATATAAGCACCAGGTGTTTCAAGAGATAAAAGACTCATCCGCACTAACCTAAGTTTAACTCCGTTACGTACAGTTCGTAATCTTCAGTTTATACTAAACACCATGAATAAACCAACTAAACACCAGCTTAATAGATATCTTTAATTTACTTCCACCTTGACCGTTAATATCGTTCAAGGTCAGCGACCTCAAACGAATATTTGCAACCTGATTGATCATCACGTACTTGATAGGTCGCGACAATTCTAGAGTTTTGGCATATTTTGACCATGATCGCAACGACTGCAATAATTGCTGGAAAATTGTTGCAAATCGACGTTCTCTTACTTTGCAGATTGAGCCAGGAATGTGAAAATTACGATTCGTCCGCAAATGTCATTGGTTGACAGATCATTTGCCTCTGTTCTTTACGGTGTTACAAATTGCACAGCGTTAATAATTTCTTAGATACTTTGGTATTCTAAATTACCAGCAGTACTCCAAATATGCTGCACTTTCTCTGCTAAAATTATCCCATTTTTAAGAAGATACGTTTAATAAAAGATTTACGTAATTTCTTCAAACTACGATACTAACAAATATTGTAAAGAAATTGAGAAATACATAGCAAAGACAAATAGTATAATATTTCAAGAATAGGATAACGGCTATAATATCTGTAGAGATAGACAGGAAGCTCGTGATCGCAAATCGATGACACTAATCCATGAGATTAGTGTGGATATTCATCAAGAACCAATCCCTTAACGTTAATAAATCCGGTTCGCGCGTTACTTCATCAGCTACAATATCATCTACAATACAAGAAAGTAATCCTTCATTCCTACTTATTAAACCACGATTAAGAATTGAAAAGAGTTTAAAAGATAAAACGAACTTGCATATGTGACTTTCGTCTTCCTTCATCTTCTTATTAAATGATAATATAAAGATACTATAAATAATATAAAAGATAATGTATGTAATGCAGCTATAAGAGACTCTCCAATTATAAGCTGCGCAGCTGAAATTGGATTGATATAATTTTCTTAAGATATATTATCTTCTATCAAGTAAATCTTCCACGTTTAATTTCATGGAGCTATTTAAGTAATATAACTTTCTTACCTTATGGTTCAAATTCGTGTTTTATAATGCATTCACAGCAGTTATAAAGAACAGAAACGTTCAGGACGCTGGAATCATGCGTTTTTAAAAATTATTTATAAGAGTACATATTCTAAGTGAATTAATTAGTACATAGTTGTAATTGGGAATATTAAGAAGATTAGAATCCATTAAGGAAAGTAATTCTTCATGAAGAGATAATATCATGTTTTATTCTTCCCTCTAACTGCAAATGAAATCATTGAAGACATTTGAAGACAGTAATCGTTATCTTGAAAACGTAACATTGTAGCTTTTACGATTTTCTATTTGCGTAGATTCATAAAAATTCATTAATGGTCACTGAAGTTAAATATAGCAACAATGTTAAGGAGTAACATAGCAAACTGACTTTATTAAAGTATTAGTCAATATTTTATAGCGTAGAAAATAACTGAATGAAAGGCTGTTCGAGATCTGCAACGGTAAACGGTATTTGATTTTAAGCAAAAAATAAAACTCATGATAAAATGCAAACAAACCTTCAACCACTTTCGATATTTGAAACTAATTCGTTATTAGTGGAAAATAAATTGGTGCAGCTTGAACGAAATTTTTGATAACCAGGACTATCGACTTTGTTAGTTTGTTCAGACGAAGGCCAAGCTATCTACGATATTCTAGAGGCTGAAGAAATCGAGCGTTAATACCAAGTATTTTTCCGACGATATTTAAAAATAAAAAATTCCGAATGGTTAACTGTGACGTGCAACAAAAATTGTATCGCTCCAATAAATTCTACCGCCTATTCAAACAAAGTTCAAACTGTATAATAAACACGAATATGTAGTAAGTTAAGAAGAAAATCCGCTACGTGCTGGAAAATGCGCGGAGGTCTCACCTGTTGACAGCCCTATTCGTGACTATGTGCGTGCCAGGAGTTCGTAACAATTTTACCATTATGGTAATTCAAAAACGTTTGAGGTGTTATATTACAAACCGCTGTGGAAATCGTTATGATTTATGCGTTTCTCGTTACATTTCATTAAATAATGTATTTTCTAATCGCGAGTAATCTATTGATTTCCTGATATCATGAAATTTATTAGTAGCCATTGCCTTTCTGTTATCGCAATTCGTGCATCGCAAATCGCAGACTAGCCTTGTTCCGAGCAGAAAAGAAAAAATTCAAAAAAGTTACAAACCCAAGTACGAGTACACGTTCATTGCTTCAGCGGAACGTTGAAAATGTATAGTCTGTATTCGATAAATCAATTTTACGGCTTGGAATAAGAATTAAAGTCAAAATTTAATTTTGATACAAACATAGCCTGCCGTCGTATTTGAACGTAATAATTTAGCGTAACGGCAACAACGTACGGTGTGGCAATGACAGCTAAATGAAAATGTGTAGTTCTACGTGGCGCAGAAAAGCACGAAATAATTAAAGAACTTAAAAATGATAAAAATGCGACAGCATTGGTGAAACTACACCGTATCGGGAAAGTTGCAGTCACTGACATTAAAAAATTAAGGCATTTGACATTAAAAAGAATCAAAGAGAATTGAGGAGGAGTTTTAATGCTTTCAGTGCAAAATACACTGCAACTCCATCAGCGAGATCCAACAGCAGAGATATTTATATGCGTTGAAAAATGTATGTGATTTAGCAACCAAAAATATATATAGGGCTTTTAAATATTGCAAAAAAAAACCGACAATTTTCTTAACTTCTATTTGAATAAATGGAATTTAACGCAGAAGAAATGATTGTGTTGTTAACAAGATATTTTTATCTCTCTATTAGATCGGTTATTGAAATTCTATTATATATTTTTATGCAGCTGCGTATGTTTTTTTTTTCTTTTTTTTAATCGAGCTATTGCACTTATTTTTAACTACGCTTCTGGCTGCATTAATTGTAACGTACCTGTTCATTTTTCACGCAAAATATTAAGCTACCTGCTCCTTAAAGAAGTTATTCCTTTCATCGTTATACACGTGGCATAAATCAGAGGATCCCGATGGGACCGAGCTGCGCGCCGAAAAATACTTGATTAAAAACTTGGAAATCAATTGTCACAACCTGAAGGTGATGCCCCAAAGTAACCATTGCAAAATTCTTTTTTGCAGTTATCGTGAAGTCTTTCGAAATTGTTAATCCGATGTTTACGGAAAGATAGATCGATCAGAAACTTTGGGGATTTTTAACATCCAGAGTAAGAGAAGCGATGCGTAATTGGTTTTTATAAAGAGATTTAGTTAATAAAGTTTAATCCTACAGATTAGTCGAGAATTCTAGAGGTTCATTATTTCAACTGAATTTGGTGTCTCAGCAGCCTCAATTAGAAGATTCAGGTTTAGTAGAAGTTTAGTTCAGTTTCATTCAGAAGACTGATCAGCTGTTTCATTTAAGAGATCCAATTTAATGCCAATCAATCAGAATTAGGTAGCTCTTCAAGCATCTGAACGTCATATACAGTTTAATATCCAAGGTCACAGAGTATCGGAACCTCGATTATACCTCGATTATACTCATAGAATGAATAAATTATAAAAGTAGCATTTATAGAATTTGTAAATATTATAGTTCTTATGCATACATAAGAACAAGATTCATTAATTGTTAAAAATGCCAATAGAATGACATAGCAAGTACTCTTTTGGTTAAATGTATAATTTGAAGGAATTACAAATTGTTATTATAGCTCTATCTGACAGGATAATATTTTCTAAGCAATTTAATAGTACGCGCGTAAAAAAATTCTGACAAGCAGTTTTACATGCCTGTAATTTTTAATTAGTCGTTATTGAAAGAGTTTTGTACAAATCAGAACAAATAATACGTGAAAAATATATGCCATGAATAGGATGGATAAAATGAAACATTCCGATCCAGTTTAACAACTTTTATCGGATCCTTCCGATACAAAACGGAAAGCACAGTGCTGTTGCCTTTAATTCCTGTATTTAATTGGCAAACGTTCTACTATTTGGTAGATTGTTCATAGCGAATAATTCCCTTCCAATCGCACAAAATACAAAGTGAGGCATTGCATGCAATCCGGATTTCGAATTGAATAGTGATGGATCGTTTCGCTTTTTGGCAAAAGAAGACAAGGAAGACAAAAGAATGTTTTCATTATGTTTGTAATTATCAGTTTCGAAGCTAGCTTATTTTCGTTTCCTTTCAATCAAACGAACCACCTGATCATATACCCAGCACGATCCATCAAACGTTTCGCTGTTAAATCATGTAATACCCATGCATCGTAAGAATAACGTAAGCAAGACAATTTAAATGTCCACATAAACGTTGATCTCGGCGAGAGTAACAATTCTCGGAGCTGCTCTCGGATGGGTACACGATCTGAGAGTACTCTCGAGAGCGAGTATCGTAAGAAACTGTCAAACGAACACCAAGTGATTTATTTGTCAGGCAGTTACATTGTATCGTCATGTTCGGTACATCATATCATATGTCATCCACGTCAAGTCAATAACAACAGAAAATGTTAATCGCGAATATTTAGGTTATTTTTTTACACTTCAACGAAGCCTATAATTTGTTTTATAGGGACATTGTATAAATCTTTTTCGCCGGATAATAAAGTAAGTATAACACGTAACACAATGCTTTCTCGCTAGAGAGCATCTGTACGTACAACAATTATGAGTACAGTAAATTTGTGAGCAAAAGTGTTGTTTTATTATTCCCAGAGAAGGCCATTAGCATGCTTTCTATGCTATCTTCTAGGTAGGTTGACTGTGTAGTGTTCCTTGGCTAGGTCGTTAGGATGATTGCCTAATCTGGTTTTGTATTTGTCACTGGAGCGTATAATTTCCTCCGCGACTGAACTGATTTCCAGATCTTTATGGAGTTCGTCATTTCGCACGTACCACCGTGTGTTTACTATGGTAAATATCTAGATAGCGTGCATTAATAATATGAGAGAGAGAGAGAGAGAGAGAGAGAGAGATGTAGCTTTATTCAGTTTCTTCATAATTCAGATATTTTTGAAAGACAAATTCGTATCGCCAACATTAATTCCTGTTAGAAAAGTAATTCCTCTGGACAGGAAGCAGTCAGAGATAGTTTAAAATAAATCATGTGTATCGATGTTAGTACAAAGGTTTTTAACAAAGTGTTCTCTAACATATTTACATATTGCGTAATCATAATTACGAAGTAGGATTTTAAAATGAAATCTAGACGCAACGATCTTTTTAAGGAATTAAAAATGACATAAAATTACTTGATTATTATATTATTCTCTTAAAATTAATTCGCTATTTAATGTAAATATTGTAAAGTCTGGCTCGATCAATGGCTAATATGATTGCTTTCGTTTCACTGTGGAGAATTATTTCTAAATTCCATCGTGCTTAAAATAAAATACGAGTTTTATGCAATAACTTTTGCACTTACATAACAGCTATAATAATAGCAAAACAATCAATCAATTATTGATACGAATATACGTATATATTAAGGCTGAGTTAATGGTTGGGAAATATAAATAAAATAATTTGTCACACGATTATTCTGTGAAGAAAGTCTAATATGATGTAATTACACAAGTTTATGTGTTGATATTAACATGGAATAACAGAAAGTTAATTATGAGATAAAATGAAAATTACGTAGTTAAATGCATAAATAATCGTATTATACTGAGTTACTAATTGTCAGATACTGAAACAAGTTTCTAGCCACAAAGTGGACGTTAATCCAATATCTTATAATAATCTACAGAAATGTCGGTTAGGTAATATTAAAACGCGCTCTAAAGTCATCGAAGTTTTCGAACTAAATGCGCCAAGTTCCTTCGCTACTTCAAGCATTATATCAAAATTGTCCATTTACCCGGTCGCTACCTTCTCTTGAATGTATTAGGAGTCGGAGTATCGTCAAAAACTTCTGTTTGCAAATGTCAGTTTCTATTATAAAAGTTGTTATAATCGTTTTACGTGCAGGTTGGGTCGAGCGGCGTCCAAATCTAATAATAGCGTTAAATATTGAGTAGGATAACATTCTTTATACAATTTAAAAATATATCATCCGGAATTTCAAATGTCATTAACATTGAAATTGACATTTCCTTTCTATACTCGTCAATTATTAATCAGTTTTAGTCTGGTATTATATTTCGGACAGTGAATATATATACAATTTCGACACTCCAAACTATTTAAAAATTTCGATATTCTTATTGGACACGTTCTACCAATTTTAACATTTTATAAAATGTTACGAATGCAACATCCATCGCATTTTTGTTCGTTGATTTTATCCTCTGATGAACAATTTCTTTTGACTCTGTCGACTTTGAATCAAAACATAGTGTGTAACAGCTTTGTTTAATAGTTTATTTAAAGTAATATGATTAAGGAAAAATGGCGAATAGATAATGTCACGTTTCTTAAAACTACTTGCTTTTAATAAAAAATATGTTTAAATTTGATGAAGGATTTTATCGTACTACCTTTTCAATATCGCACTGAAATCTAAAATTCCGGTATGAATCGATCAGGTGGCCGTAAGTAAGACGATTGCCGCAGCTATTATAATCGGAATCGACTTTTGCGATTGAAAGCTTTCAAAAATCCTCTTTCTCGCCTACAGATTTGAGGAAAAAGTTTAGAAACGCGAACATAGGATACGGCTGAAAGTTCAGTGTAAGCAGGCACGAAGCGATTCTTTAAGAGAAAATACGAAAAAAAGCTGCGGAATAAAATTTCAATGTTCGTAGATTTTGAAACTGGATTCTCTCGAAAACAAAGCCTGGAACAAAAAACTTTAATTCCATATTTTTTTATAATTTTATAATCTTTTTTCACACGCTTTGCACAGATCACCGAAGTATTTGAACAATTATTTATTGCATTAATCCCACAATTGTTTTCTGTAGATAATTTACGATATGCACATAGTGTCTCTCGAAAGTATTCGAACACTCGATACAGAAAATTTCTATGAGTATTCTGTGTGCATTGTACGAGACTTTTTGAAATGTTAGCGTTGTAACGAGACCCAACTATCGCGTTTGTGACAGTAAAATTTGAAACCAATTCGAAAATGTATACAGAAGTTTGGTTCTGATAGCGGTAGGTTTTAAGCCACTCGGAAATTCGATATATATAGAAGTTATAAGACACTCGTTGCAAAAACACGATTAGAAAAAAATTGATATACAGCATGAATAGTTTTGAACATCCAATTAGTATTAAAGATGGTCTTGTTAAATATCGTAGTTTGTTAATATAGTAAATAACTGACTGCCCAAATACTATCATATCTTTACATGATAAATAGTTTGTAACTTCTATACACATTTTCAAATGCGTTTCAAATTGCACCAATATAATCAGGACAGTCGTGTCTCCTTACAGTGGCAATATAATTTCAAAATGTTTTATATAACATAATACACAGAAGAAAGTTTCTAGGAATGCTGGAATACTTTTCTGAGCCACTGTACGAAGAATCTAGAACCGAAGTTGCGTATAACAATAATTTTACATATAAAAGCTTTACGCATGTAATACCTATGAGACCTTAAGACTTCTCAAACTTTCTTCATCTTTACTCGACTACGTTGAAAGACGATTTTCTTGTGAATGGAAGTAATGTTGGGAAACGAAGAAGGGATAATCAGCGGAAAAGTTCTCCACTATCTATAACTAAGAACCAACCTAATATACATACGCAGATACATATGTATATGTATATTGTACATATTCGGTGGTTTGACCAGGCAGCCCACTTGCCCCTTTTTCACAGGCCAAAACGGCAATCCCCGTAAGCGAGGAAGTTCATTTCGGGTTTTACGTCCGTCACGAGTGTGTTCCTCCACTCGTACCATAGATTTAGCGCAGTAACGAGGCCTGATAAAGCCACTCAACTCCTCGCTTCGTAGCACCGCGGAAGTCACGATGGCTGGATCGTTCCTATATCCCGTTTTTCCACCGACTGTTGTTTTTTCTGTCGGCTTTCCACCAGACAAGCTTCTGTCGACTATTTATAAGTTCGACGGTGTCCCATTCCCTTAATTGTGGTTCAACTATATAATCAATAATCCCCAGACATAGGGGAAACGCGCGAAACTTCAAAGCAGATTAGATGTTTCAGCTTACTCCTTATTGATTATGGTATTTTTTAACCGTGTGGTACGTTAACGCGATACTATGAGCCACATTATGCAGGATAAATACGATAATGATCGGAAGAATTTATTAGAGGAGGTGAATACCGTAACAAACAGGCAGATTGAGAAGCATAAATTGTCTTTTATTAAATATGATATTCCTGCTACTGTGAAGAGAGGCGAGGAAGAGAGGTGAAATTATGTTCTGTCCAGGTGTTTCGCCTTGCTAGTGGCTCGTCAACGAGGCTTCCTAGGTGGTCGTTTCTACATTGTTAGATCCAAGGACAATGGAGCCAGGTCAAAGATTGCTTTTATGGAAATGGAACGGTTAGATTGGGATTTGTGGGAATTGCTGTTCTGCTGCGATACTTCTGCTTCCAAGTCTTGCGGGATAATCACGAATCTATTGAAATTAGATACGACGATGAAATTTGGTTAGAATATCGGCATGTAATTCGTGGACGAGTGAAATTTTAATCTCAGGCTTTGGATATACATACAATATACGGAAATGACTTTACTTTTATAAATTAACACGAATGTAATTATAATTTTACTGTTATTCTGTGAAAAGTACTTAACAGTAAAACAACGTTTGATAGTAATTATTTGAAAACCATTGAATAATTTTAAATAATTTGTGCAACGTTCGCTTTGCTGGCAGCAGGAGTTTTCTCCACGGTACCGACGAGTAATTTTTTTAGTAAAATCGCTTGTTATCTTCTATCTATCTATTCCAAGTATATCTTCATTTTCCATTCGCTAATCTCTTCTGATTCGTTCCAAATTCCAAATAATATAATTCTATTTTTAAAGTATCAGTGACGCTGAATTCTAAGAGAAGGTGGATTCGAGTAGATTCCTCTTCCTACCATTTCGTTTGCTCTACAAACAGTTAAACGATTTAACTTTATCCTAAATAGTTGTGTCTGCATATGTGCAAATATTGGGTTGTCCGGAAAGTGTCTTTCTTTTACAGATACGTCCTTTGCAACAATGCATCTTTATACAAAAATGAAACTTATCTGTCGAACGTTGTGATCTTTATCTTGATAGAACAAAATGGATCATACGTAATTGGATAAAATAATATAAAACGACAAATGTTATGCATCCATTATTTCCTTATAAAACGAAAGAAGCTTTTCGAACGACCTAATAGTTAATATATTTAAATATCTCTGCTTTGTCTTTGCATGTCTCTGACTAGAAATGAAAGGAATACTTAATTGCATCCTATTATCGCATGCACAGATTATATTACGCTAACCACGATTTCGTTGATCTACTTGAAATGGAATACTTCAGATTAACAAGGTTGTAGTTTCCTAATTGTAGTTTATAATCTGTCCAGAGTAGATGTTATTCTCGCGATAATTGGTAACACGAGTGTGGTTAGCGCGAGTGTGGACTTGACTGAAATTTTAATAAATTAAATATCATTTGATGAGATGAATTCAATATATGCGTAAATCGTTATTCATGCATATTTTGATTAACATTATAGTATACATATATATTTTATTAACACGACATATTTTATTAACGGAATATGTAATGCCGAATATCTTGATATGACAATAAAACGAGAATGATACTTGGAAAATATATTTGTAAGAATTTGTTTCTTTCACATTTCCAAATTACGAAGTTGAATGACACGATGAGATGGAGATCTTCTTAATTTTCTTATACTTGTGAATAATACGTGGAAGGCCACTTTGATTTCTTCACGTAAATATTTCGAAAAGTACGTTAACGAGAAAGAAATATTTTTAAGGTATTACAGATGCACAAAAAAGAAATCTTTATATGAAAGTAAAATTTGCTAAATCGAAGCATTAACGCGGAATCATCCATGTGATTTTACGCGTAGTACATTTTTTATAGTTTATAAATATATATATACGACATCTTCAATTGTGATATCTCGTGTAGCATTTTACCAAGTGATGTACGTATAACGAAACAAGGTAATCGAAGTTACGGAATTTTTTAAATATTTCAACGTGTAACGATACCGTATTGGAATGTTAATACGTATTTGTGTCTTGTTTTTTAAGATTGTCACAAATTGCTCTTGACATTTACGAAAACATTTTTCATTTCTTTGAGATGGATACTTTGTTAAAAAAATTTTTCGGAAAAATGGTATATATGAAGATGTTTTATTACTTCCAATTATTAACTAAAAATCCCGCTTACCATGCATCACTCAACGCATAATTAACTCTTATTTAAATTTAATGACTCCAGCAAGTAAAAGTAAATATCGTCCATGTCTACTGTTACGTCTACTGTGTTTTTCTTTAATTGACTCTTCAATTGATTTCTTTAATTATTTAAAGTAAAGTTTTGTAATTAAAGGTATTGTCCTTTAATTAATATAATGCTTATGATATGTGCATTAATATATTAAAACGAGACAGCCTAATACACTGTACACAATAAAGTGAAACGGTGGAAAATCAGATACCAGCCGTTATCGAAGTTCCATTAACTAAACCGTACGTTCAATTACTGTTAATCGTCGCGTCGGGAGAAACTATCGGGATTTAAATCTAGCATTTTCATAATACTTTAGCTCCTCGTGTGCTTATATTCAAATACTTGTAAAAATTAGAAGGGATATTTCTGTTGCGTTTTAATTTAGAATTGAAAGTTACCTTGGACTTCTACGAATCTCTCTGTTTTTTAATTCCTTTGCTGTAATCAATAAAATAGAGCCCACAATATGCACATACCTTTTCCTATACATACATGGTTCATGTTATATAACGCATAACGTATCATATGATATACGTATTATAAAATATTAAACACAAATATGCATGGTGATGCACCAGCGAAGCAGATTGTAAAACCTTTTCGACAACTCCATAAGTAATAACTTGGAAATCTCAAGTAAATGACAATAACCGAAAGATTCATTTTTTCTTCTAATAAAAGCCGTTGATAGTATTAGGATAAATCCTGTGGTACGTATTAACATGTTCATTAAACGTTCGTTCCTAAAAAACTTCGAAAAATCAACACTTCGAGATCTAAAGATCTGTTTAAAAAAGTGATCGTAAAATTGTCCCTGACTTCGAATTTCAAGGTCGAATTTTTTGTTATCACATCGTGTAGGTAGTACTCGTCACAAGCAGCAAGGTTGTCAAAGGAGCCATAGATCGCAATCATTTTCTCGGGAAAAAAATGTTGAAGTTTCGTTAATTCTATATGTGTGTGTATATATATATATATTTTTTTTTATAAAATTTTATCAATTACATATATATAAATCTTTACAATATATTTACATGTTGCAGAGTAAATTTAAATCGGGGATATTCCCTTTTCTACCTTATTGGTTAGTTCCTACGTTAGCTCCTACGCTAAATCCTACGTTAGCTTAGTCAAATAGACATCCGTTTATCGCTTCATCTGATCCCCTCTTTCTTGCATCGTTTGCACGCTTTTTCAAGAATGGAGCGCGACTTTGCGGGGAAATTTGTTTACTGCACATCTGTTGACGCAACGGGTCTTCTCCGGAGTCCTAGACACTTGATATAGCCTGTCGCTGGTCGCTAGACTTTCGACAAGTGGGCTGTTTAGGTACTCGAGATTTATGATTCTCGCGAACGCAATTGAGGCTGGCAACGAAACGTTGAAAAAAAAAGTACATGCACACGATCCAAATTGTAGCGACGGGTAGAAAACAGCTTCCTCGAAAATAGCATTCGCTTTCGTGTGGTGTCATAAATTCTACCGGTCATTGGCAAACAAAAGGAAAATCATTAAAAATGAAATGCTAGCAAGCTCTTTAGTGTTCGATATCGATACATTAAGATCGGGATAACAAATGTTCGGGATGACAACCAGCTATCTTGTGATACACGAAGGAGTCCGATGTCAGCGACACCCGAAGAGCGGGATCAAGACGGATTACGTTTTCTTACTTCTTTAATTCAGAAGCAGGACAACATCTAGCCACTTTAAGCTGCAAGTCGTAGTCGTATTATACCTCAGGTTTTGTGACTGAACTGATTCTCGTGGGATTTATTAACACCCGTTGTGAAGTTTCTCGCCGGTAGAAGCGCGATACTCCTCACCATCTAGCATCGAACTTTATATTGCTGTTGCGCCGGTCATTTACGCCTCGAAGAGAGAGACAGACAGAGAGAGAGAGAGAGAGAGAGAGAGAGAGAGAACGCAGCAGACTACGATGGATTGAACTTCTTCGTCGTAGATTTGTACCTGCAAGCAGAATCGCAGATTCTGGTGTTTAGTCTAAAATATCTCTAGTGAGCAAAATGCAAACAATTGCACGTTATAAGGGTAAAAATTTGTTAACGACAAGGCACTGCATTTGTACTACTTTCGATATCGAACACGTGATGTATAATGTCAGGTCTTTTTCGCATTCGAATTTATTTCGCATTTCGTATTTATACACATTCCACACACATGCGTACATACATATAAATACGAGCTCAGAAATGCTCCGTTAGGAAGTTATAATCAAATATGCAATGGCGTTATATTGGTGTTTTCTTTGACGTAACCAGAATTTGACGAAAATAATGGACAAGACGAGAGAACCGATTGGTCTTCAAGATTATCAAATTACCACAGCCGCGGATTTTTACTTGTCGTAAGAGGAGAGTTTACTATGCAGGAAATAATGCTGAGAATTCGTAATGCGTCGAAAATCAATAAGAAATTCGTAATTATAATAAATACAAGTTTTCGTAGATGTCAATTTGCTGTATATCGAAGACGATACCTGAAAATGTACGTAATTTAAGTATCGTCAATCTGCTTTCGTGTTTTATGAAACGAAAATCATATTCGTACCTTATTCCGTATTTTCATTCTAATTTTTAATAAAGCATTCATAAGCTGTGACGATGCTGTTACACTCGACCCGAGACATAATTCTGGCAAGCATTCGTTCCACTGTTCTTCCGTCCCGATGTCGGACGATAAAGCACAGATCTACCAGATAGCCCAGATACTAACGAGTCCATTAACAGGTCCTGAACAAAACACGCCGTCTTTTTTATGCTCCTCTTTCTTTCTCTTTCATCTTCCTTTATTATTTTTATTCTCAGAGTATGTTTTATGGAAAACATCTGCGACATTTTATATATAGGATATTCAGACTAAAATAGCAAAAAATTCAAGAGATGTTCCTACAAAGGAAAGTAAAAAAAGAAGCGAAGAATAATTACATTCGAAGCTTTGTTTATTACAATTGGTTATTGACATTTAAAAACCAATTAAAATATCCCCGAGGCCCACGAATTCTCTGCACAAAGCGAATCTAGGTCAACCTAAGCGACGAGGAACACGGTGATCCTGAAATCCAACGACACATGAATGGCAGCTTATGTACCTTGTATAAGTCGTAAAGTAGAAGACTATGACATTCGTCGTAAACGATCTTGTTCTCTCATAGGAAACCGTGTTGTACATTACACGTTAAATCTACCTACTCGGAGAAATTCACAAAAGAACGAGAAGGATTGGGGTTAGGTTTCCGAATGGAGATTATTAATGTTGCTTTCAGTCCTGGAATTTGCTTATGTAATTGAAAAAGGAAAGATAACAAGCGCAATGTACATTATACGCATAACATACGTGATATGCGCACAAAGAAGTATTACATAGTAATATTCATATAGGTACAATTGTGCACGAAATAAAGCGAAAGAACAAGAGAAATGATAAAACTACAGTAAATTAAATCAAACTAAATTGACAATAAAATTAGAGCTAATTAACTGTACGCTAATTTATTTGATCAATATTAACTTTAACATTTGTGTAAATTAATTTAATTACTAATTGAAGAAGATATTCGAAGTATAGCGTTGAAATAGCTCTCTCAATATTTTCGTCGTGGAAATTTGTTTTTTCGAAACTGGTCTACACGAGTTACAATACCTGCGAGGCCACTTGTAAACGAGAGTATGGCCATTGTGAAACTGGCCACACGCTGTTCTCCTGATGTGTTTGATTATATTCAGAAATATGTAAGACATAATCTTAAAAAAAGGAATATACAAGAAAGGTTGTTTGTATACGGTCGTTCTTTCCAAATTTTTCAAGGCGGTTGATATATTTTCTATGTTCAAACCTTGCAGCAGGTGTAGAAAGGTAGTTATGAAAATTATAATTACGTGATATTTTTGAACGTTGAAATAGTAAATAAATTTCTTGTCTGTATTAATAAATAGTTTAAATAATACTCATCACTTCCTTTACAACGAGCATTTATTAATCGATAATATTTTTCCTTTTTTATTAATTTGTGTATAATAGCACCACAGACTCTACTAATTTGCTGCATTATGTCTCGAGAAATAATACGTTGTTATAGGTGAACATCTTCATTTAACCTGTGGTGTCAACAACAACGCCTTTGTAATCGTCGTCTTGAATAACAACAAGACGATGAAAACAAACAGACAAAAGAAACAAACGGCTAAAAAACACGGACCGAAATAACCGAGTAAAGTCGTTCGCAACGGTCAGCTAACGATCGATCGAGACGCCTTCAGAAAAGGCATCCGATATAACGATCAGTATTTTTCCGGACATCAAGCAAATCATAGTTATCTGTTGTAATCAGATAATCCAGTGAATACAATTTATAATAAATTAATTAATTGTACATAGTCTATCTCATCTTTGTGTCCATATCCACTTCAAATTGGTGACGCCGACGTGATTAAAAGAAACGAGGTGATATTGGTGCAAAAATTTAAAAAAAAAATAACGTATGTTCCAAAAACCTAAAATGTCTCGCGAACGCGGCGATACACGTGCAACGGAAAGTACGCATGGAATGGAATTGAATTTACCGCTATTTCGCCTACCACTACAACGACCGGAGAGAATTAACAGATGGTTTATGCCCCTGGAATCGCAGTTCGAGCTCGCGTGCATCCACAGCGACCTGATAAAATTTCATACGTAGTCGTGAACCTCGGCGATCAGTAGCTAGACCTGGTTGAGGACGTAATCAACAACCCTCCTCCGTCGGGGCGGTACGAAAATTTGAAAGCAGAATTAATTCGCAGACTATCCGACTCCGACGGAGTGCGAGTACAAAAATTGCTCGAGACACAGGACATGGGGGACAGAACACCCTCCCAATTCTACAAGGACATGAAGAAATTAGCCACTCCAACATTATCGGACGACTTTCTCCTGACGATGTGGAAAAATCGTCTTCCAGCTTATACGAGGACGATCGTAGCTCCGGTGACAACCATAAGCACAAAAGAACTCATAGAGATAGCAGATCGTATCCACGAGTCTCGACTGGAGGTAAATACGGCAAGCACCTCCCACACACAGCGTCCGAATCCGGTTCCCGTACAATGAACGGACCAACAACACAGGACCGAAGAAAGTCTAATCGACTTAGTGAAGTCCATGCAGAAGCAACTTGCCTCGATGAAAATCGAACTGCGGAAACGAACCAGGGCAACCTACAAACCTCGAAGATTCAAGTCACGGTCGCGTTCCAGAAATAGACAACAGCATCCAGACTGGTGTTGTTATCACCAGATTTACCAGGCAAGAGCGAGAAAATGTCAGGCTCCCTATAATTGGAACTAGGGAAACCCCAGCAGTCGCTCGTGTGGTGTCAACAACAACACCTGTGTATCTTATTGTTATTCAAGACCACGGAAACAAACAGACAAAAGAAACAAACGGCTAATAAACACGGATCTAAGTAACCGAGTAAGGTCGTTCGCAACGGTCAGCTAACGGTAATAAATTAATTAATTGTACATAGTCTATCTCATCTTTGCATCCATATCCAGTTCAAACCTTTTCCAAAAAGAGAACTGTAATAGCGTTACATCTTATAAATGTACTCGCCCTGATAAATGATGAATCTTCTACATGATTTATTGATTTACTGACAATGATATAACTTGCAAAATGTCAGTGGACTTCATTTGCAGTAAGATATCCAGATAACAATAAGTACAATAACCTTATGAAGTGCGACTGGTAGCTTAGTTGGATTTAATTGTGTCTAAAGCGAAATTTTGCAGGTATTCGATTACCAGTTGGTCGAACTTGAAACAAACATCTATTTCATTTGAATGTACTACTTTCGATTTTCCTTTTTTTTTTTTTTGTTCTACGTGAGTCAAACTTACGTCACAACTGCTTTTCTTTCTTTTTAATATGTTAATCAGTATACCTGAAATCTAACCATAAAATATTCACAGATACTTTGTTTCTGTTACGTTGCAGATAATAAATGTCATTGGAAAGTCGGATGAATAGTGAACTATACAGCTCGATGTGCAAGCTCTCGTTAATCGACCATTAATTTCGATCGTTTTGTTTCGAATTCGAATATGATTCGCCGAGAATTCGAACAAGATTCGTGGCTACCAGAAATACAACAAACTGTCGTTTGAGAGACCGCGGTTCTTTTGTTATATGAAAAAAACACATGTAGATTAGTTCGTGTCCAAAATATTGGTTTTCCAATCAACAAGCTTCAACGATATTGTGTTCACTAGACTGCGGATTTTTACGCATTTGTACAACATTTCAAGCTGCAAAAATACACGGAATTCGCGTGACATATAGAAATGTGTAAAATATCCAAAATAGAAAACTTAAAATTTCTCATAAATAAAACGCCTGTAGCATTTAAGTTCCACTTTCTGCATTATGCACATAAAAATATAAATTTGAATAAAACTCCGCAGTATTACCGACCACTGTTTCATATTTTTGTGCGAAGAAGATATGGATTATCCTTCATTATCTGAACATTCTGTTATCCAAACAGAATATCTACTAGTAACAGATGCCCTTTTCTGTTTAAAACACTGTTATGATATGCATTATTATACGTATCAAAGTACAAACAGTAAATGGAAATGTCGAGGATGCGTCGTCTTTCGCTGAAAATTTAGGTAGTTAAGAGACCAAAAAGTACGGAGCCCTTACATTTAAACAAACATTACTAAAACAAATTGACAATTTCTCTGATCTCCCTCGAAACAAATAAAATTTAATGCGAGAAAAGTGATTGTTCTATTAACCATTCGAAAATTGTATTATCCGAACATCTTTGTCTTTATTAGTTTGCATATGGGAGGCTCTACTGTGTACCTAAACGAACGTGAGGTCTTTGAAAAGTTCTTTGGCAACGCCGCTGAATTTCCTCTGCAACTGGCTTTCGATTGTACGCGCCGTGGTGCTGCTTTTTTTATTGATTCTTCGGAAATATCGGATACATGATATGTGTGTCGCTATTGCATGCGAAGCTCTTGTTGCGGCAGGTTCATTAATATTGTCAGAAATAGACTGATATTTCAACAAAATATACGCAAACATATATATCATCTTCTTGTTAATGAAAAGATACTAACAAGTCGCGTGTATCGTTTCGTCAAAAGGAACGACCTTATTCTATTTTTTATCGATACCGTGCATTGTCGAATGTACGCGTTGCAGCTGTGCGTATAATATTAAAAATGATAGAATATATCGATCGGATCGTTTCGTAGGAATTGTATGCTACGCGATGATCTAAAACGTATCAAAATTTATTTTACGAAATTTGTATGTACGGAGAAAACATATAGAAGTTTATTTCGCTGGTTGGAGGACGATCACTGTCTTTCCTGGTATACATATTTTCTCGCGTGAATCGTTTCGACATTTAAACATACCTATTTGCTCACAAAAAGTTCTGACGTATTATGAATCTGAATACATTGAATTTACATTTGCAATATTTATACTTATTTAGATATCGTAAATGTTACAGGCGATCTAATACACGTAGTATCATGTAGAACACTGATAACTCTCAAGCAAATCGTGATATTCGTTTATAACTCTATAACATATAAATCATTCAAAAGCAAATTTCATAATTTCTTATTTTCATTTATGAATTATCTTACAGCAGTCTATCCTTTTCTTATCTCCGTAGTTTCTTATTTTCGTCTGTATGTAGATCGATAATTTTACAATTTGTAAGCACAAAGCACTCTGCATATAAATAAAACGCGAAACACTTTTTCAAGCTATTACGATGTTAAATAATTTAGAATTCATATTTTCGACTCGCGAGTCACGAAGATAAACGTTATGAAATTTTTTCAGTTTAGTGTATTGAATATCGAAGTTTGAGTAATAATTTCCAATTGACAAATAGGTGATCATTAACTAGATGATACCGCATGTATTCTGAGGATTTATTAAATTGTGGAATGTATATAACAATGCACGATTACTATGTATGATGCTAAAGGAACTATTTCTGTTATAACGATAACAAGTCAGAAAAGATTGCAACTTCTTATTAGATAAATATGTATATCATTTATATCTGCTCTCTCCCTTGTCGTCGATATTTTTCGAAAATTGAGGGATAACACGCCATATCCTAAATATAAAGCGTGACTAATAAAAAAGATACATATTCGATAGCTTTAGATGCTTCAGTTGTATGCAATTTCGTAGAAGTTAACGAGTGTCAATAGAAGGGGCGTGCTCGTTGTTAGCAATACATAGGATAGAGTAACTCGTTAATTTAAATGTAAAACGAAAATATTTACTTTCGATGTGGCTACTAATGGGCGAGCTTTCACAGGTAAAACGAAGCTTTGTTGCATTCTCTTTGCTGCGACAAAGTGAAAAATGCAATTGGATGTGATGTATTTTCGCTCGGTGGCACGACGCTGAAAAAACTGGCTACGAGACAAATAGGTTCGTGCGGTTAACTCGAATTAAAGTTAGTAAATTTGTAGTGTTGGTCCGATCAATATCGAGAATTAAATTACCTGATAATTTATAAGTTCCTAACTACCGTAATTATCGGTTGAATCAGTCTCACCCGACGTTTATCGAAATCCCAAGTAACTCTTAATTAACCTAAATGTATACCCGCAAATCGATGTCGAAAATTTAGTTTTCACGGTAGATTCTATAGGCGAAATTAGCTATGCTTATCGGACGATATAAATTTCTGTTACAAACAATATTTATGTAACACGGTGTAATCGATATGTTCTAAAGATATATGATCGATATGTGATACGGTCTGCCCTATAAACATTTCCAATCAGCGATAGCTCATTAGCAAGCTAATGATTTTTTCAATGCTAATTGAAACCGTAATCTATTGTTCGATCCTTGTTATTTTCATCGTTCAAATTTAACTGCATAAAAGTTCGTTTCTACAAGCTTCGCTTCGTTCGTGTAAATCATATTTCCTCGATAAAATGTTAATTACGCGTGGGATGAGATTTTACCATTTTTTATGATCTGTTTTAAAATTTACTGTAATTTCATTCAATATGCGCTGTTACATATGTACATGGAAAAGTAAAACATGTTCAATAAAAAATCGTAGAGTCGCTACATGCAAAACTGTGATTTATTTCTCTGCGTTGCTGTGTATCGCATAAACACATCACCAGCATAAACGTATTGTACCCATTAATACCCGCGACTAATCATTTCAATCATTTGAGTCTCTCAAATTTTATCTAACCTGAAGAGAGTTAGATATTTCATTGTTGTAACGTCCTCCTTCTTTTATTCTCATTTCCTTATATCTTCCTTTTATTGTGCTTTGTTTTTTGTGACAGGATGTTCTATTTCTTGAATAGACGAATTCTAGATAGAAACATATTGCTTTGATTAACCGTACATGTAATAATTAACAAAATGCATTCGCTTTGTTTCTGGAAGATTTATTTTCTATAACATCAAATTCTGACCGCGTGCTGACGTGTACACGAAGATTTTATAACATTATAGATATCTTTTTCTAAACCTTTATCATAGAAGGAATGACAAGAATCATCCGCCAGTTGCACACAAGTGCAGGAATTTATATCGTAAAGTATTTTTATTAAAATCGTTGGTTTACTTTTTTTTTATGAAAAATCACTAGTCTCACACTTTACATCAAACTTAAACATTGGACTGTTTTAACATTTTCATAATCTTCTTTAAATGCTAAAATGTTGCGAACAATTTTTGTGATACTTTCCCCGAGTTTAAAGTGATATAAAAAGTTTACGCGTATATTTTAATTATTCATGATGGTTCATAATGAAGTTTCAATATTTCTATTAGAAACCTCGTTAACTTCTTAATATATGTGCATTATAGCGAAGTAGCTGGAGACTTTAATGTGGCTGATAATGATTGACAATAGGTCGAAATTTAATGGATGGTATTAACCTGTCAATTTCAAATTTCGGATAAACAATCTTTCATACGTACTAATCCGATCCAAACCTCAGTTTCTCGTGTCTACAAACCACTATTGCGATTTATGACTCGGAAAAGTCAGTTATATCCATGACGAAATGTACACGTTGTGTTTCCTATGTGTGTAGGATGTAGCGCGAATTAAATTAAATTAAATTAAATAATTCTCATCTACAATCATTTGCGGACTTTATGCAGAAAATTCTCTAGTTTCGAGGAGATTCTACTTAATAATTGTTAGACCGGCAATAAAGAGATTATGCACTTCGTTTTCGTATACCATTCCATGTTGAATTGCATCTTCCTTCGTTACGTTACCAATTTTTTTTCCAACTTACGCTATTTTTTTATAACTCCTTCACATACTGGTTATATCACTATCATTCGAAATATTCTCATGTATCATTCGAAAGCTACGATCATTTTGTACGCTTTAACAATAGTGCTATGTATACTACAGTTTCTAAAGATAAATGTGAGAGCATTATCGAACGATAGCCACTGTACGACACGAGACGCAGAAATATCTACCGGCGTTCTTATATGTACTGTTGTCAAGCACAAACTGACATGCACAGTCCATGTCCGCATGCTGTAACCGTTCCGTGTCTGAATAGATAATACAAATGCTAAGTGTCTTTGCCGGAACGGAATCGTGCCGTAACCGTTCCGTGTCTGAGAAGATAATATAAATCCACCTTTAGATGTCAGATTGAAACATCTTTCAACGCACGCAGCGGCGCGGTCTTGTCCAAAATAGGGCATCGAACAACGAGAGAACAAGAATCAGTGCTGCATAGTAACAATAAATCTGACAATTTCATAACAGAGCAGCTACTGCTTGATGATATGACGTTTGTAAGAGAATGATGTATGTCGCGAATGGAATGAACAAATGTAGAGAAGCTTTAGTGGCGATACCGTGAAAGCAGTCAAATAAAAGCTGACGATATCATCGATCTGCATTTACACAGGGTGGTTGGTAACTGGTGGTACAAGCGGAAAGGGGGTGATTCTACGCGAAAAAAGAAGTCGAAAATATACAATAAAAATTTTTCGTTCGAGGCTTTGTTTTCGAGAAAATCGACTGAATTTTCGCTCGGTACGCGTGCACTTTATCACGTCTCGTCATAACGGATCTCACTGTAGATCACTGTTTCGATTGACGTTATGTTGATAAACACCCAATGTGACCGAAGTGTTTTCCTACCTATTAACTTACTATCCGACTTTTTTATTCTATATTTTTTTTATTCTATTTTTTTTTTTTATTCTATATTTTCGACTTCCTTTTCGCGTAAAGGTGTGGCGTTAGGATATTCAGCTCAACAGTCGAATAAATTAGACTTGAAATCAATTACACGTCTAGCTAAAAGAAGATATACATACATGTAATTCCAATGAAATAAATGACGCTCATCTCAAATTCTCCATAGATTTATCGTCATTACAGGTACCTCTCTCGAAACGCAATAAGTTCTATTTGTAATATTTTTTCAAACAACGAATAGTTTCATACATAAGTTAAAGTGAAGCAGCTTGTCTAGGATGATTTGAGTAAATGTAACATTGGTCCTACGTGTCGGATACTCAGAATTTGGTAATGTTTGCTCTTACAATAGTTCGAAGGAAGCATAGACGAATAAGAAGGAGAGGTAGAATGGATTGGAGGATGTTTATACGATAAGTAATCTGATAACTAAGGGACTTCATAATGTGGACGTGTATGCAAATTAAGGGTTATATCTCTTGGAAGGTGAAATTTGCGCCGATTGTTGACCGGTCCTCTCGTATGTATTCCGAGCTCGATCTTTCTCAGTGAAGGAACACGATCTAATTCAAGAATTTCGTTGGCCTGAGTTGTAACTACAACAGTTCTTCCCGTGCTGGTGTGCCGATACAACCGCTTTCGTTTTATTCGTACGCTATATTTGGCTGCTGCTATTAGGCTCGTGAAATGATGAGATGAGTTTGGTCGAAAATCCAATATTTTGTGGACTGTGTCATTTTACGAAAATTCGTGACATGGATTTCCACATGTCCGCACTAATGCAGATTCACGATCAGAATTGCTTGGAGATATCAAGATCAATGACTATCAAGGTTCATTGTCTGTTCTTTTATTTCTTTTTTTTTTTATCGAAGGTTTATCATATGATAAATAAGTTTAGCGCAATAGCATGTTGTCGATCTTGCAAAACGTTTGCAATTGCAAATTCGGTACTCGATATTTGGTACATGTTTGGTCTGCGTCAGATAATGTTCAGCGGTTATGGGTTCGATACTACCTGTTTTACTGCGTTGTCTTCCGGCAACGTGACTCGATGAACACCTCAAGCGAAGCTTCTGCCACTCATACTATCAGCCACTTCGTACCTTAAACGTGTCGGATTGATTCGGATGGAATTAGTCAGATGGAATTAGAACAACATCCAGTCGGTTCATCGACCCATGATACAAATTCAGGATATTTCGAGAACTGGTCAACGTCAAACCATTTCGTGCTCTGAAACGCAAGAGTCGGTTCGAATATCGGAGTCTGATCAACTTCCAACCGTTCCAATGATCCATGGTCAAGCACCAGAGCTCGGTCAACCCAGCCACTCTTCTGATTCGCGTTGAAAGTTCCGGTAGCAGCTTTGAAAGCGGGACCCGGTCAACACCCCTGCCACTTCGATCCGCAGATTGTTATCGAGAGAAAAGAAGAACGTGGTTCTGGTTAACTCAGCGATGCTTATCTTTCTCGCTTCTTACTCGTTTGTCGTATCATTTAGGTCGTGATCTGTTTAACGCACAATCGGGAGCGTATTGTCGATGAGAAATTGTTATCTTACCTGTGTTAACTGATTGCAGTTTCTTATTAAGAAATCTTTGATCATTAGCGTTGTCATGCTTCCCTTTCATAGCCAAATTTCTTTTATTCTTCAAACTTTTAAACAAACCTTAATAATCGTTAGATATAGCGTCAAAGTGAGCTATCGATAGGAATAGTAAGTACTTTAATTTGAAAGCTCTTACCTCTTGCGCGTTGGAATATAGGAATAAAGACCACGTCCAGGTAATATTCTGTGCGATAAGACGTGATGCGCTTCAATTACGGCTGTGACCATCTAAAATTCACCTTGTCCTACCATTATATGCTCTGTGCGAGCGCTCAACCACTTAGGTTCAATTTCGCTTTTCATCTTCGTTATTCTTCTAAGAATTTGGTTCCGTACTTGGCCGATTATAATACTCCGCCGTATAGATTGGCACTCGAACTTGAATTCTTTCTGATTTTCATTATTTCTCTGTCGCTCGCAACGTAACGTGGGGTCTATTCTTTACGCGCTAGGTTTATTCTATTTAGATGCTTGCTTCTCAATCGATAAATAATTGGTAAAAAATGGAATAAAATGTATAAGAATACAATGGCAGATATATCGGGCTGCTTGAAAAGCTCGTAACGTCTCCGGTAATCGATATTAAGTTCTGCCGTGTGCTTAGCGAGATTGCAGAGCAATTATTTATTATGAGCGTCTGTCAAATGATGAAATGCCGAATTCCAACAAATATCTTTCGTAGTTGGATATTATTTGTAATAATTGAAGATAAATATCCGAAAGACAGCATTGAATCTCATGTATCAACATTACTTACACTCTGACCATTTAACAACATGTTAGAGATTTTCAAAATAGTTTCTTCGAAGACGTTATTTCGAGGCCACAGAATATGCCTGACTCGATTTGTACTATGAATCGTTAGAATAATATTCTACATTTAATAAATACAATTGTTACTAATACTTATTATCTCTTATAATCTTGATTATCACTCGAATCAATCATGCGACAGGAGTTAGTCGCACTGGATGCAGACAATCATTCGAGTTCGTATTTCGACAGCAATCGATTGAAGTCACGCCTTCGATATAATCCATCATTTGGGATGACACAATACATTACATCTTCCACTCGCTCTCGGTATTGAAACAGTTACCCGATATTATATATTTGACGAGCAACCAATGGTGAAAGAATCGCATATCACAATGGTTAACTTGAGATTTACAACTAAGAAGGGAAATAATTTATATGCTGCGATCGCAATTCAAATCAGATATCGTTTTGTGTTTAGAGATTGCTTGGAAAATCTAGTTTCGTTTTAGAGGGAACCGAGAGGGAAAAAATATCGATTGTGCAATTAATTTTTCCAAACATTAAAAGCTAGGCGGAGAAAACGCGCGAAAATCAATTAACGTTGTTATCGTTTATTCATAGAGTGACGTACAAACAATGTGGCATTTGGTGCTGAAAATTAGAAACAAAAAAAAGGAGAGAAAAAATACATCATCGTCAGACAAAAAGCGAATTACAGTGAAATAATGCACAAAGTACATAGTAATATACTGGTAATATGGTATTTTGTACTTAAAATTAAAAATTAAGAATGATGGAAAGGTACGTATATCATCATACAAAAATGTGAATTATAATCATATATATATGTGTGTGCAGAATAAAAAATGGAGTATAATAAAATAATAAAGAAATTAAGAAATTAATAAAAATCGTCAATGTGCATAAATACAAATAAAGTAAAGAAGATTGTTCTAAATGTGAAAAGGTGAATGGATTTTTGTATGGAGAAAAGAATCTTTACGAAAAGAATTAATTATGTTCTATGAACAGAACAAAGCAATAATGACATTTAATAGAATGGTGCGTATAAAATATTGTGCCTGCAGAGTTTGAAACTGATAAAACAGTACCTCTCGTAAGTTTTTGTTTTGTCATCACTTGTCGCTAAAAGAAAATTAGATACTTTATTGTAAGCAGAAATTATTAATTACAGACTAATATAATACAGAGTAATTAAACACCGAGGGGAATAGAAATATTATGATCTTCGTCATTAACTTTAAAAGAGTTCTAAAAAAACTTGGGAGAACTACGGCAGAAGTTGAAAGAACTATAAATTCAGACTTTAGAAAAGATTACGTAAACGTTATAACCATTCAACGCATTGGTGAAATTCAACAAAGCTGGTGATTTTTTGTCGTAGGATAAGCTAACGATAAGAGGATGAACATCTTATGAGGAAATATTATAAGCCATGACAAATGACAGAAAAGATGATGTTTCAAATCGAACGATTGTGATAATTGGATTGAAAAAGTTCATATATTTTAGAACTGAAATGACGGAATTGTAAAGCAGCTACTGTAAAATGAACCCTTAAAAGCCAAAAATAACGAATTAACAGTTAGCCGTTGAAAAACACTGCTAATAGTTATTTCAATAGTTTCGCTGAAACTGAAGACCGGAACAGGCATTAGAGGCTGCGTAATGATAGATGGTGTTGCGTAATGGACATCAAAAATTGAGTAACGTGGGAGAAATATGAAATTCGTGTGCACGTTTAATCAGTTGGATTATACACACGCTGGAATTTATGTATTCTGAAAGCTTAAATAAACATTACGGACTTTTGGACATTTTGTCGAAAACATGCCGAATCTCGGATGTTTAAATAAAAACAGTAAACAACATTGCTTCATGCAAACAAGCGTTGATATGATCAGAGGAAAAACAAGCAGCTTTTGCGGCGTGGAAAATATGGAGAGCGAGAATATGGGTTATACATATAAGAGTAGGTGACTTTGAGCTTAAAAGAAATATGCGCTTGAGAATTTTCATATAGATTTATTGTAACCCCAAGATTCTTTAAACGGTAATCATAGTAGTTTTCTGTTTGTATACTTTCGACAGGTATACATACACACGTTATATAAAAATTCACATAGCCTTCTTCAATTTTTGGGATCGATAAACCATTTCAACGTTTCGAACATAGGTATATATATATATGATGTAATATATCGTTCTAGGAACTACAATTTAACGTAACACGCTGGATATTGTTTTAAGCGTTTCTTCGGCCTAATGATAAAGGATCCATTAATTCATCAGGATGGATAGGTATTTATATATCTTACAACTAGTGTAATAAATTCCACTTACGATGCGATCAGAGAATGACGCCATCAGAAAATCCGCCGGCATCGATTTATGTCGAAACTGCTACACGCAGACATGAATTTACGTTGATGCGAGGAAAAATAAAATGGCGAACGGGAATGTAAATGCAAACTGAAAGCTTAAAATACAGAAAAAATCTACCAGACTCCATCAAAGTAACGATATTATTATTGAATAAATATTTGAAATAAAAGAGATAGAAAGAAATATTTATGATAGTTTTATATATTTCCGTCGTTCTCTTTATCTATTTCAAACACGATTCTTTTAGTTATAAAAAAAAGGGGGGGGGGGACATTTCAACACATTCATAACCGATAGGTGTGACACGAAAGCCTTAGCTATTCGCCGTTTACAATTTCCACTAGTCCATAACTGAACGCTGCGCGTCGCAGAATTTCGTTATTAGAATGCCAGCGAGTATACAAAATTTTGCTGTGTCATATCATGGTGTGATATAAAATAACTTTGTAGAGATCTGTTTGCCAGGCCATCCAACAGTTTCCAAACTGCCATGTAATGCACCTTATGCGGCTTATGACTGCGATACTATAGCATTAATAATTTAGAGAAGCATGTAATAACAAATAGCAAAGTACTAGTCATTGCAAGGTGCGCGTAACTCATTGTGAATATGAAACAAGATATGGTAGAACCATGTTAACAGCGACTAGCTGTAGGTTTTGAAGCGACGTGGAACCACGTTGCCGGCTGCGATTGTGTTCAGAATATTTGCTATGATTTCTCATTTTATAACATTTTATTAAAACACGCGGCAAAAATATCTGGCTCTTTGAAGACGACGTGACTAATTGCAGGAAGAATATTCGATGGAAACAAGAACACGCCGATCGCGTTAACGACGTTGGATTAACCGCGAAGCTTCTAATCGCGACGGAACTTGTTAGGTTTCTGTATATTACGTGGCTCGAGGATCTCGTTTTCTTCTTAAATTGCAACGATACTAATCAAGACAAGGGAAAGAAAATGCGCAGTGATTTATTACGAGATTCCCATCCGGAATCACTTAGATGAATTTCGACGAAAATGTTGAAATAATAAACGGAGAACGACTTTCGAAAACGTGTTAGAACAAAATCCAGATAAGGGAAACATAAAAAAAAAGAAAAATTAAGTAGCAGGAAAATGAAATGGAATGAAACAAAAATATTTGAATGACAGCATGGGGATAGGAGGAAAAACAATGGGAAAGAACGAGATAAGGTCGTAGTATTAATGGTGACGTTTAAAGATAAAATAAAAATAAAACGAGAACGGAGATCTAGAGAAATACAGGAACAAAAAAGAAAGGAAACCACGAATAGGAAGGAAAGGCTTTATACCAGTGATAAAAGTTAACGGTTGCTTGATCGGTTGGTACACCGAGACAACTGAAGATGACGACGAAGCTTAGTCTTTTTCTCGCAGTCTTCAAGTTGATGAATCGAGGTAGATGATAGGAGCTTAATACTTGTTTTCATTCGTCAATAACTTGTTCGATTCTTTGAAAATAAGGAAACTAATGCTAAAACAAATTGTTAATTTAAGAATAATTTTAAAAATAACAGAAAAAGATAAGAAAATAAATAAAGTAAAGATACTCCGATGCTTTGTTTTGAACAAACATTACAAATTTCGCTTCGATTTGTCTATTCTTTCAAACGACCGAAATAAATAGATCGATGTATTTGGGTAAGTTAAAGAGAATTGATAATTTTGGTAATTCTTATAATTCTTTTCTCTCCGATTTTTATTATTCGGCATCGTATTACCTTGGTATTTAGGGTTACAATTCGCGCGATTGTAGCAAGCCATATCTTCTTCTCAGCTGATATTAGAAAAAAATGTTATAGAAAAGAAACGAATGGCACTATTTTTTTAATATGAAAATATACATTATTTATTGCATTAATCGTATCGCTTCCTTAGCCTTAGCCTTTAACAGGTACTGTAAGTATAATTTTATAGAACATCATATTAGTCTATTCGACAGAGCTACAAGGATGAATTTGATTTAACCTAACGGGCTCTTTTGCATAAACAACACTATCAAATATAGGCGGGATATAGTATTCGAAAAAATAGTATTTTTATCATCGGCAATCATTCACGTTTAGATGATGGAACAACCCCTGAAGTTGGAGATGAAAAACGCAATTTTCTCAATATTTCGAAAACTCTGTGTAGTAGGAAAAAACGTTGTATGAAAAAAATTGCTTGGTTTTTAAGTGGTAAATTTAACTATATAAATTGTATTTCAAAATGTCTATTTATTCAAAAATTATAATAAACATTAATATTTTTCCGCTAATTTTGCGCACAAAATATAATGTTACTTACGTCTAATTTCGTTTATTTCAATTACAAGGTTAATTCTAAATTATAAATATATATATAGGTGAATACCGTGAAATTTTCTATTATAATATCTTTCATTAATAATGGTAATGTTTGTGTTCGAGATGAGTGAAACTGTTTCATCGTCAGCATTTAGCAACAAGATTCAGCATAATGAATCCGAATACATTTTTTAGCCACCAGCGATTCAGGATTTAAGAGTGGGCCATAATCTTCAAAAAAATGTAAGTGCGAGGGACCCTATGTTCTTGGTGAATGAAAAAGTTGCAATCGTTCAGGAAAGGTTATATAACATTAGCTATAACCTAGAATACGCCATATACGGAGACGGTCCTCTGACCACCTAGCATTTATTGAAGGAGTAGCTTTTATCGATACCAAATATGCAAATATACACGTATGTGTTAACACGTATCGGCATATCATTCATTCAGGATTAAAGAGTGGACCGTAATCTTTAAGATCATATAGGAGCGGCAGGCTTTCATTCTTGGTGGAAATACCGGCCATAGAGAGCAGAAAGGATCGTGGACTGACAAGCTAATTTCTACGCCCTACATGCGTTGCTCAAGTTCGTATCTGAGATGGGTAAAACTGCTTCATTTAGACGGGAGCGAAATTGAATTACCAATCCATACTAGAAGTAGTAAACATATGCTTGCAGCCAGGAAATGTTTTCAGATGCATTTCGCTCTCGCAACGTTTAAACGAGCCAGTTTTACTCATCTCCAATACAAACTTAGCTCTTTCGATCAGCGTTGCCATATCTTCCGATTCATCGAAATAGTTTGAATAAATCAATGGATGATCGAAAGGATTGTTGCTCCGAAGCTTGATAACACCTCTGCTCTTAGGAATTGAAAGGGTAGGGAACACGGTCAACGTGTCCTTATCCTGAAGCTCTGCATGTATATAAGGCATCATAGTATGCTCTGGTCAATCCAAACATCTTTCTACTAGCGTCGGACATGACTTCCAATGAGGTAAAATGTAGTTGTATGTCTGGGCAGTCGTCCGAGGCATTCGCATATTTGGTATCGATAAAAGTTACTCCTTCAATAAATGCTAAGGTGGTCAAAGGGGCGTCTCCGGATATGGCGTATTTTAGGTTATACCTAATGTTATACAGCCTACTCTGTACGATTGCAACTTCTTCATTCACCAAGAACGTAAGGGTCGCCGCACATATATGGTCTTGAAGATTATGGCCCACTCTTAAATCCTGAATCACTGGTATACCGTGTTCCGATAAGAGTTCTTTAGCTTCTATTCCCGACAATATCAACAATTGGGGGCTATTGATGGCTCCTCCGGAAACGATCACCTCCTTGTTGGCACGAACGCGCAACGTCTCCCCGTCTCTAACGAACTCTACGCCGTAAGCCCTCTTCGACGACGGATCTATTAAAATTTTGATAACATGCGCTTCCATAGCGACGTGTAAATTTTTGCGCGACCTGGCTGGCCGCAAGAAGGCTTACGCTGTGGAGCACCGGCTACCATGTCTGATCGTGCCTTGAGGAATCATAAAGCCAGTGTGACGTTCTCCGTTAATATCTCTACTCTCGTAATCCACTTCTTGTCCCGCTTGAATGAATGCAGCGCCTAAGGGAGTGTGCTACCGTGGTTCTTCAACGGTTAAGTAACCTCCGGTCGAATGATACGGTGTTTTGGCGTAGTTGTGATTTCGATTGTCTTTGGGTTTTAGGAAATAAAGCAGCACATCCTCGTAAGACCATCCTGGATTGCCTTGCTGTACCCAGATGTCGTAGTATTTTTTGGCATCACGAATGTGGAGCATATAATTGATCGCGCTGAATTCATTGACGATGAACTCAAAATATGATTACAAAACAAACCCAAAATATGTATTGGAGAAAACAACGCAGTAAAAAATGTAAAGATAACAAGAAGTTAAAATGTAGTCGTAAATATATACAAACGACGCATAACGACATTAATATACTAAACATGAGATACAGCCGTTCTGCGAAATTTGCATTGATAAAATGTCGAGATGTAAAGTAAGTTGATAAACTCTCGTGCCAGTTGCTCATACGAGCAATAACATGCTCTTTCTCGAACGCAATTACACGGATACGCTTATCTTTGTCACGCTTTTATCATGTTTAAAACGGAATTTTGTAGCGACAGCATCAAAAAAGAAACACCGACAACGAATATGAAGTTATAAACTGGCGGCAGTAATTTGGAAGGAACATTTGTCAAAGAGTAAGGCACAATCAAATACATGATATAAAGCGATACGCTCAAAAGCATCGGAAGCACCGATACAATTGGTTCTGTTTTCATCCCTCCGAAAATAATGTATTCGACATCCATTTCCTACTTCTCTGACTTTCTTTGTCAGTCGTTATGTTTATACGTTAACAATAATCTTATTCGCAAGGTAAGACGAAGTAGTAGAGAATTATTAATGAACACATTTAAATGATGCTGACGCGTCCTTAAATTAATGTGCATATTTACGGAAAATATTTCTAGACTTTGTTGATTTTCACGATTCATTACACATAAGTGTCACGGTTTTATTCATTTAATTTTTTCAAAATTATTTTTCCCTTAATTTTGTCCTTGATAAATGATTATAACTACAAGATTATTTGTTTCAAAAGAAGAAGTAGTTTAATTTCTGTTTACAATGGGACGTATGTCATACGGAAACGTTGCGGTTGCACTTGAATGATACTTTGTGTAGCAACGAGCAATTGAATAGCATTCGATTCATGAAAATCTGCATTCAACTGTTTAAAAAACGTTCAGACGAACAATATTATTGTCAATATTGAAAGTATTTAACGACTATTAATAATATATGTATATATAGATATTGATCGCCTAGAGAAGGCTTGGACAATTATGGCTCTCTTTTTCTTCTTTCGGTGAATCTCGCCAGTAAGTTCGCTATCATAATCGCTGTATTGTATGTAGAATTTATAGAATATTGTATATAGAAGAATCAAAAATGTGATAAGTGCGGAGCAGGATTTTTTCAAACTGGTTACACCGTACGTAGCTACACCGAAGCACAGCTACCACATTGCACTAACACTAACAATAACGTAACTTGGGAACAACGTGAACAAGGCACAGCAACGTGTGCTTTACTTACAATTCACGGTACGATTCTGTTCGACAATACGTAAGTACCCGTGCAATTCCTTATTTTTATGTGTTCTGCAACACTTTCGTAGTTCGTGATACTTGTTCGGATCATTTGTGATGTTCCAAAGTAGTGTAAAATATATAGAACATTCCTTGTAAAATAATAAAAATTTGTGGTGGAAATAAGAAAACGTTCAATTTCTTACTTCACTACAAATTATTAATATTTCTACTCCAGCTCATTTCAGTGTCATCGTATCTATATATTTGAAATCCATTTTCTATTAGCTACAATAATACCGTATGAAAATATGACATTATTAAGTATTACTAGAACTTTTTCCTCGTGTATTTGTTTGTATTTACAAATGTAACGGAGATATTGAAATCTTCGTTCACTATGGCTTTCAACATAAAAAATATCGAAGAAAGTATTTTAAGTATTGTAAGTTTACCGATAATAGGCAAAATTCACTGTAGTGGTATCAAAAGATTTTGAGAATGTTTCGAAATCTATATTCGTAACTGTAGCTTTTCCTTAGGAACTATAGTTTCTGGTTACATGTATAAAGAGAAGTTGCTCAAAATGTTTATTTCTCGAGTGTCGCTAGACGGCAGCCAACAGTTGCAACTGTAGCAATCAGGTTTGGCTTACCTTTACTACCTCGTAGCAATGAACAGACAATAGGATTCTATTACACTTCTTCTTGGAGGAACGACTATATGGGTCAAAGCGAAATACTTACGTTTGCATGATACGTGACAAAATCAAAGAAAATTACAGCTATCATTTTATTTCATAACACTTAATTTATACTGTTACACATGTACGAAACATTATTGTTATCATAACAAAGTGCATACAATCGCATTACTTCAATTTTTATGATATCCAGCGGACGATAGGAGTATTACGTTAACAATATATTCGTAGGAGGTTTCTTCACATAATTACGACCCAACGCCACTTACGTTAATTCGTTTGATCGTTCAATTTTATAAAACAAGGCTAAATTTTAAACCGCGCTCCGCCATACGCGATACATAATGTAAAACGTATTATCAGTTCAAAACCATAGATTTTTATTATGTAATGATATACTACTAGCAGTCGCTTAAAATAAATTTACAAAGGAAGCAACAAATCTCAACCCTGTTCCTTCAACCATTCCTCTTTTACCATGTCAGCACCTTTCTCAGCAATCATAATAGTCGGCGCATTGGTATTGCCACTCACTATGTTTGGCATAATCGAACTGTCTATAACTCGAAGTCCAGTAACTCCGTAAACCCGAAGCCGAGGATCTACCACGGCTTTCGCGTCTGACTTAGGCCCCATCTTGCAGGTACCCACGGGATGATATATACTCGCGGGAAAAAATTTGATCATGCACTCTAAGTAAGGATCGCTATACATGGGGATATGCTTGCAGCCAGGAAATGGTATCGGATTCATTTCGCTGCCGTAACGTCTCAACGAAGCAGTTTTACTCAATTCGAATACAAACTTGGCTCCTTCGATCAACGTCGCCATGTCTTCCGGCTCCTTGAAATAATTCGGATAAATTAATGGATGATCAAAAGGATTGCTGCTACGGAGCTTGATAACACCTCTGCTTTTCGGTCTTAAAAGCGTGGGAAACGCGGTCCACGTGCCCCTATTGCCAAGCTTTCCATAAACGGCGTCGTAGAATTCTCTTGTCAGTGCAAAATTTTTTTTAAGAGTTTCACCGCCGTTGCCATTTGGTCCAGATGACACTAAGTGCATTTGTATGTCTGGAAAGTCGTCGGAGACATTCGCGTAATTTGTATTGATAAAAGCTACTGCCTCCACAGTTGTTAAGGTAGTTAAAGGACCGTTTCCGGATATGGCGTATTCTAGCATGTATCTAATATTAGTCATGTTTCTCTGTATGGATGAAATTACTTCATTCACCAAGAACACAAGGCCTCCCACGGCTATATGGTCCTGAAGATTATGGCCCACTCTTAAGTCCTGAATCACAGGTATACCGTGTTCCGTTAAATGCTCTTTAGGTCCTATTCCCGACAACATCAACAACTGGGGACTATTGATGGCTCCTCCGGAAACGATCACCTCCTTGTTGGCACGTACGCACAACGTCTCCCCGTCTCTAACGAACTCTACGCCGTAAGCGCTCTTCGACGACGGATCTATTAAAATTTTGGTAACATGCGCTTTCATAGCGACGTGTAAATTTTTGCGCATCCTGGCTGGCCGTAAGAAGGCTTTCGCCGTGGAGCACCGGCTACCATGTCTGATCGTGCCTTGAGGAATCATAAAGCCAGTGTGACGTTCTCCGTTAATGTCTCTATTTTCGTAACCCATTTCTTGGCCTGCTTGAATGAACGCAGTGGCCAGAGGAGTGTGAAATGGAGGTTCTTCGACGGTAAGGTAACCCCCGGTCGAGTGAAACCGTGTATCTATGTGAAAGCGATTTCGATTGTCTTCGGACTTTAGGAAATAAGGCAGCACATCCTCGTAAGACCATCCTGGATTGCCTTGCTGTTCCCAGATGTCGTAGTCTTTTTTGGCACCACGAATGTAGAGCATGAAGTTCAACACGCTGCTTCCTCCGAGTACCTTACCACGTGGCCAGCGGCAATGACCATTCTCCATCGCTGTTGACATAATTTACCTTAAGGAACTTTGAAATTATTACGAGTAATTCATAATCGAATATTGATGTTGGAAGGTCATTGATTCGCGTTAACGTCTCCTTCAAATGGACGATAGATTCATTTTTGGATTTATGTTAGGATTGGAACTGTGAAAATATACTTGATGGTTCTATATATAAATCAGTATAATACAAGTGTCATTACTTAAAGTAAATAGTTCTATACAATTATATGTCGATCTAAATATTGCTCAGCATCAATTTTGGCTGAAATAGCTGTTAACTGCATTGGAAAGATAATCCTGGACCGTCATTTTCACGTCTTTGGCGGTTTTAGTGTTAGTATTCATTAGAATTGAAGGATGATGGTGCACGTAGATCCTAGAATGCTTTACTTATTTACTCGCATTACTTATTCGCATTGCCATAGGTTGTACTTTATATTCCTATCTAACCGTGATAATATCTTATCTATCTTTTCTCAATTTGCCCTTTTTCCAATGTAGAAAAATGGAGCGTCGGACATGAATGATTTGAGTATCTGGTATTTTTATTGTGTTTAAATACCTATCATTATTATAATTAGGTATTATTCAATATTATTTACCGAGACAGTAATTTTCATTTGGTTCCGTCGTGTATTTCCAATCGATTTCGGAGCGTTGTAGATCGACGGCAAGAGTAGGAATATCATAGATAGCACTTCCATCGCCACCTGCTTCGAGGAGGAGTACGTTCCAGTCTTCTATCTCGGACAAGCGATTCGCCATAACGGCTCCTATAATGGTATAAATTGACAGAGCCTTTTAATAAAAAATACCTAAGAAAATTTAATCTTCCTAAACGTTGCAATCACTTTCAAATGCAAAATTTGTAATTTTATATCAAAATATCGAGAAGGAGAGAAAAGTTATAAGTAATAGCAACTCGCGGTAAATTCGCAATATGTTTGCACAGTGATCCTGAAGCCTGTTTATATGAAAGGAATACAATATTAAAATTTCTTCATTAATGTATATAAATAGCGTACATGAACACTAATGCGTACGATAGACAGAGCCGGCAAATAAAATTTCGAAAAAATTATGTAACTTTCTTGCACGCAAATTCATAATTACGGCAGTTTCAGTTACACTTTTATCAGATTTTTAACGGAACTTTGTATCTGCATCGTGATAAAACATACCTGCTGAACCACCGCCTACGATTATGAAATCGTAAGTCGACAGTAATGATCTGGTAGGAACATTGTACGAAGAGTAAGGCGCAATCGAATACATGGTATAAAGCGATACGCTTAAAAGTATCGAAAGCACCGATACAATTGGTCCTGTTTTCATCCCTCCGAAAATAATGCCTTCGACATCCATTTCGTAATTCTCTGATTTTCTTTGTCAGTCTGTAATATTAAGTTTTGATACGTTAACAATAATCTTATTCGGAAAATAAGACGAAGTAGTAGAGAATTATTAATGAACACATTTGAATGATGCTGACGTGTCCTTAAATTATTGTTCATATTTACGAAAAATATTTCGAGACTTGGTTGATTTTCACGATTCATTAAACATAAGTGTCAAGGTTTTATTCAGTTTATTATTTTTTCAAAACTATTTCTCCCTTAAATTTTCCTTTCATAAAGGATTATATTTACAAGTGTATCTGTTTAGAAAGTAGAAGGAATTTAATTCCGGCTTACAATCGGTCGTATGTTATATGGAAACGTTGCGGTTGCATTTGAATAATACGTTGTGTAGCAACGAGCAATCGAATAGCATTCGATTCATGAATATCTGCATTGTTTTAAGAAACAACTGTTTAAAGAATCGTTCAGACGAAACAATATTATTGTCAATATTTAAGGTTTTGCACTATTTAAGGTATTGATAATATGTGTATGTATAGACATTGATCGCCTAGAGCAGGTCTGGACAACTATGGCTCTCTTTTTCTTCTATCGGTGAATCACGCCAATGAATTCGCTATCATAATCGCTATATTGTATATAATCGTAGTCGTATAAGATAGGTAGATGTTGATTATAAGATACGATGGGAAAATGTATACAGAATGACATCTATAGTGCTATGCAGACCTCGTCTGGAGTCCAAATACTTAAGAATCTTAAATATTGACAATGATATTTATCGTCCAAATGTTCCTTACACCTGATACAATCATCGGTTATATTCTTAAATAATGCATTCAGTATCAAATATGAAATGCTTTATATCTGGAAAACCAAAACCGAGTGGTGGTTATAGGTATAGGAAACAGGTGATCAGAATGGTGATTTTGACGAAATATTTCAGTCATCGAAGTCGGTGAGATCCTTATCTGATTAGTCATCTTTTTTTTCACATGTGCGACGGATAAGACAATGAAAAGTTATTTGATATAGTGGTGAAACGCATAAAAATGGCTGATAAAACCATAAAATAATAGTAAACCTATAACCGACGTGGAGATATTATGTTTGAGCACGTGGATCAAAAATAATGGAAAAATTAAATATTATCGAAAATATGGAAACAGAAAATACGTACATGAATTTAATACGAAACGCAGGACAGTGCACCGATGCGACATGAAGCAAGACGACGAATGCTCTTTCATTGGAAATGGTTTAAAGACTGAATTTTGAGTGATTCTCTGTCTACATATATATATATATATATATATATATGTATATATATATATCGTGAAACATCAAAAAAACATTCAACGTAAGAGTGTGCAACGATGTGATGGAATGCAAAGCGATGAATGCTTTTTGCTGATAATCACGTAAATGAAGTATTTTGAGAAATTATTTTGAAGCATCGTAAATTACGCACAGTCAATGTAAAAAGCATTCGTACATCTTTTAAAAGATGATAACAGCTTTTTAAAATTACTTTAAACGACCAGATATCTTTTGAGAAATTAGAGTAATTAGTTTACTAGATAATGTGTAGAAAAAATTTTGAGAAATCTGCAATTGGTCGGAATCGAGGAGACAAAGCTAAAGACCGTTTGTTACAAGTTCTTTTATCTGGATCTATAAGTTGAGAGAGTTATGCCAATTACATATATATATGCTAACGATTTTATCGAGATCGATTGATGCGGAAACAGGCGACAGCGAATTAAAAATGTAGGAATCTGTAGGTGCTGGTCCTGCAGTCCTGAAAAACTGCGACTTTAGCCATTGTTATTCATTTGCTCTAACAAGGGCAGTTGCTCAGACGACCACTAAAATTTAGAATTGAAAAACTAACAGTTGGATGTTCATAGTTCTCTACCTCCTAATAACTGAAACTTCATAGCAGCTAGAAAACTGACGTCGAATTCCGGCGTCAACAGCTCTAAAAATGAGTATAAACAACATCATTTCGTAATTTTATTTACTTTTTGGATTTTTGCTAAATAGATTTAAATAAAATAAGTAGAATACAGAAGAAACTTGGCTCTAGGTTCCGATAGTGAGTGTGAATTGTTTTATATATATATATGAAAGCGATAAAAACCGTATCTACAAACACGTATCCTATTCGTCCTCGCTTTCCAGTTACAATGAATTTGTACATTAACAAACTCTATATGTATAGCTCCTTAGGAAGTGTTCATATTTTCCTCCTTGCATTTGAACACAAGAATGGTTTTATCATTGTCCGTCTTGCTCCCTTCATTTGTCCAGGTATTGTTTATCAGACATCGAATTCTGTACGCAGATGGGGAGGTGAAATCAATTCAACTAGATCCATCTTCTGATAAAATTACTTCAACACAGAACTCGCTAGAACTCGAAAATCAGGTCCGTAAAGGTATACGCAAAATCCATCGCTGTATATCAATAGTTTTTGCTAATATTTCGAAAACTATATTCCCAAACATAGTTTCTTCCTTTAGAAACTATAGTTTCTGAGCAACAGTTAAATATATAAAAAAAGTTACACAAAATGTTAATTTCTCGAGTGTCAGTAGTCGGCAGCCAACAGTTGCAACTGTAGCAATCAGGTTTGGCTTACTTTTACTACCTCGTAGCGATGAACAGACAATAGGATTCTATTACACTTCTTCTTGGAGGAACGACTATATGGGTCAAAGCGAAATACTTACGATTGCATGATACGTGACAAAATCAAAGGCAAATTACAGCTATCATTTTATTGCATAACACTTAATTTATACTGTTACACATGTACGAAACATTATTGTTATCATAACAAAGTGCATACAATCGCATTACTTCAATTTTTATGATATCCAGCGGACGATAGGAGTATTACGTTAACAATATATTCGTAGGAGGTTTCTTCACATAATTACGACCCAACGTCACTTACGTTAACTTCGTTTGATCGTCCAATGTTATAAAACAGGGCTATATTTTAAACCGCGCTCCGCCATACGCCATACATAATGTAAAACGTATTATCAGTTCAAAACCATAGGTTTTTATTATGTAATGATATACTACTAGCAGTCGCTTAAGGTGAATTTACAAAGGAAGCAACAAATCTCAACCCTGTTCCTTCAACCATTCCTCTTTTACCATGTCAGCACCCTTCTCACCAATCATAATAGTCGGCGCATTGGTATTTCCACTCACTATATTTGGCATAATCGAACTGTCTATGACTCGAAGTCCAGTAACTCCGTAAACCCGAAGTCGAGGATCTACCACAGCTTTCGCGTCAGACTTAGGTCCCATCTTGCAGGTACCCGCGGGATGATATATACTCGCGGAGAAAAATTTGATCATGCACTCTAAGTAAGGATCGCTATACATGGGGATATGCTTGCAGCCAGGAAATGGTATCGGATTCATTTCGTTGCCGTATCGTCTCAAAGAAGCAGTTTTACTCAATTCGAACACAAACTTGGCTCCTTCGATCAACGTCGCCATGTCTTCCGGCTCCTTGAAATAATTCGGATAAATTAATGGCTTATCGAAAGGACTGCTGCTACGGAGCTTGATAACACCTCTGCTTTTCGGTCTTAAAAGCGTGGGAAGCGCGATCCACGTACCCCTATTGCCAAGCTTTCCATATACGGCGTCGTGGAATTCTCTAGTCAGAGCACGATTTTTTCTAAGAATTTCACCGCCGTTGCCACTTGGTCTAGATGACGATAAATGGATTTGTATGTCTGGAAAGTCATCGGAGACATTGGCGTACTTGGTATTGATGAAAGATACTCCCTCGATTGCTCCTAAGGTAGTCAAAGGACTGTCTCCATATATGGCATAATCTAGGATGTAGTTAATGTAACTCATCTTGCCCTCTATGGGTGAAATTTCTTCATTTACCATGAACACAAGACCTCCCGCGCCTACATGATCTTGAAGATTATGGCCCACTCTTAAATCCTGAATCACTGGTATACCGTGTTCCGATAAATGTTCTTTAGGTCCTATTCCCGACAACATCAACAATTTTGGACTATTGATGGCTCCTCCGGAAACGATCACTTCCTTTTCGGCATGTACTCGCAACGTCTCTCCGTCTCTAAACAACTCTACGCCGTAAGCCCTCTTCGACGACTGATCTATTAAAACTTTGGTAACATGCGCTTCCATAGCGACGTGTAAGTTTTTGCGCTTTCTAGCTGGCCGCAGGAAGGCTTTCGCCGTGGAGCATCGACTACCTTGTCTGATCGTGCCTTGAGGAGTCATAAAGCCAGTCTGCCGTTCTCCGTTAACATCTCTAATGTCGTAACCCATTTCGTGGCCGGCTTGAAGAAACGCATCGGCTAGCGGACTACGCCACCCTGATTCTTCGACGGTTAAGTAACCCCCGGTCGAATGATACGGTGTTTTGGCGTAGTTGTGATTTCGATTGTCTTCGGACTTTAGGAAATAAGGCAGCACATCCTCGTAAGACCATCCTGGATTGCCTTGCTGTTCCCAGATGTCGTAGTCTTTTTTGGCACCACGAATGTAGAGCATGAAGTTCAACACGCTGCTTCCTCCGAGTACCTTACCAGTTGGCCAGCGGCAACGACCATTCTCCATCGCTGTTGACATAATTTACCGTAAAGAACTTTGAAAGCGTTGCAAGTAGTTTGTAATCGAATATTGATGTTGGAAGGTCATTGATTCGCGTTAACGTCTCCTTGAAATGGACGATAGATTCATTTTTGATTTATGTTAGGATTGGAACTGTGCAAATATTCTTGAAGATTCTATATATAAATCAGTATAATACAATTGTCATTACTGAAAGAAAATAGTTCTATACAATTATATGTCGATCTAAATATTGCTCAGCATCAATTTTGGCTGAAATAGCTGTTAACTGCATTGGAAAGATAATCCTGGACCGTCATTTTCACGTCTTTGGTGGTTTTAGTGTTAGTATTCATTAGAATTGAAGGATGATGGTGCACGTAGATCCTAGAATGCTTTACTTATTTACTCGCATTACTTATTCGCATTGCCATAGGTTGTACTTTATATTCCTATCTAACCGCGATAATATCTTATCTATCTTTTCTCAATTTGTCCTTTTTCCAATGTAGAAAAATAGTGCGTTGGACATGAACTATTTGAGTGCCTGGTATTGTTATTGTAATTAAGTACCTATCATTATTATAATTAGGTATTATTCAATATTATTTACCGAGACAGTAATTTTCATTCGGTTCCGTCGTGTGTTTCCAATCGATTTTGGAAAGTTGCAGATGGGCGGCAACAGCAGGAATATCATAGATAGCACTTCCATCGCCACCTGCTTCGAGGAGGAGTACGTTCCAGTCTTCTATCTCGGACAAGCGATTCGCCACAACGGCTCCTGTAATGGTATAAATTGACAGAGCTTTTTAATAAAACATACCCAAGAAAATTTAATCTTCTTAAACATTACAAATATTTTCAAATCAGAAATTTGTAGTATTATACCAACACATCGAGAAGGAAAGTAAAATTGTCGGAATTAAAAACAATAATTCGCTGTAGATTCGCAATATGTTTGTACAATTATCTTAATACATGTTTATATGAAAGGAATAAGATGTTAAAATTTCTTCATTAATCTAATTAAATAACGTACATGATCACGTACATGATAATGCGTACGATAGGTATAGTCAGCAAATGAAATTTGAAAGAAATCTATATGTGGGAATCATGTAACTTTTTTGGTGTTAGTCGATCATAGAAGCAATAATGCCTTCTTTCTCGCAAGCAAATACACGTCTACAGCTGTTCAGTTACACTTTTATCAGATTTTTAGCGGAACTTTGTATCGGAATTGTGATAAAACATACCTGCTGAACCACCACCTACGATTATGAAATCGTAAGTCGGCAGTAATGATTTGGTAGGAACATTGTACGAAGAGTATGGAGCAATCGAATAGATGACATATAGCGACACGCCTAAGAGTATCGATATCACCGATTCCGATTTCTTCTCTCCGTAAATAATTTGTTTGACATCCATTTTATACTTCTCCGATCTCCTCTATCAATCTGTAACATTAAGTTACAAAATAAATTGTTAAATGACACATATAGTATTAAACATAAATTGCTTTATCACTTGCAAGCCAAAGGTGAGCGGCTGTTATAAATATGGGAAAAAGTTGTTCAAAGTGGTGAGTTTGACGAAGTATTTCGATGTGATCGAATTCTGTGAGGTTTACCCGTCTTCGAATAATCACTTTTTTTTTGTTTATGCAAATGATAAGAGAATAAGACGTTATTTGAAATTGTAGTGACACTGACAAAGAATAAGACGGCAGTAAATTTACAGCATAGATGTAGATACTATTCATTAAAATGTAGTAGATCGGAAGTAATGAGATAGCAAAATATTAGCGAAAATGAAGAAATTTATGCATTACATACGTGAATTAAACACCAAACCTAAGAGAGTGTCCCAATGCGACGTAACCCAAGCCGACGAATGCTTGTTGCTAGCGACCGCTTATATACTGAATTTTGCGCAATTATTGCACGACATGAAAAACGACATAATTATGTAATAGATATATGAGAAATTTTTCCCAAGGTTTGGACACTTAAAACAACTTTGTAAACTTATCTCTTTGGATTTATGATTATTTTGTATCAACAGATCAACTTTCAATAAATTACTTAGGAAATTACGTCTAGTCGTATGTAGAGATAGGAATAAAAATAGTAAACGTGCGAGTTCGATTAGTGACCGACCTATTGTATCATTACACCTCCATATGGAGTGGATGTGTGTGTTTTGTCAAAATTCAGCCTAAGTCATTCTGCATAAGATATTGAGGAGGGAGATAGCCATTTTTGATAAGGTAGAAATAAACATGAAGAATGAAGTAGATATGGACTGTGCATGCATAGTATGAGACCTGATCACCTGCAATAATTTTCAATGAACCTAATGATATACGAAACGTTGCAGTATATCTTATCTGCCTGTTTGCGCATGTAACCTAATGATAAGTCTGTTTTAAAGTTGAACACAAGTCATAGTTGAACATACATCAAATGAACATAAATCGTAGTAATTGAATTGAGGATAAACTTATAAAATCGCATGAAATAGTAATTTACAATAGCTATGCTAGCGTTACTCTATGCGGCTATCTCACAAAAACAAGATATGAATTTAACCCAACCAATAACCCATGGATTTGTCTTTTTTCATATAATTATATTAACCCCTTGTCCTACCCGCTAACTCCCGATTGCTCAGGCCACAATAAACAAGAAGTCGGTCACGCGTCGAGCCATTTAGCTGCTTAGCCGTGTGCTCGAACTTGCGCAAAATGTGTGCGTCTTATGACATGTATATTTCGGCGCAACGAAAGGAATTGTGAAATAATAAACACGTTTGGGCACAACCAATATTTTTAAGATGTCTGGGAAGTAATTATGATCGATTCTTCGGTGAACAAAAATGAGATATTATTTGAAAGTGGATAATGTATCAGTAGCAATTTGTAAATTAATACTTAGTTTAAATTAAAAATAGAAAATTAGTAATTAGTAGTGCTATCGATAACTTTTAGCGAACGTTTGGGAAACTATGGCCAACTAAAAGTTACAGGTACAGAAAAGAGTTGTTCAAGATCATGCTCCCGACAACAAATTCAAAAATCATCGAAATCCGAGAGTACGTAACGGTTCTCCAGTTTCGCCATCGATACTTGTCACAAGATGATACTTTGCGAGACGATGTATTGCAAGACAATTCCTGGCAAGCTCATCATATTCATTTCTGTATGTTGGCGGAAATATAGGCGTCACTCTGCTCGCCCCAGTCTCCAGATCGGTACTCGATCAAAATATCTTTTTTCGAAAACCAACACCCGCTTAGTCGACAAGTCGAGTGAGACAAGTTGGTTATCTTTTTGTAAGCACCTGGCACCTTCATCGATTGGACATAGATTATTTGAAGATTATAAGATTATACAGATTATAAGGTTAATAAAGGCAACTCAGATCGGCGGTTAGTCAATTTAAACATCCGTTACGTTGTAAACGATCTACCTCGTTTTCATATTCCGAGACTTCGTAAACCTAATCTATCAGCTCGGCCCCTGAACGCATACAGGGAACAGCAACCGACGTAAAAAACTAAAATTGCTTATATCTGGAAATATGATTCAGTAACTTTACAAACCGATGCCTTTAGTTTCAAGTGGACAGACGTAAAATTTTATCCATTTCCTCTCTTTGTGGTAGTAGAGTCTCTTTCGGAAGTAAAGCAATTTTATAACGAATATAAGTTAATAATATTTGTGTTACACATAGAAGATAGGAAATAAATAGCTCAGACGTTGCTTAAATTTCAGGTCTTGGCCATATCCAACTTTTGTCAATTTTATCAAAGACTAATCGAGTATTTTGAGGTTTCAAAATAGTACCACGTATCAAATACACGTGCAACTGAAACCATAATTTAAGAACGATAGTTCATGTCTGACTTCTGTGATAACCAAGTATTTATTTTAAGATCATAAAGTAGTAAGAGGCAAGGTTAGTCAATTACTAATATGTTCATTATCCATGTACTCGTGTGCACATTCCGTAAAATAGGCGATTACATTAGCTTCATTAGGAAGGAAAGTTGTTTTATGTAAGTTGTTTTATTATACAAACTGCAGAATGGGCAGAAAATTCACAGTATTTTGCTAGATTTTACAGAATAAGTAGTTTATATTTCTTTCTCTGTCTCTCTAAGAGAAGGGAATAAACGGACGCTTCCAGAGCATCTGTAAACTAGGAAGACAAAGTTTTCTTTCCATGTACATGTAGACGCTCAGGGCGCCTGGCACATGAGTACGTTTTTTTTCCTGCTTGTAACAAAGGATGATGTATGTAAGACAGGAGCCCAGTGTTGAATCCTGAAATCTTCTAATGTTACCCAAGGATTCAAAAGCAGAGGACATCTACAGAAGTAAAAGACGACAATTATCATCTGATTGGACGCCTAGAAGTTAGACACAAATCGAAAAAGATTATGGCCCACTCTTAAATCCTGAATCACTAGTATACCGTATTCCGATTAGTGTTCTTCAGGTCCTATTCCCGATAACATCAACAACTGTGAGCTACTGATAACTACAGCGGAAACGATCACCTCCTTGTTGGCATTAAAGCGCAATGTCTCTCCGTCTCTAACGAATTGCAGTTCATTAGATTCCATCCTGTATTTCCAATCGATTTCGGAGAACTGCACACTGTCTGCACACTGACAGAGCATTCTAAATCGAACAGAACAACTTAACCTAATTAAAGGTTACAAATATTTGTAAATTAAAACTATGTAGTTTCGTTTCAAAACACCGAGAAAGAAAGACAATTTGTCGAAATTACGAAATGAAATTGGCGATAACTTGAAAATATGTTTACGAAACAAGCACTATACATGAGATAGAGCCGTTATGGGAAATTTGCATTGATAAAATATCGAAATGTGTAAGTTGATAAATTCTCGTGTCACTTGCTCATACGAGCAATAATATGCCCTTTCTCGTATGCAATTACATGGATACGCTTATCTTTGTCACACTTTTATTATGTTTAAGACGGAATACTGTAACAACATCATGAAAAAACATACCTGCAGAAACACTGTCCCAGACTATGAAGTAGTAAACTGGCAACACTGACTTGAAAGGAACATTCGTCGAAGAGTAAGCCACAATCGAATACATGATATAAAGCGATACGCTTAAAAGCATCGATAGCATCGATACAATTGGTTCTGTTTTCATCCCGTCGAAAATAATGCATTCGACATCCATTTCGTACTGCTCTGATTTTCTTTGTCAGTCGTTATGTTTATACGTTAACAATAATCTTATTCGCAAGGTAAGACGAAGTAGTAGAGAATTATTAATGAACACATTTGAAGGATACAGACGTATCTTTAAATTAATGTGTATATTTACGAAAAATATTTCGAGACTTGGTTGATTTTCACGATTCATTACACATAAGTGTCACGGTTTTATTCATTTAATTTTTTCAAAATTATTTTTCCCTTAATTTTGTCCTTGATAAATGATTATAACTACAAGATTATTTGTTTCAAAAGAAGAAATATATATCGTGCAACATCGACAAGGCATTAAACGTAAGAGTGTGCAACGATGTGACGGAATACAAAGCTTTTTGCTGATAACCACGTAAATGAAGTATTTTGAGAAATTATTTTGAAACATGGTGAATTACACATAGTTAGTGTAAAAAGCTTTACTTTTTTACTGTAAAAAGCTCTTACGCCCTTTAAAATATGATAACAGCTTTTTAAAGTTTTTTTTAACGACCTGATATCATTTGAGAAATTAGAACAATTAGTTTACTAGATGAAGTCTACAAGAAATTTTGAGGAAGTTGCACTTGGTCGAAATCGAGGAGAAAGAGATAAAGTTCCTTTGTTACAAGTTTTTTATCTAGGCCTGTAAGTTAGAAGAGTTATGCCAATATATTACATATATATATATATATATGCGGACAATTTTATGAAAATCGGTTAACGCGGAAACAGGCGACAGCGATCGAAAAATGTAGGAATCTGTAAGATTTAGGTCGACTGTCCCGAAATACTGAGATTTGAGCTATTATTAATCGTTGCTTTGACAAGGAAAGTTGTCCAGATGACCGATAAAATTACTATTGAAAAAATAACGGTTGGAAATTCGTAGTTCTCTACCTCCTAATAACTGAAATTTCATAACAACTAGAAAAATGGCGTCAAACTCCGACGTCAACGACTCTAAAAATGAATATAAACGACATTTATCGTAATTTTTCGTTTCGTGATTTTATTTACTTTTTGGATTTTTGTTAAATAGGCGTAAATAAAATAAATAAAATACAGAAGAAACTTTGTTTTCGACTCCGATAGTGAGTGTGAATTTTTTTATTGATCTCACCCGAAATTCAAACTGCGTTTGTGTATGGTACACTGTAAATGTATGCGTGTAAAAATATATCTTTTGTTTAGTGTATACTATTATTTTACACGTATGCATGCACGTGATACATGGTTTTATGTACCTCTACCAAATATTTCTATTCTTTCTACTTAAACTAGGAGAGCTTGTAATAAATATAATATTTTTCACATTTTCAAACTGTACTTCACTATATTGTATATTTAATCTGTATAATGATCATAAATTGTATTCCTTAATTATACAGAGTATCTCGTAGCATCAGGGAACCGGAGCGGTTGTGAATTCTGCATATGAAAACGATAAAATAGGTTCTTGCAAACACGTATCCTATTTGTTCTCACTTTCGAGTTACAGTGAATTTGTACATTAACAAACTCTATCTGCACAGCTTCTTAAGAAGAGTTCATAATGACCTCCTCGCATTTGAACACAAGAATGGTTCTATTATTGTCCGTCTTGTCCTCTTCATTTGTCCAGCTATTGTTTATCAGACACCGAATTCTGTTTGCAAATGGGGAGCTGAAATTAATTCAACTACTTCTACTTCCCGATAAAATTACTTCAACATAGAGTTCGCCAAAACTCGAAAACCAGGTCAAATAGAATATACGTTTATATGAGCATTGTTTATTTGTTTATTGTTTTCATGCGCAAAATCTACCACTGAATATCAATAGTTTTTGCTAATATTTCGAAAACTATATTCCCAAACATAGTTTCTTCCTTTAGAAACTATAGTTTCTGAGCAACAGTTAAATATATAAAAAAAGTTACTCAAAATGTTAATTTCTCAAGCGTCAGTAATCGGCAGCCAACAGTTGCAACTGTATTAATTACGTTCTGCTTACGTTTATTACCTCGTCTCGATGAACAGACTATAGTATTCTACTACACTTCCTACTGGCAGAGCGACTAAATCAAAGTCAACTTAGGTCAATGATACATGATACATGACAAAATCAAAGGCAAATTACAGATATCATTTTATTGTATAACACTTAGTCTATACTGTTACACATGTACGATACGTTTTTTTTTTATCATAACAAAGTGCATATAATCTTATTACACAATTTTTATGATATCGGGCAGACGGAAGGTCTATTACGTTAGTAATACATTCGAAGGAGGTTTCTTCATATAATTACGACCGAACATCATTTACGTTAGCTTCGTTTGATCGTCCAATTTTATAAAACAGGACTATATTTTAAACCGCGCTACGCCATACGAGATACATAATGAAAATGTATTTTCAGTTCAAAGACGCATGTTTTTCTTGTGTAATGGAATACGACTAACAGTCGCTTAAAATAAATTTATTAAAGGAGGCAATCAATCTGTACCCTGTTTCTTCAACCATTCCTCTTTTACCATGTCAGCACCCTTCTCACCAATCATAATAGTCGGCGCATTGGTATTACCACTCACTTGGTTTGGCATAATCGAGGCGTCTATGACTCGAAGTCCAGTAATTCCGTGAACCCGAAGCCAAGGATCAACCACGGCGTCCGCGTCCGACTTAGGCCCCATCTTGCANACTACCCACGGGATGATATATAGTCACGGGAAGAAATCTGATCATACACTCTAAGTAACGATCGCTATGCATGGGGATATGCTTGCAGCCAGGAAATGGTATCGGATTCATTTTGCTGCCGTAACGTTTAAACGAAGCAGTTTTACTCAATTCGATCACAAACTTGGCTCCTTCGACCAAAGTCGCCACATCTTCCGGTTCATGGAAATAGTTCGGATAAATCAATGGATGATCGAAGGGATTGCTGTTTCGAAGCTTAATAACACCTCTGCTTTTTGGTCTTAAAAGCGCGGGAAACGCGCTCCATGATCCCTTACCGCTAATATTACCATATACGGCGTCGTAAAATTCTCTGGTCATTCCACGATCTTCTCTAAAAACATCGCTATTTGGTCCCGATGACATAAAATGCAGTTGTATGTCTGGGAAGTCTTCGGAGGCATTCGCGTACTTAGTATTGATGAAACATGTTCCCTCGACTGCTGCTAAGGTAGTCAAAGGACCGTCTCCGTGTATGGCGTATTCCAGGATATAGCTAATATTAGTCATCTTGCTCAATATGGACGAAATTTCATCATTCACCAGAAACATCAGTCCTCCCACGCCTACATGATCTTGAAGATTATGGCCCACTCTTAAATCCTGAATCACTGATATACCGTGTTCCGATAAATGTTCTTTAGGTCCTATTCCCGACAACATCAACAACTGGGGACTATTGATGGTTCCTCCGGAAACGATCACCTCCTTGTTCGCACGTATGCGCAACGTCTCCCCGTTTCTAACGAACTCTACGCCATAAGCCCTCTTCGACGACGGATCTATTAAAACTTTTGTAACATGCGCTTCCATAGCGACGTGTAAATTTTTGCGCTTCCTGGCTGGCCGCAGGAAGGCTTTTGCCGTGGAGCACCGACTACCTCGTCTGGTCGTGCCTTGAGGAGTCATAAAGCCAGTATGCCGTTCTCCGTTACAATCTCTAATGTCGTAACCCATTTCCTGGCCGGCTTGAAGAAACGCAGCGGCCAGGGGAGTACTCCACTGTGGGTCTTCGACGGTTAAGTAACCGCCCGTCGAATGATACGGTGTTTTGGCGTACTTGGAATTTTGATTATCTTCGGATTTTAGGAAATAAGGCAGCACGTCCTTGTAAGACCATCCTGGATTGCCTTGTTGTTCCCAGATGTCGTAGTCTTTTTTGGCACCACGGACGTAAAGCATGGAGTTTATTCCGCTGGAACCTCCAGCCAACTTGCCACGTGGCCAGCGGCAACGACCATTCTCCATCGCTGTAGGTATAATTTACGTTAAAGCACATCGAAAGCGTTGCGAATAATTCATAAACGAATATCGTTGTTGGTTGGTTATTAATTCACGATTATACATCTTGGGTTTCGGTGATAAGTTCATTCTTCGATTTAGATTTGACATTAGGTATGCCTAAATCTACCTAGTGATTCTAAATACAAATCAATAAAATCCGAGTGGTGTTGCTTAAAATAAATAAGTCTGCAGATTTATATATTTTAATAATAAGCAATATTAATTTTACCTGCTGGTTTTTAATACTTGAAAAATAAAAAATTTCAGATCTGTCATTTTAACGCCTGTGGTAAGTTTAGCGGCAATAAACGTTAGAAAGGAAATGTGATGATTTTCCGATGGTTTAGAAATCTTTACTTATTTACTCGCTTCACTTATTCTCATTGCCATTGGTTGCACTTTATAATTCTTCCCAAGCGTTATAGGATTTTACCTACCTCTCCCTCTTTTCAACGAAAGAAATGGAACGTTAGACGTGGATGATTAGAGGATGCAGCATTGTTTTTGTAATTAAGTATTTACTGTTTTTGTATGTCGGTATAATTCGACACTATTTACCTCGACAATAATTTTCATTGGGTTCCGTCCTGTATTCCCAATCGATTTCGGTGAGCTGCAGAAAGTCGGCAAGAGAAGGAATATCATAAGCTGCACTTCCATCGCCACCTGCTTCCAGCAGGAGTACGTTCCAATCTTCTATTTCGGTCAAGCGACTCGCCACCACGGCTCCTGTCGTCGTGTAAAATGGCAGAGCATTTTAAATAATACATACCTAAAAAATCTTAATCTAGTTTAATGTCACAAACATCTTCGAATCAAAAGTCCGTAGTCTAATTTCAAAACATCGAGAAAGCAGACAATTTGTCGAGATTGCAAAACGAAATTTGCGATTGATTGAAAATACGTTTACAAAGAGAATAGAAAATATATTTACACGAAGGAAACTAGAAGTTGAAATTTCGTCCGGTGCACTTATCTTTGCACCTATCTTTGACACATTTTTATCAGATTTAGGACGGAACTTCGCGTGGATAATATAATAAACCATACCTGCAGAACCAGCGCCCACAACTATGAAATCGTATGCTGGCAATAGCGATTTCGAAGGAACATTCGTCGAAGAGTAAGGAACAATCGAATAGATGAAGTATAGCGACACGCTTACGAGCATCGAAAGTATCGGAGTGATGGGTTGTGATCCCATCGCTCCGAAAATGATGCGTCTGATATCCATTTCGTCCATTATGATATCCAATTCAATCTGTGAAATTAGGTAACAGAGAATTCTTAATAAACGCGTATTATCGTATATTATTTATCTCTTCAGACGCGATCGGTATTAGCTTCTTACGTTCTTCAATCTACTATACTCTATACTATATCTACTATACTGTAGCAGAGTTTGTAGAAACAAATGTCTTATTTGCCAATTATTCTAAGAAGAGTACAACTCATCGATTTCGATGACTTTAATACGTATTGTCGAAATTAACGTTTTGAACAACTTTTCATATACGTGCCATCGGCGCGGTGGCGTTCGACTTTAGTTTCCAAGATAGATATTCGGAAAACACTTCAATGAAGTTCAGATTATGATTACTCTTCATATTGCAGTATACAATTTCATTTTTATGCAGCTTACCCTAATCTTAACTCATTGATGAGAAAGATAACTATTTTTAACATTGTACAAATAAAGTAGAGAAATCTATGTGGTATCAGTAAACTTGTAGCATAGATGTGGATATTATGTGATAAAAGATCAGAAGTAACGTAATAGCCTAGTATTAACGAAAATACAGATATTTCGAGAACGAGTTCATATATGGATGATTGTGTTTACCATACCTAAGAGCGTGCTTCGATGCGAACAAAGGCGACGAATGCTTTGTTCGCGATGGCTTAAATACTGAATTCTGTGTTATTATTCCGTAACATCAGAAGTACATAAATATGTGATGGATATATGTGCGTTTCTTATCTAAGGTATACAAAGATGCGATTAATTTATGGAGATCATGGATACATTTCTGATCGCGACAGTTGCGAGAAGATTTTGATTGTTTGTCCAAATTGTGCCAGGTGGAAATTGTGTTAGTGCAAAAGGTCGTGCCTGATTCTAATAGATAAATTATTTGTCTGCTAGTGTTATCTATCGCTGCGATAAAAATAGTGATATTCCATTGTTATTGCAATTTGAGTATATTTATATAGCGGATATTTGCGTTCTGAGTATATTTATATAGCGGATATTTGAGTTTTGGGACATTTGTGTTTTGGCAGCTTTTACAATGTGATAAAAGATTTTGAAAATAAGCGTGCAACAGGTTTATTTGAGCGTTATTTCATGTTGACTGAATTGTGGAACGATATAACGGTACAAAATGCTGCACAAATATTCAGGTTATTTACCACGACCATACGCCAGCTTTTCGCATCATAAAAAAATAGTTTGCAAAATTCAAACGTGGCGATTTTCAACTGCAGGACGAGCCACGCTCTTGCCGGCCTTCTCCGATAGACGATGACACTGTGCTCAGTTTATTGATCAGTTTAAATAAAATGGAGCAACTTAAACTAAACTCACCGATGAATGAGACAACTATTTTCGACATCGTGCAAGGAAAATAGAGAAAGCGATGGGTAGAATATTGAGCTAGATTATTAAAAATTAGCATGAAATAATGTTTGATGAATTGATTGTTATATCGGCTCTTACACTTTACTCTGATTTTCAATAGATCAAAAATGTTATAAATGCAGCTCCCGTTGCAAGAAAATCGTTTACTGTACAAAAGATTACAAAATAAATTGTTAAATAATACATATACTATTAAATATAAATTGCTTTGTCACATCCAAGCCAAAGCTGGGCGGCGGTTATAAATAGGGGGAGAGGTTGTTCAAGGTGGTGAGTTTGACGAAGTATTTCGAAGTGATTAAATTCTATGAGGTTTACCCGTCTTTGAATAATCATTTTTTTTTTTTTGTTTATGCAAATGATAAAAGAATAAGACGTTATTTGAAATTGTAGTAACACTGACAAAGAATAAGACGTCAGTAAATTTACAGCATAGATGTGGATACTATTCATTAAAATGTCGTAGATCGGAAGTAATGAGATAGCAAAATATTAGCGAAAATGCAGAAATTTATGCATTACATACGTGAATTATATATCAAACCTGAGAGAGTGTCCCAATGCGACGTAACCCAAGCCGACGAATTCTTGTTGCTAGCGACCGCTTATATACTGAATTTTGCGCAATTATTGCACGACATGAAAAACGACATAATTATGTAATAGATATATGAGAAATTTTACCCAAGGTTTGGAAACTTAAAACAACTTTGAAAATTTTCTTTTTGGACTTACGATTATTTTGTTGTATCAACAGATCAACTTTCAATAAATTACTTAACAAATTTCGTCTTGTCGTATATATAGACAAAAATAAAAATAGTAAATGTGCGAGTTCGATTAGTGGTCGACCTATTTTGTCATTACACCTCCATATGGAGTGAATGTGTTATAATTGTAATATTGATGTGTGATAATTCAACCTAGGTCATTCTGCATAAGACATTGAGGAGAGAGATAGTCATTTTTGATAAGGTAGAAATAAAAATGAAGAATAAATTAGATATGAATTGGTCTTGCGTAGTATGATACCGGTACTGATCAGCTGCAATAACTTTTAGTGAACATAATGATATACGAAACGTTGCAGTATATCTTATCTGCCTGTTTGCACATGTAACCTAATGCTAAGTCTGTTTTAAAGTTGAACACAAAGTATGTTTCGCAAATGTAAATAATAATAAATCGTAGTAATTGAATCGCAATAAAGTTGCAGGGGTTTACATTGGAATGTGCTATAAACAACAGGTAAGAGCTTGATATCGGTGACTCACTATACCCGACTGTTGCCAGGGATCCGAAACAATATTATCGCGCACGCTGTTATTGAAGCACAATTATAGACAAAGTTCACTGTAATGGTATCGATAGCTTTTTGCGTATGTTTCGGAAATTATAAGGCCATAAATTACTAAGAAGGACACTTAGTTAATTACTTCTACGTTCATTATTCGTATACTCGTGCGTTCATTCCGTAAAACAGGTGATTACATTAGCTTCATTAGGGAGGAAAGTTATTTTATGTAAGTTGTTTTATTATACAAACTGCAGAATGGGCAGAAAATTCACAGTCCTTTGCTAGATTTTACAGAATAAGTAGTTTATATTTCTTTCTCTGTCTCTCTAAGAGAAGGGAATAAACGGACGCTTCCAGAGCATCTGTAAACTAGGAAGACAAAGTTTTCTTTCCATGTACATGTAGACGCTCAGGGCGCCTGGCACATGAGTACGTTTTTTTTCCTGCTTGTAACAAAGGATGATGTATGTAAGACAGGAGCCCAGAGTTGAATCCTGAAATCTTCCAATGTTACCCAAGGATTCAAAAGCAGAGGACATCTACAGAAGTAAAAGACAACAATTATCATCTGATTGGACGCCCAGAAGTTAGACACAAATCGAAACAAAATGGGTAAAGGTTGGTTTTGAATGTTATTCGAAAGGGAAAAAGAGAGATCTTATTAAGAATATACTCCAGTCAGACCGGGTTACAAGTTCCAAAGAACTCTTAGCAGTAAAATTAACCTCCTATTGTCGGATTGGTCACCTAAGTAGTCGTTGATTGCTTCTCGGAAGAAATACCATCACTGGTAAATGCAGGGTATTTGTTTAGAATTGCTACATCTCTAAACATCCAAATTGGTAATGTCGGCAACGTGGCGGATGAAATATAATTGAACGATCAAACGAAGCTACCATAAGTGAAGTTCAATCGAAATTGTATGAAGCAGCAGCCTTGTTCGAAGTAATTAGAACCTCACGCTAAAAATGATTAGAATAACCGGCACAGTACGAATGGACTAATCGATTGGGTGTTTTGTTTTTGTTTACTCTAAACGTGGGGATGCCTAGCGAGNCTGTAATACATTAATAATCTATTCGAATAAGGCTACTTTACACGATTGCGATTGGGCATCAATTAACATAAGTTCGATTGATCGTTCAATTTTACACAATATGGTCATATTCTAACTCGTGTTTTACTGTACGAAATACATAATAAAAATCTTTTTCAGTTATAAACAATTACTTTCTATTATGTTATTACATACTAGCACTACCATTTACTTTAAATTAATTTACAACTGTTTACCTGCATCCCGTTCCTTCAACCGTTTCTGTTTTACCATATCAGAACCCTTCTCTGCGATCATAATAGTCGGCGCATTAGTATTGCCACTGATTAAATTTGGCATAATCGAACTATGTATGACTCGAAGTCCAGTAACTCCATAAACCCGAAGCCAAGGATCTACCATGGCTTTTGAATCCGACGTAGGCCCCATCTTGCAAATACCCACGGGATGAAATATAGTCACGCGATAAAATCTGATCGTGCACTCCCAGTAAACATCGCTATACATAGGAATATGCTTGCAGGCAGAAAATGGTATCGGATTCATTTCGCTTCCGTAATGTTTGAATGAAGCAGTTTTACTCAACTCGAAGGCAAGCTTAGCTCCTTCGATTAATGTCGCCGTGTATTCTGGCTCCTTGAAGTAATTCGGATAAATCAATGGATGATCGAAAGGATCGTTGCTTCGAAGCTTGATAACGCCTCTGCTTTTTGGTCTTAAAAGCGTAGGATACGCGCTCCATGATCCCTTTCCGCTAATATTTCCATATACGGCGTCGTAGAATTCACTGTTCAGTCCACTATCTTCCCTGAAAACTTCGGTGTTTGGTTCCAATGTCATAAAATGCAGTTGTATGTCTGGGAAGTCTTCGGAGGCATTCGCGTACTTGGTATTGATGAAACATGTTCCCCCGACTGTTGCTAAGGTAGTCAAAGCACTGTCTCCCGATATGGCTAGAATATAGCTAATATTAGTTATCTTGCTCTCTATAGATGAAATTTCCTCATTCACCAGGAACATAAAGCCCCGGGCACTTATATGGTCTTGAAGATTATGGCCTACTCTTAAATCCTGAATCACTGATATACTGTGTTCTGGTAAGTGTTATTTAGGTCCTATTCCCAACAACATCAACAACTGGAGACTATTGATGGCTCCTCTGGAAAGGATCACCTCCTTGTTGGCAGATACGCGCAATGTCTAGGGGTCTCTAAGGAACTGTAGGCCCTAAACCCTTGTCACACTCACAGAAACTGTAATAGGATAGACAAAACATCCTGCATTCCACAGCCACTTTAACATGCCACTAGCAATAGCCAAATAGTAACAGAATAGCCATTTGAGATAAGGACTGGACGATACCCCCTCCAGGGGGACCCGACTTAAGTATAAAACCATCTCCAAAATCAGCACACAACACACTTTTTCTGTTATAACACTCTGACGCGTTACTGTATCGAATTCATACAATAAATTTCTTTATCATATATAAAGTCTTAGTTTCTTCTTACTTGTAAAACGTTCGAACCAAGACGCGAGGAGACCGCCGGTGTATTGCTAATTTCGCAATCCCTTGTGTCTTCTACGTGACAAAATTGGCGACCCTGCCAGGATCCGTTCAACGCATCAAGAGGGAACTTCAACGGGAACTCTACGGATTCTACAGCGAAGGACCACGGTCACCTCCTTGATCAAAAGAAGGATCCACAAAGAACTTTGGTAAGCTGGCTTTCGTACATTATCGAAACAGTAGAGCCGAAATACGTTCTGAAGATAGCGACTCTTCTGTTGAAAGTGTCATATCTCTCAATATGAATCCAACTGACAAGAGTATCGCCAAGCAAAACGAATTAATTGCTACTCTGATCGAACAATTTCAAAGCTTAACTAACGAGTTTAGAAGTTTTAGAAGTAGTACTGACGAATACATTAAAAATATAAAAGAATTTGCGGAAACTAGCGATAGAAACCGCGCTAAAGAAATACGTAATCTTGCAAAAACCATGGAACTGAAATACGACACCGATATCGACCAGTCACAGATGAGTACCCATATAGAAACTGCTGCTGATAACGTAATAGATGACGAAACTGACGGACCAGACACTTTACAAACACCACGAACTACAAGTAGTCACGTCACGTTTAGACCAAGAAACGACTGCAACGAAGAACAAGGCCTCCAAGCAGAAAAGGCCATACGTACTGTTGAGACACTAGGAGGTTGAGACGACGTAGGTGTTGAAACCTTGTCCTGTCAGTTCGCAAAGCAAGAGCCAGGTGCAAGGCAAGTGATAGAGAGTTATTATTAGATCTCATACTCATCAAAAAGATAACCGACAACGCGAAAAGAAACATACGATACCTGAAGATTAACTCGTTCGAAGACTTATATTCGTGTTTAAGACAACACGTATCAGCACTAAATACTATTAGTAATTGCAGGGACAAATTGAAAAATTTAAAACAGGGAGCAACAGAAAGCGTACAATTTTTCAATTCAAGATTCCGACAACAGCTCAACGAATTAAATTACGCTGTTCAAAACGAAAACCGCACGCCAACCGAACGACGTATGGCTCTGAATATCGAAGAACGCGAAGCACTTAAGATGTACTTACTCAATTTACGACACGAGATAGGACAGATGGTAGTATTTTGATTTGACAAAACTACTCCGGTATTTAAACGAAATGTTATCGATCCACGACTACGAACTTTAACCCAGACATCTAACCAAACATCAGGTGACCGCATGAAACTAAAATGTTCCAAGTGTTCACGAATCGGACTCTCAGCCAAGAACTGCTATTCTCGAAATTTTCCATTCGCCAACCAAGTAAAAATTCCACCTCGAGTGAATCAAACAACGGAGAATCCAGAAGAAATGTACCCAGGGTCAATTGCACCACTACCGGCAGAATATTATCAATCGTATTGCAACGAAGGGATAGAGAGAGAGAGTCAGATTCCTCATCGATACCGGAGAAGGAATAAACCTCATAAAGGAAAAGGATTCACTGAACGTCCAAACTTCCAATCCAAAGACTTTCCTAATGGGAAACGACAGGCACACTACCGACAAAATTTGCAACCGAGCCATGCTGAAGAAAATTCACCAATTCCACGTAGTCCCTAACAACTTTCCCCTAATCGAAGATGGAATAATCGGACTCCCATTCCTTACAAAATATCGATACAACGTCACTAACGGTAAACTAATCCTAGACGAAATTATATTAGCACTCCAGAACACCAACAGCAATATCGGACCAGGTCAATTTCTAACTTTAACCCAATACATTGAAGGAAAGCCCACACCAATATGTTTTATCAACACTGGTAAGCAAATCTGTCATATTACAAACGAAATAGTAAAACCCGACAAACTATGTCAAATCAATAAATTTGCACAAATAATACGTACCAAACATATTGATCCAGCACTTCGAGATCCCCTTGAGAAAATCCTCATCAATTACCTAGACGTTTTTAACATGGAAACCAACCTAACCGAACATGCAATCACACTCAAAATAGACAAACCTATAAACATCAAATCTTATAGACCTCCCGAATGTCATAAAAAAGAAATCGAAATTCAAATCAACGACATGTTAAACAAACGAATCATAGAACCATCGGATAGTCCATATAACGCGCCAATTTGGGTAGTTCCAAAGAAGTAAGACGCATCGGGCAAACAAAAATGGAGAATCGTTATAGATCTCAGAAAATTAAACGAGCAAACAGATCAAGACGCATATCCTCTAGCAAATTCGGACGGAATACTCGATCGCTTAGGCAAAGATCAATTTTTCTCAGCCCTAGACCTCTTGTCAGGATTTCACCAAATACCTATGGAACAAAAATTTTAAAAATACACAGCATTTTCAACTCCACAAGGTCACTTCCATTATAATCGCATGCCCTTCGATCTTAAAAACGCACCGGCAACGTTCCAACGTATGATGGATACCGCGCTACGAGGATTAGTAGGAAATAACTGTTTTGTATACCTAGACGATATTATAATATTTGGAAGCACCATCCAGGAGCATAACCGAAATCTAGCTATTGTATTAGACAGATTACAAAATTTGGAACTAAAAATACAACCGGACAAATGCGAATTTTTGAAACCAGAATTAGAATATCTAGGACACGTAGTAACAAAATAAGGAGTGAAACCCAATCCCAAGAAGATTCATGCCGTGAAAGATTTTAAAATACCAAAAACCGCGACTCACATAAAACCATTTTTAGGACTCGTTAAATACTATAGAATATTTATACGCCACTTTTCTAAAATCGCAAAACCACTGACACATCTCACAAAGAAAGACGCTCCATTCCATTGGATCCATAAGCAACAGCTTGCATTTGACACGCTAAAACGAAAACTCTGCGAAGCCCCTGTATTACAATACCCAGACTTTGACAAAACATTCACATTAACGACAGGCGCAAGTAATGAAGGATTAGGAGCAATACTCTCCCAAGACGGACATCCATACTGTTACATATCCCGAACTTTGAACCCTCCTGAGAGAAATTATTCCACGACCGAGAAAAAGTTACTAGCAATAGTATGGTCAATCAAAAGACTAAGACAATACCTACTTGGTACAAATTTAAAATTCAAAGTGATCATCAAGCTTTAAAGTAGTTGAAAGATGTTAACCCCCCTTCGGGTTATGTGACCCCTCTTCGCGACTCATGCGACGACGCTTATGATAAGAGATTATAAAATCGAATACAAAAAAAGAAAAGAAAACACAGCTGCAGACGCTCTATCCCGATCGTATCCTATCACCGATAAAGAAATTCAATCCGTAGTATCCGATCTAGAAAACCCAGACTGTTATGACGAATATATCGACTGAAAAACTAATATCACCCCAGCTCCAATAATTCAAAAACCTAACAGGCCACAGTTTAAACAAATTAGAAAAACCGAACTAGGAGACTTTAACGAACAACACTGGTTATATCAATTAACTAAACACTTTATTAAACGCCAAATTGAACGCTTACAAATAGGAATAAACGACAATAGCTTCAGCACGTTAGAAAAGGTAAACATTCAACTCATGCTAAGATTCTTAACAACGAAATTCCCTCAAATTAAACTAATATTTGGACAAGATCCGCCGGTAGACTATGATAACGAAGAAAAACAAACGATACTACGCGAAAACCCTAATGAAATAGTAGGACATTTAGGTATACATCGCAGTGAGAAACGAATACAAGAATACCATCACTGAACAAATCTAAAACAAGACGTCACAAAATTTATACAAAACTGCGAAACTTGTCAACGAGGGAAACTAAACCGTATCAGAGCCAAAGAGCAACCCGTGATAACTGGCATACCCATTAATCCTAATGAAAAAATCGCAATGGATATATTCGGACCTCTCACAAAATCCAAACAAGGTAACCAATTTATCCTGTCTATCCAAGACCAATTGACGAAATACCTCGTTCTCATACCTTTAAAGGACCAAACAGCCAACTCGATCATTAACGAACTTTTGGATCACTATATGTAAATATTTTCCGCACCTAAAAGTACCCTCACGGATATGGGACGAAATTTCGTATGTAAACTGATGGATACATTTGAAAAAGCTTTCAAGATCCGACACATAAAAACTACCTCTTTCCATCTGCAATCTAACGGATCTCTTGAACGAACACATACTGTAGTAAAAGATCTTATTGGAACTTGCACGACCAACCGACGAAACGATTGGGACAAAAATTTAAAACTAATATGTATGGGATATAACACTTCTGTACACAAAATGACCGGACATACCCCATTTGAACAACATTTGGACGACAAACTAACATGCCATCCTCAATATCAACCACTCCCAGCCTAACTAAAGAACAATTGTTTAATCTCTGGAAAAATCGACATAATGCCTATATAACCAAGGCAAGACAAATCACCGAATCGAACAAAAAGCGGTATCAGAGAGATCTAATGCGAAACATTATTAAAACACAAACAATATTCCAAGTAAAAGATGAAGATGAGTACATAACGATCACAAAACCAACAAACTAGACCACGAATGGCTAGGACTAGCAGAAATCCTCTCATCCAATCCACCCACCTATTTTATTGAATATTCCAATGATCAAACGCAAAGAATTCACGGTAACAGACTAAAACCTTGCTTTTCAGCAAGGAGACCACAACATGGATAAATGATAACAAACTTATATATACTCTGTATTTATAAAACTCTGTATTTATTGCACCTGTAGCAGAAACTGACCTAATACTAAACAACTCAGAACAATTCATTTTTGTCGACAACCACTACTTAAACAAATATTGTAAACGAACGACAATCATCCACATTTGTAAAAGAACTCAACTAAGTCACACTAGAATCAATTCACCTGAATGTAGAATCGAACTAATTAGTAACTAACAGACAGTCAAAACTTGTCCAAATGTTATCTTCAAGCTGGAAGAATTGACGTTCGTACCTTTACAGACTGAAGATCATTATATTGTTATTCCTACAAAAAAAAAAAAAAAAAAAAAAAAAAAAAAAAAAAAAAAAAAAAAAAAAAAAAAAAAAAAAAAAAAAAAAAAAAAAAAATGGACAAATTGACGTACTATGTAAAACACATAAAGTCTTAGAAATCAAACAACTGAGTTTAGCAGCAAAACTAGATGTATAATCACATACGGGTGTAATATTATGAAATTTACAAAAATATTTCTTACGAAATCAAAATTAAGAACAGTTCATACAGTTTCGAAGAAATAGACATTACAACACTAGAGAAAGTATTAGAAACGGCACCAATTACTTTACCAGCCCAAGGGACGGTCACTTACTAAAACATCACCAAAGATTTTTTTTTTTTAGGTGGTTGTCAACTCGTGTGCTATATCTATTGCTGAATTTGGATATTTCTTCTTTGACTATGGGTATCTTGAGGTCGCGATGTATTGTTTCGTTGGTTACGTATCAAAGTGCGTCTAATAATGTTCTTAATGTTTTAGATTGTAGTCGTTGAAGTATTTCTATGTTGGAATTACTTGCTGTTCCCCATAGCTGGATTCCATAGGTCCAGGTTTTAATATGGCCTTGTATATCATTAGCTTACTTTGCATGCTTAAGTTGGAACGTCGGCACCAAAGATGAAGACAAAGGAATCATTCAACTCAGATGACCCACCGGAGCCATACGCTTTAACGGAGCGGGAATGTTACACTCTCAGAAACTATAATGGGATAGACAAAGCATCCTGCATACCAGAATCACTCTGACATGCCACACGCAATAGCCAGATAGTGGCAGGGTGGCCACACTTGAGGTAGGGGCTCGACGATCCCCCTCCAGAGGGGCCAACCAGAGTATAAAAAAATTACCAAACCTAGCGAACCAACCTTGATAAAAGATTATATCTACAAGATTATTTGTCTCAGAAGAAGAAATATATATCGTGCAACATCGACAAAATATTAAACGTAAGAGTGTGCAACGATATGACGGAATACAAAACGGACGAATATTTTGAGAAATTATTTTGAAACATAGTAAATTACGCATAGTCAATGTAAAAAGCATTCGTACATCCTTTAAAAAATGAGAAAAGTTTTTTTAAATTTCATTAAACAACCTGATATCTATTGAGAAATTAGAACAATTAATTTGCTGGATGATGTTTACAAACAATTTTTGAGAAATTTGGAGTTGATAGGAATCGAGAAGAATGATCACTTTTTCAAACCGTACCTCACTTTATTGTATATTCAATCTGTATAATAATTATAAAGTTGTATTCCTTAATTATACAGAGTATCTCGTAGCATCAGGGAACCAGTGCGGCTGAGATTCTGCATATTAAAACGATAAAAAACGTTCTTGCAAAAACGTATCCTATTTGTTCTCCCTTTCGAGTTACAGTGAATTTGTACATCAACAAACTCTATCTGTATAGCTTCTTAAGAAGTGTTCATAATGACCTCCTTGCATTTGAACACAAGAATGGTTTTAATATTGTCCATCATGCTCTCTCCATTTGTCCAGGTATTGTTCATCAGATACCGAATTCTGCTCGCAAATGAGGAAGTGAAATTAATTCAACTACTTCAATCTTCCGATAAAATTACTTCAACATAGAACTCGCTAAAACTCGAAAATCAGATCAAATAGGATATACGTTTATTGTATAACCATTGTTTATTCGATTATTGTTTTCATGCGCAAAATGCCACTGAATATTAATAGGTTTTGCAAATATTTCAAAAACTATATTTGCAACTATAGTTTCTTTCTTTAGGAATTATAGTTTCCGACCAACAGTTATATGTATAAAAAAAGTTACTCAAAATGTTAATATCTCAAGTGTCAGTAATCGGCAGCCAACAGTTGCAACTGTATCAATCACGTTCTGCTCACGTTTATTGCCTCGTCTCGATGAACAGGCTATAGTATTCTACTACACTTCCCACTGGCAGAGTGACTAAATCAAAGTTAACTTACGTTAATGATACATGATACATGACAAAATCGAAGGCAAATTACAACTATCACTTTATTGCATAGCACTTAGTTTATACTGTTGTACTTGTACGATACGTTTTTCTTTTTTTATCATAACAAAGTGCATACAATCTTATTACATCAATTTTTATGATATCTAGCAGACGGAAAGTATATTACATTAGCAATATATTCGAAGAAGGTTTCTTCACATAATTACGACCGAACGTCACTTACATTAGCATCATTTGATCGTGCAATTTTATAATACAAGATTATATTTTAAGCCGCGCTCCACCGCGATACATAATGAAAATGTATTTTCAGCAAAAACCGCATGTTTTTCTTGTGTAATGGTATACTACGACTAGCAGTCGCTTAAAATAAATTTACAAAGGATGCAATCAAACTGTACCCTGTTTCTTCAACCATTCCTCTTTTACCATGTCAGCACCCTTCTCACCAATCATAATAGTCGGCGCATTGGTATTACCACTCACTTGGTTTGGCATAATCGAGGCGTCTATGACTCGAAGTCCAGTAATTCCGTGAACCCGAAGCCAAGGATCAACCACGGCGTCCGCGTCCGACTTAGGCCCCATCTTGCANTGGCGGATGAAATATAATTGAACGATCAAACGAAGCTACCATAAGTGAAGTTCAATCGAAATTGTATGAAGCAGCAGCCTTGTTCGAAGTAATTAGAACCTCACGCTAAAAATGATTAGAATAACCGGCACAGTACGAATGGACTAATCGATTGGGTGTTTTGTTTTTGTTTACTCTAAACGTGGGGATGCCTAGCGAGTTGTAATACATTAATAATCTATTCGAATAAGGCTACTTTACACGATTGCGATTGGGCATCATTTAACATAAGTTCGCTTGATCGTTCAATTTTACACAATATGATCATATTAAACAATAACTTCCTATTTTGTAATAATACAGCTCTACCATCTACTTTAAATTAATTTAAAATTGTTCATCTGCATCCCGTTCTTTCAACCACTTCTGTTTTACCATATCGGAACCCTTCTCTGCGATCATGATAGTCGGCGCATTGATATTGCCACTGATTAAATTTGGGATAATCGAACTATCTATGACTCGAAGTCCTGTAATTCCGTAAACTTGAAGCCAAGGATCTACCACGGCTTTTGAATCCGACATAGGCCCCATCTTGCAAGTACCCACGGGATGAAATATAGTCGCCGAATAAAATCTGATCATGCATTCCCAGTAAAGATCGCTATACATGGGAACATGCTTGCAGCCAGGGAATGATATCGGATTCATTTCGCTTCCGTAACGTTTGAAGGAAGCAGTTTTACTCATCTCGAGCACAAACTTAACTCCTTCGATCAATGTCGCCATGTCTTCTGGTTCCTTGAAATAATTGGGATAAATCAATGGATGATCGAAAGGATCGTTGCTTCGAAGCTTGATAACGCCTCTGCTTTTCGGTCTTAAAAGCGTAGGATACGCGCTCCACACGTCCTTATCGTGAAGCTCTCCGTATACAGCTTCGTAGAATTCTCTGGTCAATCCACGAGTCTCTCTAAGGATGTCGGAGTTCTGCCCCGATGAATAATAAATCAGTTGTATGTCTGGGAAGTCGTCCGAGGCATTCGCGTATTTGGTATTGATAAAAGCTATTCCTTCGATATTTCCTAAGTTGGTCCAAGGACCCTCTCCGAGTGTGACGTATTCTAGGACGTAGCTAATATTATACAACCTGCTCTGTACGAGTGCAATTTCTTCATTCACCAAGAACGTAAGGCCCCCCACACTTATATGGTCTTGAAGATTATGGCCCACTCTCAAATTCTGAATCACTGGTATACCGTGTTCCGTTAAATGTTCTTTAGGTCCTATTCCCGACAACATCAACAACTGGGGACTATTGATGGCTCCTCCGGAAACGATCACCTCCTTGTTGGCACGTATGCGCAACGTCTCCCCGTCTCTAACGAACTCTATGCCGTAAGCCCTCTTCGACGACGGTTCTATTAAAATTTTGGTAACACGCGCTTTCATAGCGACTTGTAAATTCTTGCGTGATCTGGCTGGCCGCAGAAAGGCCTTTGCTGTGGAGCACCGGCTTCCATGTCTAATGGTAGCCTGAGGGTTCATGAATCCAGTGTGTCGTTCTCCGTTAATATCTCTATTTTCGTAACCCATTTCTTGGCCTGCTTGAATGAACGCAGTGGCCAGAGGAGTGTGAAATGGAGGTTCTTCGACGGTAAGGTAACCCCCGGTCGAGTGAAACCGTGTATCTATGTGAAAGTGATTTCGATTGTCTTCGGATTTTAGGAAATAAGGCAGGACATCCTCGTAGGACCATCCTGGATTGCCTTGTTGTTCCCAGATGTAGTAGTCTTTTTTAGCACCACGAACGTATAGCATATTGTTTATCATGCTGGTACCTCCGAGCACTTTACCACGTGGCCACAGGCAACGACCGTCTTCCATCGCTGTGGGCATAATTTACCTTAAAGTACACTGAAAGCATTGCAAATAATTTGTGATGGTATATTGATATAGGTTGGTTATTGACTTTCACTTATATCTGTTTAGATTCGGCGATACATTTTTCGATTTATCTTAAGAAGGATCCGTCTGATGTTTCTAAACGTGCTATATGTATGAAACTCAGTATAATTCACAGGATATTACTAAAATAAATAAATCTACGCAATTATATTCCATCAAAATGGAAATTATGTTATTTTTGGCCAAAATACTTGTATGTTTGTAGTAACTGTAAAAAGGAAAATCTCTTATTCATTCCCTTAGTCATTTGGTCATCTTTAGTAGTTTTATTGTTAAAATTCGTTAGAATTGAAAGGCAGTGATGTACTAATATTCTGGAATGCTTTACGTATTTACCCGCTTCATTTATTCACATTGCCATAGATTGCATTTTATAATCCTTTCCAAGCGTGATATGAGTTTATCTATCTTCCCTTTCTTTAACTTACTTTCTACACCGTTAAAATTAAAGCGTTTGATCCGCATGCTTAGAGGGTGATTGCGGTGTTTCTTTTGTAATTAAATACTTGTCATTATTCTAGTTAGGTATTATTCGGTATTATTTACCTTGACAGAAATTTTCATTAGGTTCCACCTTGTATTTCCAATCGATTTCGGAGAGCTGCATACTGTCGGTTAAAGAAGGAATATCATATATAACACTTGCGTCGCCACCTGCTTCCAGGAGGAGTACGTCCCAGTCTTCTATCTCAGACAAGCGATTCGCCACAACGGCTCCTGTAATTGTGTAAATTGACGGAGCATTTTAATAAAACATACCTAAGAAAATTTAATCTTCTTAAACATTACAAATATGTTCAAATCAAAAGTATGTAGTTTTGTTTCAAAATACCAAGAAGGAGACAATTTGTCCAAATTACGATACGAAATTAGCGATAAATTCAAATTATGTTTATAAAACAAACCTAAGATACGTTTGTACGAAAAAAAGAAGTTAAAATCTTATCGTTAATATATACAAACGATGCATAACGTCATTAATATAGTATATATACATGATACTATACGTTATACGAAATTTGCGTTGGTAAAATATCGAGATGTGTAAGTTAAATTCTCGTGTCAGTTTATCGTACGTGAAATAATATGCTCTTTCTCATAGGCAAACAAACGGGTACGTTTATGTTTGTCACATTTTTATCAAATTTAAGACCGAAATTCATGTGGACAATATGAAAAGACATACCTGCAGAACCACCGCCAACGACTATGAAATCGTAAGATGGCAATAGTAATTTGGAAGGAACATCCGTTGAAGAGTAAGGAACAATCGAATATATAACATATAGCGACAGACTTAAAAGCATCGAAAGCATCGAGATGATCGGGTCTGATTTTAGTCCTCCGAAAATAATGCGTTTAACACCCATTTTGTATTTTTCCGAAATCCTTTATTAATCTGTAATATTAAGTTTCCATATCTTACGAACTATCTTATTCGCAATATAAGACGAAGTAACAGAAAATGATTAAAAAACACATATTACCATTATTTGCTCTTTCCGACGCTAAGCGGTTTTGTTTCTTACCTTGTTAAATCTACTTTGGTCCAATGGGTTGTCACAGAGAGAATTTTTTGTTTGGTAATTATCTTTTTATTATCATAAAAGAGTACATCTCACCAATTTTGATAACCTTGAGGCATTTTAATATGTATGGTAATATTCGATGAATTGATTCATATATGGAATGTTGTGCTATATTCTCGTCTTCGATTGGTTAAAAATATAACCAATATACCTACCGTCATTGAAAATTTGTTTACTGTATAAAAGTTTGTAAAATATATTATTAAATAGTAACATTAAACATAAGTTTGAACGTTAAACATTGAACATAAATTGTTCTACAACTTGAAAACTAAAGTCGAGTGGCGGTTGAAAAGAACGTTGTTCAGAATGTTGATTTTGACGAAATATCTCAGTGTCAGTGAAATGGGTGAGATGTTTCCTTGTCTGAATAACCACATTTTTTCATTTATACATCTGATAAAAGAATAAAATGCTATTTGAAATAGTGGTGACGCGGACACAAATGGCTGATAATATCTTAAGGTACCAATAAACTTACAATGGACATGTGGATATTATGTCTCAGACCGTAGAAGATTATAAAATAACGAAAAAGTCAAGTACTGGAGAAAATACGGAAATTTAGAGTATACGTACAAGAATTTTACACCGAACGTAAGAGAGTGGATCCGATACGATGTAGACCAAGGCGACAAGTGCTTTTGTGCTGGCAATTGCTTAAATACTGAATTCTGAGCAACTATTGTGCATCATCGGAAATTTCATGAATATGTAAAGGACATATGAATGTGTCTTATCAGAGATATATGGAGATGCTGTCAACATATGCTGACAGTGTCAGATTGCAACGGTTGCAAAAAGATTTTGATTCTTTGTCTAAATATCGCCTGGTAAATATTGATTGGGTTATTGCAAAAAGTTTGTGCTCGATTCTAATTGATGCACCAACTTATTTTTCTGCATGTGATATTTGTTGTTGCATGTGCAGACTGTATAGCGGATAAAAATAGCGATATTCAATTGTTATTCCAGCAGCAAACTTTTTTGTTTTGACAATTTATGTATTGTAAAAAAGATTTTGATAATGACCGAGGAAAATATTCATTTACATCTTGCTGGAAAGTTATAACGGTGGGAATTATCGGAAAAAACATTCACGATGTTTACCTAGACGCTGCAGCAGCTCTTCGTACAAAAAATATTTTCTCTGCTTCTTCTTCAATGGAAATTCGGGGATTATATTACAATAAACTGAGCACAATGTCATTGTCTATCAAAGAAGGTCGACCACAGCGTAGCTGCTCGTCCAGTTGGAAATTACCGCGTCTGAATTGCGCAAACCATTTTTTTACTGTACGAAGAGCTGGTACACGGTCGTGGTAAACATCGTGAATATTTTTGCAGCAGTTTCCGCAGTTACACCTTTGCAGAATTCGAGCGGCACGAAATGACGCAAATAAATCTTTTCTCTCCCTCATTTTCAAATGCTTTTCTTAGAAGATAAACGCTGTTAAGACATAAAGTCTACTGTTGGAATAACATTTGAATATCGCTATTTTTATCCGCTATGAAATTTGCACATGTGGTAGCTGATGTGAATCTGCAGACAAATATCTAAGCGATGTATATTGGAATCTGACACGAAATATTTGCACTCACCGCATAGTTATCGTCAAAGATGACTCCTTTTCTTCTTGTCACGCAAATTTCCTTTGCCGGCATGCTAGTAAGACGATATTGTCCCCCAGCTATGGCATTTCTCCGTTGTTTACTATCGGTTTCAAAGCCGGCGGAGCCTCTAAAATTCCAGACAAATTCTGAGTCTAAAAATTAAAATTGTAAATATTTCACGTCAAAATTAGTTGCTAAAAATACGCCAAGACAACTAGAATATTACACTAATTCAAAATAACTCGTTACCTAATGATTGTAATAAAAAAATTTTTGTATGAATTGTATTTGACGGAACTGAAGGGTTGGTAGCAAATAGATTTTCTCGTGTATCATATTTTCTGAGATATCCAGGTAACCTTCAGTTGTTTCAAGTTAAATGAACTTTTTTTAAGTGCTACGTTGGAGCCGATAAGGAAAAATTCAATGATCTGTAATAAGATGATCTTGAATTGACCTTAGACCTCAAAACTAGACAAAGTGTTGAGTGTAATTGTATCACTTGCTTTTGATGTTTTGGTTCAGAATTTTCGCTGTTTTCTTTTTTGCATTTTTCCGAATGGTTTTGGAATGATCGGTTAATCGCTGTGATAAGGAAACTTACCTAAACAATCAGTTAGTGTAAAAAAAAGAACGGTCTGAAGTTTCTGGTGCCTCCTAATAACTGAAATGAGTGCAATTGGCATGGAAAATTTAATGTCGATTGCAAAATGATGTCAAAGTTCGCCATAAGCGACTCCGAAAATGATTTGTGACGTTGAATAAGGACGGTATAGACATGACATTAAACAGAATTACGGATTACGTTCTAAAATACTGACCTCGAAAAAGATCTGAATGTTTCTCACGTTCTCTTCAATTTAGAACGACGCGCCTCGACGATTGTTAGTAATTATATTAAAGAGTAGGGATACCTATCTTTTGATTATATGGTCTGTTTGAACGTGCTCCGTTTATTCAAACAAAATTTCAATTAATGCTTGATTAAATAAACTTCATTGAATTCGTTTATCTGAACGTGAAATATTATTACATGAGCGTGAAATCGTAAGTACGTAAATAAAAACGGTAAGTATTTGTCACAGGACAGGTTCATAAAAACGGAATTCTACCGTGTATTAAATACAAATTAGGGACGTTATTAAATAAAATAACGTAAGTAATTAAATTAATAATTGGAGCGAAACAATATTTTAATATAATTTTATATTAGACAGTATAATAAAGTTCCATGTGTAGAAACACGTCACATGTTTAAATTTATATATTTAATAATTAATTGCTGGACAACGGTATATGCTTAGAATTAAGAAAATTTATCACTTGTTGCCAAATATTAAATATATAAAAATCGCAAATTTTGTAAAAAGATTCCGAGAATTTGTAATTATTATGCATTAAAATATTATGTTCGTGAATTCTCACTTTGAGATGGGTGAACATTCTTGACCATTGGTCAACTTCATATTTGTCTATTATAGTATAATCATTTTTGTGATAAATTAGCGTTTAATAGTTTGACAATGGATCAATGCAATCCTAAGTTAGAAACTAATACCACAGAAATGTAAATTTAGTTTTAGAGAAAAGAGCAAGAAATTTAGTTGTAGAGAACAAGAAATATTATAATTATTGTAATGAATTGTCAAAGTCGTCGATTTATAATTAAAAATTAGAAAATTATTTAATTTTATTGCGTTATTAATTTATATCAATCATTAATTTATAACATTTAAATTTGTTCAGCCGTTTCGCGGGGAGACGCGTTCGCGAGGAGTCGCGCCAACGGGAGGCGTAAATTCCCGTTACGATTTGGTGATCGACGCCGCGAAGTAACCTGATCCCCTATGTCGGTTCGGAAGATAGGGGTAGTTCGAATGAGTATATCACTGTGGTAACAGCTAATATACTATTTATTAAACAACAACCTTTTTCACATAAGATACAAGTGTTCTTACAATCGCGATGTACGCTTCGTGTCGCGGAATATAGAACGTCGTTAGTTACAATGATGAACTACTGATTCGAGTTAATGTGAAATATGAATAGGCAACTTTGTGTCGTATGAAGGTATAAGACTTATGATTAAACGTGATATACGATTTGAAGTATTTGAAGACTCGTGTTATACTGACTTTCCGATTCCGTGCTCATACGGAGGAAAGTTCATACGGTGTGTGTCTTGAGCACGGGGAAAGCGGATTCGTCGATTGTGGTGTTCGTTAGGCCAAGAGGGGCTAAAATTAAAGATGGTGATTGGTTAATAAAAGTCTCCTGTTCGGAGATATGTGTGGTCTTGTACGTGAGAAGATATCCGCTTTCTCCATGTTTTCCAGGAACGAACAATGATCCGAAGGAAATATCTTAAGGACCGCTCTTAGGTCCGATGACACGTACGGTCTAGTAGTCTTAATTTGCCAATGATAGCTTTACGGCACTTTTTGGGCCGATTGTTTGTTTAAGTTACGAGCGGTCGGCACTTGGAGACCCCACTCAACAAGGAGCCGCGCGCGATTGTGTTACGCGACGTAACAAAATTATTGATTTATTTTATTTGATCTAATATTAATACGTTTCCCGAAGCATAGAACACATAGGCCCTGTAACGAACCTTCCTCCTGGGCTGCGTCTTTTACACTAACTGTGCAATTTAGTTTTGAGTCAAGTTTTATTGTCAAGTTTTGAACTTTAAATTACATTGTATATTTTAAGCCTTAGTTTAAGCCTTAAGTTTTAGTATATTTGTAAAGATCGAGTACTTCATTGTTCTTTTTACTTCTTTCGTTGTTCTTTTGCTTTTTTTCATTGAGCATAATTTGTTTGTTTCGGTTATCGATAAATTGCGTTAGAAGTTTCTGATTGTGTGTCGGACTACCTATACTTGATTATACAGAATTAATAGTTGATTTAAGGATACAAAGATGAAAATAGAAAAGATTAAAAGATTACAGTTTTATTTAAAACTAATTAAACTAATCATTTAACTATTAATATACAGTAATTTATTATTTTGATAGTGTACAATGCTTTTCGAGATATTGAAGAAGGATGTAGTTACATATCATTGCGATTATAGGACATCCTATTCTATATTTTATTTATAATTTCATACAAGACTTTAGTTTTCATTCAAACCAGTATTATACTGAATCAATAAGGTCGCACGCGATATGAAAATGGTATATAGAGTATCAGGTGACTCCCAAAACGTGGAACTCGAAAAATTTCACGTCTTTGAAACTTCGTTAGCATTGAATTTCACGTTTATTTCTGTACCTCGATTGCAATTGTAAGAGGGCGTCGCATCGTGTCGTAGACTCTAAAACGCTGGCAGTTTCCGCGTAAGCAAATCACCAAGCACGTCGCCGCCACGACTGTGGTTCGATCTATAATCGATGTCTCAGTCAATTATCGGAGAGTGATCGCATGTACAAAAAAGGAGGGGGTGCCTGCGTGGCCATTCGCGTTGATAACGCGAACGCAAGTAGAACTCTCGATCGAAAAAAGACAGTTCGATAAACGTGAATGCGTCGCGAAAAAGTGAAATGCTTTTTTTTTTTTTATTTTATTTATTTAAATCTACAATCAATTCTTTTACAGAATTTTTAGTAGTTAGGCTGGTGTAACAATGTCGTGTGTTATTAGTGATTAATGGATGATTGATTCAAATGAATCTGGTGGTTAAATCTAGGGGGTAGTGTTTTTTCAGCCTGCGGGTCTGGTCCGTCGTGTCAAGTAATTGAGTGACTAGAGAGTTTTGGTGGTTGTTAACTCTTTTGCTGTGTCTATTGCTGTAGGTGGATATTTCTTCTTTGACTGTAGGTATCTTGAGATCGCGATATATTGTTTCGTTGGTAACGTACCAGGGTGCGTCTAGTAGGGTTCTTAGTGTTTTCGACTGTAGCCGTTGGAGTATTTCTATGTGAAATGCTGCAGAGTCCTCACCCGCGTCCGTCATCCGTTCGTATCAAAATTGATACTGCGGAAAGTGATGGCATGGCATCTTGACGAGTGTCACGGATGCATTTCGTGCAACGGGGGTTTTCTTGAGCGGTGAGTTAACAGAGGTATTATTTCTCTCGGTTGTGCGAACAAAAAATCTGTGCCCTTCGAGACTTGCGCATGTGGCTGACTGGTGCATTCGTCGTGAAAGGGGGTCCATTGCGTAATAAAACTATAAATGTCTTGACGTCGCGCGAGTGTCTTTTATGTTCGAATTGAGTCCGATTTTGATGCTTTACCCGGCCACCAAATTTCGCGTGTCACAGGGTATAAATGATATCTTTTCGTAAAATTCTTTTTGCTTTGTGGGTTTTTTCTAGACTAGTCTTCTGGGCGTCTTTTAGGAAACGTAAAATTATTGACTTCTGTATTTGTAATCTTGTAATTTTCGATACGTAGACTTCGAAAATGCAAGTTTTAAAGTGTTGAATCCATTGATGCAAACGGTATATACGGTATGCGTATATAGAATCGAGCAGGTTTAGCGTATTCGAAAGGTTGTGTCGATTATTATTTAGCGTATTTGACAGGTTATATTAGCTTCGAGCTATGATTCGAATGGTGTCACTGGCTATAGACAGTAGTTAGCAGTGGGTGGCGGCCATTTTGCGGCGGGATTTTGAACCGTGTGTATTGGATTAGGTTTGGGTCTCTTTACTCTTCAGCCACCTCGTGGCGGCCGGATACGCCGGTAGAACTAATTTTCGACCAACTTCGATTCAATACCCATCTATGCGAACTAATGGGTAGAAGCCAATATGGCGTCAAAGTAATTTGTCAAATATGCTAAAATGCTGCATTTTATTCGCGCATAACGTTCGAACCAGCGAATTCAGCGTCTTAAAACTTGTTTTTCAGCTCGAATCACGTAAAAAACTACAAACAAAGTCAATAATTTTACGTTCCCTAAGTCGAAGATTACTTCATATTTTTGTTCACCCTACGCGAAGTACGAGTTACGTTTAGGTATGGTATACTGTAAACGTATGTATGTAAAAATATATCTTTATTGTACACTTTTATTTTACACACATGTGTGTACGCTATTTGTAACTCTATGTATCTGTGCAATGTATTTCTAATTTTTTTTATTTAATCTAGCAAAAACTTATAAGGAATATAATATTTTTCACTTTTTCAGATTTTAATTCACAAATACCTTTTTAATTTATATAATAATTCTGAAATATTATTCCGTAATTGTATATTATAATCAGTGCAAGTGTAATGAAGGATCAAAAATGTGATAAATGCAAAACAGGTTTTCTTTATATTGGACATATGTAGCTACACGGAATCGCAGATTTTTGCCATGCATAAACAATCATCGGCTGGAATGCGGGAGACAAAGGTTGATTATAAGCAAATGATAAGAATTTTGTTGTAAAACTGTGATCGGTTAGACGGATTTCAGCATTATCGTCGTATGATTTTATTATATCTTCTACACGTTCAAACAGAAACTTAGATCGTCTAACAAAATATACCTATATTTAAATGTTAGATAAAAACTGTTATTTTAGGAAGAACGATTCTAATGATGACTTGGTTTTCTTCACAGTCAGGAAAATTTTGTTGATATGATCCTCGACATTTCTGGGTTGATCAAGAATCTTGTGATAGGACAATTTTTCCATTTTCCCAAAATAGAAGGTAGACAATAGCGTATCCAATTATGTTAGTTTGTGCTAATTTACCACCGGCAGATGCATCGATGAGGATGACAGATAGATCCCTTGGGAGCCTATGCTCAACAATGGGTCCAAATTTTCCATTTGTCTATCGAAAACAAACATATAAAATCATTGATGTATATACCTTTTCATAATTGCCTTTTCAAGGCAACCGCTGTTTGACAGCAAAATTTGTTTTACACTCTTGATAAAGTTTTCTTCTTTCTTGTAGCGCTTCTTTCTTAATATATCCATGGATTTTCGCGTTAACATTTTGATTAATTGGAAAGATACAATTCGGAGAAAAACATCTTTTCTGCTAAAACTACCCCATCAACAAAGTAGGCAACAACCTAAGAGGTGTAATTATACTATGTATTAACCTAGTGTTTTGATGTTTAGTGCAAAATTCATGAAAGATCTTAGATACCAATATAAAAACCTCACAGTACATTGTCAATCCATTAATAATCATATACGAAAAAAAAGAGGAATAATTAGAGAAGCTATCATAAGTTCAAAGGACAATTTAACCGTGGAAATAGGAATAGCGAAAAATTTTGAAGAAAGTAACATGTTCCAACTCCGAACACGTACGAGATTCTAACTGAAGAAAGAAAAAAGTAGCGGAATTCATATTTTGTAGTGGAATCTCCATATTTATAACCTCCACTCCACAAACTCTGCAAGCAAAATCGCTGCCGATTTCTATAGAACCACAGGTAATAATCGAATGCGCACAGGAATTTTTAAGGAAAATTACCTGCGATGAGTAGACGGTTATTTAAACAATCACACGCATAACATTCTGATCAAAGTTCAAACCGATGCATTAAAATATTGCCGGAAAATAATTAAACTTGAGAAGGGGTAGAGTGAGTTTGAGACAAACAAAAGTAATACTATAAAATGTTACTTAGAGAAAATGATATAGACAGTCTTAAAACACGATCTATAATCGATACAATTAAACGTTTTATCGAACTCAGATTGTTGGAGCACGTTGTTAATATGGTTTATCATATGAGTGGAACATTGACGAATATAAGTGAAATTTAGAGAATTTTACATTTGCGCGGGTAATATGATGAAGCAACGGATTCGGTCATTATCAGACTGCGGACATTTATTCAAGTTTATATTTTTATGAAGACAATTAAAAAAAAGCAGGTCCTAAGCAGAGATTTGCTTTACCCATTTAATATCATAACCGATACTTTACTTTAGATATTTCGTATATTTTTATGTATCATGTTCACTGTGTGTATCTGTGCACGTTTAAATATTCTATAAATACGTAAGACTGCGCAATTAGATTTCAGTTGGTTTTGCATTATTTATCGTTATACGTTTTAGTACATCGCAAATCTAGAGTTTTTGAAGGGACAGTGTATTTCTAACGGTTCGATAGAAACCAGCAAAACGTACAAAAGATTATTATTATTATTATTGCTGAACTTTCATGTTCTTAGGTGAAAATTAGTAGGCATGCAACGAACGCGACTAAACGATACTAAGACGTAGAATGATTAATTTATCAGATGGAAGTGACTATATCAGTCACTGACTACGATCAAAGACTTCTTCGGAAGTCTCTGGTTGAAGTATTGGATTCAGTGTTAGAACTGTTCAAACATTCGGAACATCAAACTTCAGGAACATCAAACTTCAGGAACATCAAACTTCAGGAACAGACAGTTAACTGAAAGCACTGATTAAGCTGAAGTAAGAGGCTTCAGAAACGGACTTAAAGTCCCACGATCGCTAAGACAGATCAGCTGGAGCAAAGAGTTTGAGGAATAGACTCAACTTTGTCTTTATCAGCGAGCATTGGGTTCCACATGCAATTAGGCATGCAGAATTGACTCGAACAACGATACGAACGATGAATTTTACAGAATTTAGATTCACATCGGTTGCCGAGAATGGCTTCCTACAGAAGGACAAAGATAGAACGATAGATCTCCACAGCATGTTTGTAATCAACTGCGTAAGTCATTGGTTTTGTAAATGTTTACTCATACACATATACAGGGTGGTTGGTAACTGGCGGTACAAGCGGAAAGGGGGTGATTCTACGCGAAAAAAGAAGTCGAAAATATAGAATAAAAATTTTTCGTTTGAGGCTTTGTTTTCGAGAAAATCGACTGAATTTTCGCTCGGTACGCGTGCACTTTATCACGTTTCGTTATAACGTCATTGTCTCGATTGACGTTATGTTGATAAACACTTTCGATGTGACCGAAGTGTTTTCCTACCTATTAACTTACTATCCGACTTTTTTATTCTATATTTTTTTATTCTATTTTTTTTATTCTTATTTTTTTTATTTTATATTTTCGAGTTCTTTTTTGCGTAGAACACCCTCTTTCCGCTTGTACCACCAGTTACCAACCACCCAGTTTCGTTCCCATGTTGAATTGACGATTCGGATAGAGGTCGAATGAAAATAAGAAAACAATCTAGAATATTGTCAGATTTTTAAATACCATTGTTTCATTTCAACCGCAAAAGCACTACCAATATTCTTCAATTTACTAGTTTCCTGATATTTATTCGTACTGAAAATTTCTGTGATAAAACCTCAGTCTGCGTTAAAAAACATTTTACCTCGGAGGATTCAATAAAAACCTGTAGAGAAAATTTTGAATAATTACCCAGTTGATTACAGAAGATGTATTATCAGCGAGCAATTCCAGTAAAAATTTATTTCCGAAACCGAGGCACAAATCACTATAAAAAATCGATTGAGTTTCCCAGTTAACAGCATTATAAAAGCAATCATTCACTTTGACAATTGAACGAATCCAATGGTATCTGTACAATTAGTCAAGGCTAGATACAATTCGATCGCTATACGTACGAAAAATATACAGGTCTTCGTAATCGTGTTCAAGCAACAAATTAATTTACTAAGCCAACAATTACAGTAAAGATGATAGACGCGTTCTTGAAATTCCTGTTCTGAATGAAAAAGAGTAAAATGTAAAATGTAAGAGTAAAAATGGTTGAATGTCAATTCTATTGGGTTAATTCTAAAAGTGCAAGTGCAAACGAATTGAACACATTTCTCATCATACGTGACATCGACACGATACTAGTTTCTAAAACGCTTCTAAAAAGCAATTATTAAATTAATATTCGGTTATAATACAGCATACAATTCGTAATACAGCATACAAAACGCTTTTAAAAATGGAGCGTACCAAAGCACGGTATCATGAAAACAGCGTAAAGCAACGCTTCTACAATGGCATAATCGTGTCTAGTAATAATCAATAATTACTTACTGTAAATTGCTTGTTTTCAAGCGCTACTTTTGTTTATTAAGTTTATTTTGAGTATTATTTTGAAGTGCAATTTTTTGACACTAAAATTATTTTTTATTTACTGCAAGTATGTTAGAATTTTTTATTAGACAGGCATGTTACTGCGTGACCAAATTGCCCGACCACCGTTCTCTTCCGAAATTCCTGGGTAAGTGCCGTGCTGTCCCTCACATTTCCTTTGACAGAAGTCACCCTCGCTTTTCTCATCCCGGGGCTAGTTCATCTAGAAACAATATAAGACAGCGCAACGTGATGTCGCACCGGGTCGCTTGCCATCCCCAAACTCTCTCACGTTAAACAATCAAACCTTCGATATCCGATAGCTACGTGATTTCGGGTCACTAGCTACCGTGATAGCCTTTCTGGATCGCCGATATTTTTCCGAACTTTCACCCTTTTCAAACCTTAACTGCGTTAGTCACAACGCCCCGTCGACTGTAGTTTTAACTTACAATACATAGCGAAATAGGATAGATGCTAACTTTAGCTTTTATTTCAGTTTTTTTTAAGTAGAATATTCTTGCACAAATGTTAACCTCTCGCGATATAAACGGCAACGTTTTATCAAAGTCTCGAATTTCAAGCCGCAAATCCGGCTTATTTGATCGTCATATTTCATATCGTTGTGTATCTGTACAGTATTATCTGAACTTTACTGGCACGCAATCTAAATACCTGTTATAAGTGGTTCGAAATCAGAATAGCGTCGAACTGATTGCTTTAGATAGCATTTAAAGCTGCGTCGTCGCTGAAATAAACATTATATCTTTGTTATTATGTTACGTCAAGAGAAGAAGGAAATTATAATTTATTTACAATACCGTGCGTAAGTGTTTGGTCTCTTTGGTTGATTTGTGTCAACAATATTTGAATCTGACCAATATGCACAGTGGAATATTTGCAAAAAAGTAGCAGCAAAATTGACCTTGACCTTAAAGTTCTAGGTCAAATTTCTTTTCACTGCTTCGTTTTCAAAGGAACAGTGGTTCGCAACTCAGCCGTTCTCTAGGAAAAAAACATATTAAAGTTTCATTAGTTTGCCAACTTGCTTTGTATATGTGTTCGCATTTCACAGTCAGATGCAGAGAAAATAGCATCCAATGTCGCACGTAGATATCTCAAAGCCACCATTATACATGTATATCTCAGGACTGCGCATAGAGTAAATTAGCGTAAATTATATGTATCATTGTATATAAATATTTATTTATTTTCCTGAATTAGAAATCACATTGGATAATTTTTATTAAGTTTTCCATCTAATCAGTTTCGATCTAATTTAGACCAATATTGCAATTATATAATACAATAGGTACCCACTGAATGAACCGCAATCGACCTAAACATATTCTTAAATCTCTGGGCGAACGTACGCGGCTAATTCATAAGTTTCATTATTAAAGTAGATTATGGATTCATTATTGGACATTCAGCCAATTCGAACAACCGCGGCGTGCACAACTTTCATTTAATATTTATCTTCCCATTTGTAAAAGCTCCGCACGTAGCCCCGAACATCAAAATGTGTGTATATGTATGCGCGTGCGCGTTTAGGTTTGCGTTCCTCTTAAATCTGCTGGTAAGCCTGCACATCTGCCACCCACACGGCTTTCTTCTATTTCACCTTATTCCCCGTATTCCTCGTCCAAACAAATACCGCAGCTACAAAATCGAAAGGCGAGAGATTGTCTACCTTATCTCCCTTCTTTCACGACTGCCCGGCTCTGCTCCTCCCTTGAAATCCAAGCTTTACGATTCGTATGTAAAGGCTGATTTACTAGATCAATGACAAAATTAATTGATTCCTTCTTTCCTTTTTTTACTCGACGTGCGTTTAGGATTTTATTAAATGAGAAATGATAGGATGTATTTACGATCGACGATGCTTTTTCACGACCAGAATATTTTCGTATGGATCAGCTATACGTACAGAGCTTTCAACTCATAATAATTTATATTCATATATATATATATGGCTCACAAAAGTATTTGAACACTCTTAGAAGCTTTATATATATGTATATTATACAAATTTCATTTCGAAATCTCATCCAGCACTGTAACGAGAGATGGCTATCGTAATTATATTGACAAAATTTGAAATGAATCTGAAAATCTGCATAGAAGTTATAAAATATTTGTCAGGAGTATAAACTCTGCAAAAGTCACCGAAATACTTGAACAGTCTATCAGTTGCCATATTAGTAAGGCACAATATATAATGGGATTATCTTTGACTATATATATTAAATAGTAACCTTCAACGTTTATCTTTAACCTAGCCTCTACTACAATTAGTACGTCGAATGTTACTATTTATGCCGTATATTAACTGTTCACTATGTTTATGTTTGCAATAAAGGCTTTGTAATTTTTACGTACGTCAATCATTTTACTGTTAATAATCACGATAGTCGGGCCCCATTACAGCGCCAACGAAATTTTATAAAGTTCCATATAATGCACATGATATATGTATGAAAAAAGTTTTGTGATAAGTGTTCGAATACTTTTGCGAGCTACTGTATGTGAAACTGTTACCACTAGTAACAGCTTGGATTTCATCGACAATTTGAATTTGACGGGACCATGAAAAAGCAAATTGTTATTATAGAACACGTGTATTTGAAAAGTGTATTTTTTCTTGTTTTATATTCTGTCTATCTTTGATTGATTTCATTTTGCATATTTTTGTTTCCTGCAAACACTCGACAGAGAGGTAACATTTTAACATTTCATTTATTTCACGACTCTCAATAAGTTATTGAGGTAATCGTAAATTTTGATTAAAAATTGGAGAAAAATTACTTCGTTCCTTTACAGTTTACAGGATATGTATTGCAAGCAAAGTTTTTAACTTATTGAGTTTAGATGTATGGTTACAGACTAAATGTATGTATCATATGTATGAGGAAGTATGTATATGTATGTAGATATATGTATGAACGCGGATAGGCTTCCATTCCATCACTCTTGCTTCCTCCTATCTTCGTTTGCTTCTAAATTCTGAGTTAAGAATTCATATGAAAATTCTCAAATATACATTTTAAGAGAAAATCTCCAGGTAATATCTCGTATTTTTAAATGTTGACTTTCCTAAATTTATAACTTATTTCTTGTTCTTGCTTGCGCTTTTACATGTACAAATTCGATCATATTTTCAAGTCTGTTTTCACGCGGTTTTACATGGTTTTATCAATACTGCAGATTATGTGCATATTTTTGATAAAAGTTGATATGTAAATATTGTTGCGTCATTTCGAGCAACGACCCTAATATTTTCCTTTACTAATTTGCAAGTTATTCCATACTGATTATTTTGTTCCTTGACTTGTCAGAAAATTTTGTAATATTGAAATATGTTTTATACAGAGTTTGTATAAAATTCAAATGCTTAGCTTCACTAAACCAAATACTTTTAATTTCGATATTAGTCGAAAAGTGTAAAATCTGATCGTCTATCAAATTATAACTAAACATCTGAGATGTAAAAGAGATGAGTGCAATTTACAATGCTTCCTTTTTTAATTGTTTCCGAATTAATTACTGATTACTTTAAGGCCATGACCAAAGCACAACGATAAGTACTTCCTTATTTAGGTATCAGATATGTAAGTAATTTTCGTTAAGCCTTTAAACTACTTTTCAAGTAGTTATATCATATAACTATTCTATATTACCCTTAAAGATAGATAAATTACGCTGGAGAATAGATAAATATGAGTAGAAAACTATTCCACATATACAAAATTCCGTAATAACTTCGCCATTATACCGTGACAACGATTAATTGGTTTTAAAAAACGAAATAAAAAAGGGAAAGAGATAATAATAAAAGAAGATTAGCTATTGTTTTGCGAAATGTAAGAGTATTCTGAAAGTTTTAACAATATGAACGTATATTTAAAAAACAATATCGTGCAAGTTATCAAAATAGAATGCTTTTGAAGGTAGTGCTTAAGACTGCAGTGGACCTCTTTCGGTTTAATGCTGTATTGTGTACGACTTCGTTAATCGTATTTGTTCCACAAGAAACGTTTGAGTTTTTTTTTATTGTACCGACACACAGCAGGCGCATCTCAGCATTTATTCAGACTAAAAAGATTTTAATCGGAGGGAAGACGGTAGAGTACAGAGAATTTCCAAAACGTTTAATCATCCGGATCGAAGGCTAAATTTGCAAAATATACATATTTCTATCTTTCTTATATCGTAAAAATAATTTTTAAATATAGAAACAACTCACTCGGAAGGGCACGCTTTTCACGATTAAAACAAAAGAAAAGTGAAGTCTACTTATTTAATAGCTTCATTAATGAAGGTAATCGTGGATAGCTATGAAAATTGCCAATTTTTCACATCTGTAGTATCCAACCAATTCAAGATTAAGAATTAGTAATTAAAGTTAAGAATTTAAATTTTCTGCAATATTATGGAAACTCTTAATATCGAGGTGCAAAAGTGATTAAGTTGGAATGGGATAATCCTTACATCTCATTAGAAAAATCCTCCTCATATCTCACTTTGATAAAAAATTCTCTGTAAAACATCTTACAAAAGATTTTAATCGCGATAATAATACTTCACCTTAAAATCTCGTAAGGGAATTTTCACGGAATATTTTTATTATCAAAAGTTAGATGTGCCTTTGAGATTGACATAATGTTATACTTAACTTTCAAATTAAATATTCATTATATCTCTATGGCTCCTCTTTCAAACATCAAAGTAACAAATACGCTTAACTATCTGTTGGAGTGATAAAAATAATTTATATATATATTTTTTAATGGACATTACGTGTTTCGTATAAATAGCATATTTACCTAACTATCATAAGTTGACTTTTAAATGTCAGTGATAAATTAAAACTACGTCCTTTTACTCATTTATTATAAAATTAATTGTTTATAGCACGAACTTTTATTTAACTTATTTAATTACTAGAAAATTTTTATTATTTCCCTTCTTTTATTCATTCTGATTATTTTGCTATTTAACCGATGTACGTACATGTTTTATTTGCCGATTATTATATTCTGTATTGTACGGAGTACGATCGTACGATACAGTGACGTGATTCTTTATGAAAAAATAGGAAGAAAAAATATGCAATGAAGTTTTCTCATATGACGTTTCGTTTTCGAGAAAATCGCTTTTGAAAATATGCAAATATCCTTGAACTTGGCTAACTACGACTGAGCATGAATAAGCAACCAATAGGAAGTCATTGTACATGTGACAATAAGTAAAAAATATGGAGTAAAAGTTGTACGTTTAAGGCTTTCTATGTTTAATTAAGAATTGATCTAGTATACGTGTAAAATAAACTTTTTAATTTAGCTTTCCCGGAAACAAAACATCTTGTGAAAATATTTTATTCTACATTTTCGACTTATTTTCACATAACATCCCGTTATTCACTGCAGTCTGTAATTAGCCATGTTCAAGTACACTTGAAAAATGTTCAAACTCGCTTTTCTCAGAAACGAAGCGTCGTACGAACAAATTTTATTCCTTTTATAAGAAATCACCTCATGCCCGCTTGTACGTATTACTCGGCTACATCCTGTACATGTAAATACCAAACTCTGAATAGAGTTTGAGTTTGAAGAAAAAATAAGTTCTACGAAAGCGTATAGTACTATCGAAGAATCTTGATATTCGCGTTACAATTGATAAATACCCAGATCTGGCTTTCGAAATTAAAATTTTACTTAAAATCACTTGCAATTTTAATTACATAAATGTTATCATACGTGTACACCGTTTCAGACATAATTTTCTTTTCTTCTGCAGAGTTCTTCGTACTTTCCAGTGGCACGTGCACGGCAATGGAGATCTCGGATTGCTCTTCTTTTCTCTCTATCTTCGTCTGCAATGTCTTTTTCTCGTAAATACCGGAGTAAGAATTTGCATGGAAATTTTAGATGCTCCGCTCAGTACAGAATCACGCCCAGTTTTTCCTTCCCTATGTTTCGCATTTCCTTCTCGTCGCGTATTCTATTGATTTTCATTGATAGATGTATGTAAGTACATATTGAACTCTTTTCGAGTTCCGCGTTTCTCCTTCGTAATTCTCAGACCGGGAAACATTCAATTGACACGTGGCTAGGGAGCGAACTCTACTTTCTTTTCTGACGGCGAATGTCTGTTTCTCTTAAATCTTTGGGCACGAATTTGTATGCAAATTCCGGAAAACAGATGTGCAGGGAAATCAAATCGATTTCTCTTCTTCTGCGTCCATCTCTTTTGTTTTCTGCTCTTCTCGTTTCTTCCCGGAATCGTTCAAACACTCGCACGAACCCAGATTTCTGTATTAAGAGAAAATATTCGAGAGATCTATAAAGTATTTCTTTCTGTTTTACAATGCAATATTACTTGTCTGATTAAGGATAAATTCCACCAACGAGCATTGGTGGTACACTTGAGTACAAACAAGCTCTAGTGGAGCATAATGCTTATTATTGCTCTGATTTCAAACAATACTTTTCCCTTTGAAGATCCGAACGATCGTTCCTTCGTTTCTCGCAATTAGTTATTTTACAGTACATCCGTAAGAAGGGAATTCTACTTTAACAATTTCTGCTGAATCAATTCGTATAAAATTTGCTTATTGTAACAATTTTTAATTGTATTCTGTGAGTTACTCAAGATTTTTACGATCCACGTACATTTTCATAATATTCCTCAAGATACGCAATCATTTAATATAGAACAAAAAACAATAACAATAAGAAAAAATTCATCACATTTTATATCTCTCTCCGTAGATCTGCCCCGTTTTATTTTCGCATGGAAATATAAATGGAAATACACAATTAACTTTACGAGACATAAAATCTTAGCTTTATGTTGCATATCGTTTTCCCTGTAATAGTTTATATTTTCCTTAGTGTTCACTTTTACCATTTTTCTGTATGAGAACAACAGATTTGGAAAAATAAAGGAACGACGGTTTTGTTCTTTATTTTCCAATGTTTCATTACGATCTATTTCCATTTTTGTCTTTCGCCAACTAACAAGCTTCTGGAATGTATCTCTGCAGATCTGCACGAAAGGTATTACATAATATTCTATTCTTATTTCGACAGTGGCTCTGAAAAGTTGGTTTCATTTAAGTTTTATCACCAGAGTTTACATAGAAATATTAGGGCACGAACTTCTCCCGAGATTCAAATTAATTTACATTTTACTTTCTTTCTTACTGCTGTTCGGAGAAGAATTCATGTTCCGAGAGCAAGGTCGATTTAATTTATGCCGTAACACGAAATACCACTATTTTGAAATGTCTTGGCAAGACTTTACTTCGTGCAAATGAAAATTATAAGGCTAGAATGGCTTGTTGAAAAATTGCTATGTAGTTTTCATACTAATAACGAAACAGAAATATAAAAGCATAGAAGAATATAAAGATACAATTCCGTTGTGATACATTACTGTCATGCGATACTACGTGTGTTTCATTACGGTGTACAGTATACGGACTATCAGTATAGCTAGTATAATAAAAAATTAACAAGTTACAAAACATCCAAAAAGTATGAAATTCAGAAGAGCATCAATATTTTATCAACAAAGAAGAGAGGATGGGAGAAAACAACAGGAAACGTGCACGTGTTAAAGCTAAAATAATAATGAATCCAAAGGAAGCGTCATGCGAAGACATTCACACGTTAGAATATACAATATTAATTAATTCTGCTGATTTTTAATTGTTCGATTGCTTTGCCAATGAAAATTATTATTGGAAATATTTAGAACGACGCATTCTATCGATATCGCTTTATCACTTTCATTGTCTCTTCAATTTTTACCGGTCTTGAGTAAATGCTGATAAGTTTAGCAGCACACGTAGAAAAAGGAAATGGAAAGTCGATAGTTCTACCTTGGCGTTTTCCTTCGTTTCTCGAGAGCCCATTCCTCCTCCGTAAAACCTGCGGTGAGAGATCACATGCAAATATCAGGACACGAGATTTCCACAAGATCCCAAGCTAATTTTTCCCGTCTCTTCTTTATTTTCCTCTCATCGCTTCCTTCTCTTTTCTTCGTTGATTCCTGAAAGGAAAGCACTATGGTAACGGAGCTTCGCTGCAGAACGAAGGTAAGCGGCGTTAAATCGTCCGTAAAAATTCCAGCAGTAATTGGCCACTGAACTATTTTCCATTTTTCTCCGGTCGTTCTTTTGGAACGACGATTTTTTTTCCTTTTTTTTTTTTTTTTTTTTTAATACGTACTCTCCACTTTGCGATAACAGCATTAAGTTCTCCGGCACGATATCTTCGCATTGCTTTCGTACGAAGCTATATCGATACCAATGGTAGGTAGGTATGCAGGTACTTGAGTCACTAGAATTACGATCCAAGCATCCAAACATTTTTCTTCAAACTTTTTTCCAATCTTTCTTTTTTCCAAGACAGTCAGTTGCAAAGTTAAAGAGCATTTATTTCTTTTTTTTTTGCGATATCATTGATGTAGGTAACGGTAACGAGAATTTGTTAATATAAACTCGATCTTTGACCGAACAAGTCAAACGTGTGAAGCTGTATATTGAATCTCGAGGGGAATTTCGATTACCTGAATGAATTACGAGACACGAATGAATTATTGAAATAATTAGCAATAGATAAAACATAACGTGATTATATAATTGTAAAATTTATATGCCTGAGTCTTTCCACTAATGATTAATTTGCATATGTACATTTGTTTTGTAGCAAAGATCGAACAAAATTATGTGTTTTACATATGAAATACACAAATAATCTCATTATCGGTTAAATATATTTTCTCGCATTTTGTCGTCGTTTCGTTTAGACTATCTTCGTTATAAATTAACATTCCATGCAGTGTAGAAATAGTTTTCCAATTTACATCGTGTTCTTTCATATCTTTCGTTTTATCGATTATATCTTTAATGTCATTTAATGGTTTAACGACCTTTTAGATTCACTTTCTTCACAAGTTATACAACTTGTTTTGCGAATTTGCCTCGAAACTATTGTTAGTGTTACGATGGTTTTATTTTTTACTTTTTTAGTTTCGTTGTTGGGGGAAAAATCTTCGATTTTCAAAAGTTTCACGATATGACTGACAAACTTGCAGATTATCCTCTGTTAAAGAGGTAACGCGTTCTTTGAGATGCTATTTCCTTTTGCTGAAGAATTGTAGCAAAAATTAAACATTGCGAGCATATGGGCTTCTGGATTAGGTTCCCAATCTTTTTTCTGATTTTATTCATAAACAATCATCACTATTGAGGTATTTAAGCAATGCTTAGATGTTTCATTCTTTTGGATGTTTAACAAGTATTCTACTTATAATAGATATTATTTCAACACATCCAGAACTATCGTTATCGCTATCAACGTGTGGAGATTCGTCGTGGTTATCTCTGTAATTACATTTCTGTATCGAAGTTACACAAAGTTACATAAAGAGTACGTTGTGAAGTCAGGGATAGTTTCCCAGTTTTCTTTCTAGACAGAGCAATTCATAACCGGCATGTAAGGTATGTAAAATTAAATTTTGCATTCAGTAAAATTGTATTTTCAAAGTTAGATAAAAAATAACGGTGTCACTGTGTACAGTAAGTAAAAAAGATTTTCCGACGCAAGGCCTTATTTATGTTCAAAATGTGCGTAGTTCTTTCATGACTCTATAATACAAAAAAAAAAGTGCGCAACCATTTATAATGACGAAAATGTTAATATCTTTGACGTTTGATATTACATTCTAGTAGCACAACGTAATTATTTACTGAATTAATCTCCAATTTTGCTACACGAATAAACATGAATCGGTATATTTGCATCTGAGTTCGTGCTTTTAGATATGTCTGGTACGTTCGTGTCTTTCTTTCCTTGAAATATCTTGCCAAGTATATTAAAAAGCGTTTTTGTTTGTCCGTTGAAAGTCTTGCTGTATTTTTAGCAAAACCTTTACCGCAAAAGCGATAATTCCAGGCGTCATAATAAGATAAAATTCAAGTTAATGAAATTACCTTTCAGAAGTCAAAGAGCTCATCATTCATCGTGCGACAAAGAGTGGAACAACTCAATAGAACAAGTCGGCAGAACGATTCAGTAGAATGAGTCTGTGGATAAGATTACGATAGAGAACAATAAGACGTCGCTGCGAACTTAGCACGCTGAAGCTACGGAGAATTTTCATATTCGATGTTGCCAGTAAGTCTATAATGCTTTATACAATTAAACTGTAAATAAATTAATTTACGGGATTATTTTTTTACCAAAAGTTTTAAACATTCGTTAATATTTCATAGATGTATGCTCGTACGATTAATTATACGTAGAAAAGTTTCAAACAACAAAATTTTTGATTAAATAATGATAATAACAAATGTAATATATGCAGTTGGCTTATCAGAGAAGTGGGGCCTCCATTGTTAATAGCATAATGCAGTTTACAACATTTCGGTTCCCGAAGAAATATCTCATTAATTATTATCAGCTGTTAAATTTGTAATATTAAATATGAAATGTTATTAATATCGTTGGCGACTCTAATATTAAATATTATTAACTTATAATAATATACAGGGTGTTCCATTGTATGTGGAAAGTGCAGCAGAGTGGATTCAACATACTAAAATAAGAAGAAATGTTCCTGTACATATATACTTGATATGACCTTGTTTTTCAGTTAAAATTAGTTTATTTCGTGTTGCAACAATCAGAACCGTACGATGTCAATTCGCAATTGTGTCAGTTTCATAGGATCTGCATCGAGATGACGACAAAAGTACAGTGAGAAATTGTTACACTTTAGTCTCCTTCCATCAATATAGAAAATTCGTTAATTAAATTTTATCACGAGTAACCTAAACTTGTCTCTTCGAGCAGGTTCGACAATCTGCCCGTATTGAAGCTGCAGGTAGTAACTTCGAGCAATTTCTCGGAAGATAGGTAAGCAATTATTGCAACACAAAAGATGCTATTACTCGAAAACAGGTTTATACCAGGCATACGTTTAAATGAACGTTTTTTCTTATTTTAATGTACCGAATCCTTGTTGTATTTCCTACAACTACCTACAAATCAACTGTCCCGTATATCTATTTATACTTGTAAAAATTAATCTGTGTCTTGCAATTTATTCAGATACAAAAACGTTTATTCAGATACAAAAACGCAAATTTTGACGAAAGGCATACATTTTGAAACACTGTTGTAACCTAAAACAGTGTAAGTCATTCTGCAACAAGAAACTAAGACTTTGATTCGAACAACCACGCAACATGGAAAAATTGCCTTTTTCCTACGAGATTCGCATTCGATTGTTACATGAAATAATTGATTAATTCGTTTAATGAGAATTGAGACTAATATTTCAATGTTGTTGAAAAAATTGCATTACTCTCGCTCTGTAGATTATTGTTTAATGATAGATGAAGTTAGAAAGCGGAGATGTTTTTCTAATCACGGTATACAGATTGAGAAAATAAATGGCCGATTCGATTTGCGATGAATTGTAGGGCACGATTGTCTGTATCGATACCGGTCAGGATTCGATTAGGACTTAAGTGGATTATAAACGACGTACTTGCAAATCAGTTCTGCTCGGCAATAATTAACTATCGGCAAGGAGTTCGCTTTAAGCCGTATACCTTGCGCGGCTTCCCTACCGTGATTACCTACGAACGGAAATTGAGAGCTCGTTGCGTTGTCGACGACAATGGACCACTCGACGATCCTGTGTAAACCTCGTTTCGATCCACTGGTTTGCAGTCAGCTGGACATTGCACTCATTATTAATTAAATAATTAGGGAACTCTTTTCACGTGCACTATCCTCTATTTGCATTCTTATCCTTTTCGTTTCGCCATGTTCGCCGAAATTATCATTTTTTATAACAACGAACACGCACAACATATATATTTTTCGATCCGATTTATCTATTCGCTATATATACCGCAACAAATCGATCTAATTGGATAATAGATTCGAGTGGGCAGTAACTGGAACGTGTTCTGCGTAAATGTTTAACGAACATGATATAATCGTACATCGATGTCTACTTTATTTTAAGAATGAATTTATTTTATAGCCAATATGAAGTGCAGCAGTTAAAACACGTTATGCGAAAATTGTTAAGGATTCAGTGAATCGCGTTGTTATTTGAACATCGTATTACGTTGTATGTTGCTTTGTAGGGAAAAATTTAATACGAGCTTAATGAATTCGCTCATTTTCAAAGAATTAGAAGGATAATTCGGAATCATAGAAATGTGTATATCTGAGTAGAATATTCGCGTACTATACAATTTTCTCTATTTCATTCATTTTAAAATTTTATTGATACGATTCAATATTAGAGAAATTGCATTACTATGACACAAATAGCTTCGTATTTAACTATTATCATTATTGCTATCTAAATACTGCAGTGTGAAACTCGTGAATTTGTAACTTATCAGCTCTTAGTCTACGATATAAGTTATGGTCGGATACGTAAATTTCAAAATAATAATTATTCGCTTCGTTTTACTTTCGATAACAGAATTCCTCATTTGAAATTTGCAAATTTTTGATTTCACAATTTAACCGTATCGAAAATACGTGTAACTATCATCAAATATATGTTTACAACTCGATACATATTTTTAAGAAATAGTCGGTTGGTTACTCTTCATGAATGCTACTTTGCGAACATTGGTGTACGTACCGACGACATAATTAACTAAATAATCAATTTTCTAACTGATTTTTTTAATTTGAAATTCATTTAAATCGAAGATAATATTATTTGATATAATTAAAGCTTCTCCGATGATAATTCTGTATATAAAGCAAACTTTATTTCGGTTCCAAAGGGCCTGTATTAATTTAAAATCGCAATAGGTGTAAATTATAAATTAAACAGCACTTCAAATCACGAATCACTCACTTATTCATTAATGTTAATGATACTTTACTTATTAATATTCATTATACACGTAATATTATTCTACTTTTATACTTTAAATGCTTACTATGATACTATTAATACTAATTTATTAAATACTATTACTCTATGTAACAGTATCAGACAAGTTTCTCCAAAATCAAATCACCTCGCTATCACTTTAAATTTGTTGACAAAAAGCTGCACACATGGATGTGATAAATCCTCTGAAACAGAATTGTATTCATTCGAAGTTAAACAATCACACTGCGTTGGTAGATTTTGTGAGCAGAAATAAGATAAGGCCAGAATGCTCCGTTAAAAGATTATGACTATGCTGCAGATGTTCATGCAAATGCACATTTTCATATAAAATTTATAATATATCGAGATCTGGATAAACATTTATATTACTTTTACAGGATTTTCACCATACGCTATTTATTTTACATATTTTCCATATTATGCATATGTTTGTCATATTTTCTTAAATACGTGTGCAAGGGTATACTGCACGTTTTATATTACGTTCAGTATATTTATCTTATGGAATCCGATATTATTTATTAAACTTGTCACGGCCGGTGACATTTTAAGAGGTAAAGTTATTGTGAACTCAAGGGAAGTTGAACAACGCTGTTGGAGTTTTAGATACATCCACGTCGTATCGTATCATATCGCGCTATAAATATAAATCTAATTGATTTTAATTTTAATTTCAATTTTAAATGTCACTAATTAATTACAACTAACATATAAACGAGACAGCTAGTTGTAATTTAAGTCATAATTATAGTATCTAATTTCATTATTATCGCATACTTTCAATTTTCATTATTTCTAGCTAATTTGTACATTTTCATAATTTGCATATTTGATGTGCATATTTCGACATATTTTAAATCCATGAACACTCACAGTCGAGTTACAATAAAAATACTAAATACGAAAACACCGATAACTTCTACAGAATTCCAAGTATAACAGTTTCTCGTAACGTGGTAAATTTCTGACAAATGCTTATTGTCGCTAATAAACGCGGTAAATTAATGAAAAGAGCTATGAAACTAGTCAGTTCCGTGTAAAATATTAAGTTTAGTATCTTGATGACCTTACGCGGTTATAAAGGAGGGGCAGCATCACCCGACATTTTCATAAGTTGAGCGTAAATATTTTTAATAATTTCAAGTAATAAACATAGTCAGAATAAACGAATAGAAGAAGATATAGCTAACCACGTTTTATACGGCGATGTATTAGTAGCGGATGCATTTTTGTTACTTTTATACCAATATTTCTCTTCACGCATAATATTTTCCTCTTGTTCCTACTCGTAGAACGTATCTATACAGTTGAACCGTTAAATTTTCAACTGCCTTGTGTACACGCGTATTCGCGTATGCAGGTTTATATTATCTTATTAAAACTGTGCTGTTTACGAACGAAGTCTCTTGCGTCGGTATGGTATCCGTATGTATTTGATAGTAAACACAATTCATCGACTCGTGCGTATTATTTTCCATTTTAAGATCAAGGAAAAAAAAAAGAGGAAATTATGTTAAATTTATTGATCTCCGACCTGTTATTATCCTATACCAATAGAGTATAAATTTGGACGAAGGATAATCACGTAGATAACATTATCTTGCGTGATTATATTCCTTTATTCGGGTTCTCGTTACACGATAAGTGAGTTTAAAGGGGGACCAAAACGCGTTATCCACTTCGTGGCTAATATAAATAATAATAGATTGTTAATATGCAGTTGTTGTTTTTCGCATGTACAGTGAATCGATATCAATTCGACAGCTGTGCAAGTATCCCTTATTTCTTTCTTTCTTTCTTTCTTTCTTTATTTATTTATTAATGTTGCATCAGCTTCTAAGGTTATTAGCGAAATGTAATACGATATACATGGAAGTTACAATGTCATACATTTGGTAAAAGTTTATAGTGCACTCGTTATAAAGAAGAAAAAGATGTACAATTATATAATTAAATAAAAGCACATTTTTAAAAATTAGACACATATAATTAAATAAAAACAAACAGATTACATTGGATCTGATATTATAGGGATTTTTCTTTCAAACAGTTAATTCAGACAATTTCTGTATGTGTTTTAGTTTTACTAGCATCAAATTAATATCAATATCAGTTGTATGTATATCCGAAGATGTCCGATTTGCTATGGTTACATAATAAATGTCTAATAGTAATTAGAGTATCGCATTTTTCGCGTGCTTTTGTTAATGATTTGTCTATCAGGTGCCTATTCGTTAGTTCCGCGTGACCAATCCAAGTCTGATCACGACCACTTGACCTGTTCCGTTTAATTTACTGTGCTGAATTTTATACTTAAAGATACGAATTAGTTCGTGTATGTCTGAAGTTTTCAACCAAATGCCTCCTTCTGTTGTACCTTTATCGCATCGTGTCTCACGTTATGCAAAACTATTCATCGTCGGTTCAATTCAATTAGTTTCTTGTTAGCCGTTGCACATCGGTAGACAACCGAACAATACACAAACGGCATGCAATTACTTTGCAATCAGCACACGAGTGTTTTCGACCGCTGCTGAGAGAAGCGAAGGAGCGTCAATGGTCTCCTTTTGTAGATTAACGAACGCACCTCTGTTTAAGGTACATACATATAAGAACACGAAGATGTGGGAGGCGAGCTGTTCCTGCTCCTTTATTGTGTTATTAAAGGAACGACGGCCTTAACAGATCTAATATGACATCTCTCGTCTTCTGCCTTGCTTTTAAAGCAGAAGGCGCGTGATGTTTGTATTGGCTACGTGCATATAGCGCAACGTCATGTGGAATGAGAGAGACGTTCCAAGCTTTGCAGCTTAAGTTAGATAAGACTGATTTAAGGTCATTCAAAATCTAGCTAATGTATTCAGTATAGTTGTCGTAGGAAATTCGCATATTTAGAGGGGAGTGCCCTTCGTGCTATGAGATAAAGCATACTTTTCCCCTCGTCTGAAAATATGTCTTAAATGATATGACATACGACAGATTGATTTCGTACGAAATAAGGATTTATACGTTTAAGCAATTAAATTTTATAATAAACCATGAGCAATTCTGAGTGACTCTTTGTACGATTGTCTCGTAACATTTGATTCTATGAACGAGAAACGTTGGTGCGCGTTCTAAAGATAGCGAAACCATAGATTACAAGTGACACTTCTGACAGATGACGACAGCTGTTCGTTTCACCAACAATCAGCAAACGTTCATCCTTAAAGCTTCGTAATTCGTTCCTTCAACTACCTTGTTTTGGATATCTGCCGGTTATGCGATTTATTGCGTTACGTTCCAATCTGAATAAAGAAATTCTTTATTCGCAGCAGAAAAATGTTACTCGCTTGCAAGGCCGAATAATCATTGACAATTATGTTGGTAATTTTATCATATATAATTCGTACTATACATATACGTACACGTATAGGTAAACACCAACAGACAGGAATTATTGAACGAACATACCGTTTCATAAAATCTCTATAATATTATTAACTTTGCTATCTTTGCGCGGAAATAAAACAAGCCCTGATCGATGGTATTACATTTTCCAGACGTTCGTGTCACTTGAGGAGTATAAATTTTCGTGATATCGATTGAACGAAAATAAACTCTACAATATTGAATAGCATTGTCGTCGTGTGTAATTTGTATTTTATTTCCATGCATTTTTAAACGCTTCTATTGTGGGCGTACCGACACGAACGATACAGTGTAGAAAAATTGGAAAACAGGGAATGAAGGGAGGAAGTGCTTAACAGGGTAAACACGGTAATAACCAGCGCACTAACCACCCAATCGAACAAAGCATCGTTAACGAAACTCGTTAACAGCGTGGGCATCGAATATTGACGCAGGCATTAAGTGCATGGGAAACAATTAGAAATTAAACACTTTTGCCTTGACTCGCAAGTGGCAAGGTTAATTGGCCTGTTTCCTTGCCGCATGTGACGCCAGTAATTAATTACTTTCACACGATCCCGTTACCGTCGTCTGTTAATTATAATACACGCTATATCGTGTGAATACGCAATCAGCCTTGCAATTGATCGGAATACAAAACATACATATGGAGACGCGTTAGCTGTTACTCGAAGGAAATCGAATCGTGAAACGTTTTACAATTTCGTTACGGTTATGAATTAACGAGAGTGTAAAAGCGCGACACTTTCTCTTTTACATTTTTATCCTCCTCAGTCGGTTATTCTACACGCTTGTGTCGCGTAACACGAAAACGACCTTTCGTGCACTTTAACTTCTCAACATTCTCCTCTCGCTCTTTTCCTCTCTTTGTCCTTCGTACTTTTGCCTTTGCGTTATAAGGCGGCTGCCTTTTCATTCGCGTAACAGCGCTTGCTAGCTGCTGTGAGATAAAGGACAGCGTGTATAAAGTACGAAAATTTCAATTATCAAAAATAAGAAATACAAATTGATAACAAACACGGTATTACTAAGATGTCGCTCGTGATTAAAAAATAAGAAAAGAACGAGTCACCCGAATGATACGTAGTTTAACCAAAGATTGTACGTACAGATCTTACGCTTTAATATACATGCTGCTTGTTACATCGAGATCGACCATGTTAGTGGGAACTGATTAAATTAAAGGAAGTAAGAGTACCGTGAATATTCAGCTGAATACTGTGAAAGTGAATACTGAAGTTGAATTAATGGCATCGTAGTGTAAACACGCTAGCAATAAGTTCCATTATTACAACCGATACAGACTCAATGTAGGTATGTACGTATAAACGTATAGAAACGATTCGAACAGGAATTATGATATAGAATTGGAGTTCCAAAACTAATGAAATTGAATCTTTTCTTCCCAAGATTCCATAGATTGTGGCCTATAGCTCCGTTGAGACTTTTGATCTTCACGACGAGTAGGATACGATGCAATAAAAAATTCGACCATGAATTTTAAGACCAAAGTTAATTTCGAGACTGTTTTTTTTTTTTTTTTTTTTTAAGATCATCATCGATCTACAGATGTAAAAGTCATATTCGAATACCTGTACCTCAACGTCTAATCCGAGCAATCAAATAATGAAAACAGCTAATTAAAAATATACGTACGTGGTTATTATACGAGATTCCCATCGTTGAATAATTTTGCTTTAAACATTTCGTAAAAGCGATCGATACTTAGATGTATACATATGTATATTACGCGGAGAAAATATAGAATCACAGCATTCTGCAGCTACAGTAGCAAAATATGTACAGCATTAAAATAAATACCTCCGAGCATTCTTTCGAGTTTCAAAATTTGCACTCGAGACTGGATTCGATCGTAGGATGTGGGAAATAAATTGCCCGAAGCAGATACATCAACAATTATATTATATTAAGCAAATACTCGTGCTGCACGCGTACACGTGTGCACAGTATTAATACGTAATTAAAATTGTTTACGTAACTGGCACAAATTAAAGTTCTTTCTCGTTTGCAATTAGAGGGAGGATAATTGAAGGAGAAGGAGAATGGTTCAAAGAGGTCTCTCCAAGAGGAATCGTTCTTTCCATAAATGCAGCAGTAGGTACGTGATTTTTTACATAGAACAAACTCGCTCGTCGTATAGCATAAAAAGATATATTAGCGTAAAATAGCAAAATTTTGACTATAAAGAGGAATGATCTATGCGACACACTTGAAATAAATATCGCTGTATAAATATCGCAAATATTTCCCGTTATCGAGACCGCTTGATCTCTTCTTTGTGGGATTATGGTAAGCGGATAAAGACAATATATTTATGTACATTCGAAATTTGATTTTATAGAAAATTCAAAGATACGGTTCAGAGTATATTGCGCAACAATAACTAAATATTACTATAGGTGTCGCAAAAATTATGAGAAAACGATGTGCGAACTGATTCAACTGCCACGCAAAAGCATTTGAACGTTGCCTTACTTCATTATATTATTCTAGCGCCTTTTTACGTGGAATTACGAGCACATTTAATCTATATAAAGTAATATGCACGCGACTCTACTTAAAAATATTGCGCAATTATATAATACACTTGTAGGCGTTATATTTACGAAGAAAACATAATCTTCAAAGCCTTTTTCTTTTAAACCACTTTTTCTAATATTCCAGAACATAGAAATATAATTTGACACCCGTTGAAGCTTTATAACGTGCAATGTGTCCTTATGATAAATAATTTATAAACATGTGTATCCTGTAATTGGGACGATGCATGTCCCAATGAGATAATTAAGATGGATAAGAATGATTAAAAACACGCACTTAATTGCACCTTTGAGATGCACCGATGCACTAAAATGCATAGAATGAATTCTAGGACCTACTTCACTCTATGCTACTTTATTTTGCCTTATGGCATTTTTTGCTATTTCTAACCATTTTAAAGAAACAGCTTGCCCAGTTGCGCGAAACGCTCGGTACATAAAAACACGACTTTCAACTTAGCACGGATAGAAGTAGTCATAACAAAAGAAAGAAAAAAACATAACTAGTTTTAGTTATTTAATCCGGGTAATCGCTTACAAAAGTCCATTATAACTAAACCGCGAATTTTTATGCATCTATGGGATGTTTGAGGATATAAAAATACACAGGATCTATATGAAATGCAAAAATATGTAAAATATTCAAAGTGTAACGTCTATTACGACGCTAAGCAGGTAAAAATAAATTTCACCGTAATTATAACGTAGTGGGTTTTTAAAAACTTTTCAATAATTTGTTGCCGTCACTCTGATATAAGGAGAATAGTTGCCCGTTTTAAAAACGTTTCTTAAATCTTAATTGAAATGTTACCTCGATTCATTTACATAATCCACTCACCCTTACCTACATCAGTAGTTAATGCATTTTCAGTTGGAAGAAGCAAATAATAGAAGCAAAGGAAGGAAGAGATAAATAAAGGAAAAGAGAGGAGGGTTGGAAACTTTAAAATCTTCTTAGAAACGTATTTTTAATCTATAAGCAGAAATTAATTTCATCAACGTCTAAATGTAGTTATAACGATATAATTGCTTGTAATACTTTAATCTACACTCGGCAATGGTAATTTTTGCATTAGAAACTAAAATGCCTCAGGAAAAGATGAAAACTGATTGCTTAAAACTAAATTTAACGAAGATAACACGATATACGAATTTTAATAGCTACATTATAGAAGATGCAATCAGGTATGAAATATTACCGATACATTCCAAAAATTAGGAGATTCCCTCGTTTTTAAGTTTTATCCATTTTGGAAAAATTCCAAATAATCGATAAGATGATTCGATAGACGTAGTATCGATATTTAACAAAAAAAAAAAAAAAAAAATATTTATATTTATAGAGAACAATAGAAACATTTTAAATAATGAGATACATAGTGAAGAAAATGATAGAATAAAATTTGATTATCTTTTTCCAGAGATTTAATCGTTATTCGCAATACAAATCGAAAACATTTAACTTCTCGACTCGACTAACAATAGTACAGATCGCACGTCGTAATTTTGGAGCAATCACTTCCGTGATTCTAAATTCCGTCTCTCGTATTCTCATAACGTCAGCTCAGACTGCTTCGACCTACCTTCTACATCGCCTTCTTCGCGTAGTTCCTCGGTAGTAGGTCGTGATCTTCTTAGATGCGTGGAATTGTCGCAACGAAACTCGTTATCTCGTGTCTAGAAACAGAACAAGCCTTCTAACCGCTATGCCAGAGAATAGAAGGCGACAGGTGTTCATCAACTACGTTTAAAATCATATGTAAATAAAAATCAAACATTTGTTTATACGCAATTGCGTGTATTTTGCGTGCCGTTAACGCATATTGCTGAATTTTCGTTCAAATTCACTTTGTATTTTCAACTTTATTTCCTTCAAACTGTTCAATCTTTCGAATTATTCTCTATATGTACTTTCTCTTTCGAATATTTTATGCCGCGTTGCATTTTAAAGTAACAACATATTTTCGACTAAAACGTGACAAAAATAAAATGCAACAAATCTTCTGGAAAATTGACGATTTTACGGTTCGATAAGTTGTGACGTACATCCTGCGATTATAGGTATTCGTAATATATGCCAAATCGATGATTCAGGAACAAAACGATAATTAAAAAACACACAAAAATCCCGAAGCTCCTAGTAATTTGATTTTCAAATTGCCAACGGAACAATATCCTCGTCGACTGTTTGATATCGAGATCCGCTAAGTAGTTCAATTATTATTCGTCATGTTCCTGGTTAGACCTAAAATTCCAACCCCTCTGTCGGAATTAAACAGCATTATAGGCTCGCGACGTCACCGATTACGGTCCCCTGCAAGTTGCTGCGGCGAAACTCGTTATACCTGATACCGGCGTCATCCAGATGCAGGTAAGAGGGATGCGACGAACCGGTCGACCAGGCAGCTGAAACGGAGAAAGAAACAGAAACTTGAACGGCATGTGTTCGAGGAGAAACGAAGAGCAGGCAACGGTTCCCAGCCGTGGAACTTCTGGAGAAGGAGAAAGCTGAAAACCCGGCAAGGGCGAAAAGCAGAAATATCCACGGCTCGAGAGGGAAACGGGGAAAACGAAGGAACGAAGAAACCAAGAAAGAGAAGTCGGTGTAGCGGGGGATAGGAAAGCCCGGAAAAAGCGACAAGGAGAGATGGACTGATAGAGAAAAGGAAGCGCGCAAACGGGGCTGAGGGGCAAGAGAGTGGTAACGGGAGTTGAGAGGTGGAGGAGGAGAGATTTGTGAAGGTACGAGAAAGCAGCAGAGGTAGCAGCAGTGGCAGCAGCAGTGCCCGGGCATCAGGGCACAGTTTGGTCGGCGCAGGCGCTAGCCGGTAGACGGTTCCTGGTGCGGGCTGCAGGCGGCAGAGAGTAGGGAAGCGAGGGGGTGTATGTCAGAGGGTGCCCGTAGGAAGTTTATCGGCGGCGAGTGGCGGTGGGTGGAAGTGGTGCCTTCGGAGGAGGGGTTGTAGGTGGACGGTGGAGGTAGAGGTGGAGGTGGAAGCAGGAGCATACTCCGTACACCGAGGATTTCCAGGTAGCAGACAGTCTACGGCCCGGGACAGAGGGACCAGGACCAGTCTCGGGAAGGAGAGCTTGTCGTGGACCCTCTTCCTATCTTCGATATACGACGAGCGAGCGTATCGTTCAGTGTCAGTGTGAACTTTCAATATTTACAAGCTTCACGTTTGACGTCTGTGGAACATTCGGCCAATAATTTATCCCATGACAATTCGATGCGTCTGCATTGATTCTTGAAACGTTACCCTCAGTGCTTGCGTTTCTGGACAAATACTATTAGTGTGATTATTAACTTTGCTATCCGTGCATCTATCAACGTATTACTGGGCCCGTGGCGGAGAGAAAAACAAGCCGAGAAGAAGAAAGAACGCGGAGATGAGCGAAGTCATCCAGCCGGGAACTGCTCGGAGCACGTGCCTCGCACGCAGAAGGCGCTCCGAGCGGCACCAGATGCGCTAATCGGACACCGATTTGCAAAACAAAGTGATACGATTAATAGAACGGTTGCATCACGATACGTCTTTGTATTCTTCTATATCTGAAGTTTAGCAGCGTTTCATTCGCACGATCTACGATTTTCATCGAGAGAGAACCGGCAAGCAGGAATGCCAGCAGCTCGTGCCGTTAGAGTTTCGAGGACGATCTCGATGATCGCTTCGTTAACGTCTCTTTTGACGTTAATCGGAATCGACGGCATAGGACACGTCAACGGACACAATGTTGATCGTTCTACCCTGCATCAAGGTAAAAGTATTTCTCAACTATTCTTTTCTTTATTTCGCCGGTGTCGCGTATCATGTGTACAGCAATATTACATAATTTTTCCTTTCTTTCGAACGTTTACGCGTTAACCTTTCCTCTGTTATTGTTCTTTGTTGGAGAAAGAAAGCGCGATCGGACGAACAGGGTAAATGGTTTATCGATAAAAAATCGATTATCGCCCCGTTTACCACGTACGTTGCTGGCTGCGGATTAATCGATATAGATCGATAATCGTAACGTCCAACTTTTAATTAATAGTTAATCATTCGCGAAACATCGATTTATATGCTATTTGACTGCTCGATGACACGTATAATGTTTCGATAATGTGACGATGGAACTTTGCAGCAACGTATAAGTCGATAAACATGTAAATTTATGTAATAAAGCAAGACGAGACAAAGCACAAGAATAAGCACTAAATAGAAATTAACCGAGAAATTTTATGTACCGTTCGAAAGTAATATATATATATATATATATATATATATATATATATATATATATATATATAACCTAGATCTTCATGACAAAATCAACTAACCCGAATACTTTACACGCAAATGTCAGCAACATTTAATCGTAAACGAACAAGCGGAACACGCAATGTGCTTTTTAAAGTAGCAAATCGACAACTTTTTATATACAAGAGAGAGAGACTAGTTTAGTAGGAATAGAGCAGTTTCGTTTGCAACAGCAAGTCAACGTACCTACCATATGATTTGTGAATGAGAACGCGCATGGAATGCATACAGTAACGCGTATTGACAGGTGAAAAGCGCGAAAATGAATTTTTGACAGGCCATCGGTAAATGTCTATCGCTACTCAACTAGTTCGACAGTTTTTCGATGGCGTCGTAAGAGAAACCGCGCCAAAAATCCCTATTTATACTTGCATACTTCATGACAAGCACCTTCGATCGACAGGATATCGCCAATTGTTGTTCTACAGGCGTTTCGTCAGCTTAAACGTTCGTTTAACTATCTGCTTCTTTTACTCGTTAGACGAGTGTTACAATCGCAAATCTCGTGTTCCTTGTGTAGAATATTGGTAGAAACAATGAGACAGCAAGAAGAAAGTAAGCGAGATGTTATTGATATATTGAATCTTTGCCAACGTTGGAGAAAATATTATAAAAAAGATAGAGTTTATCTAAGGGAAATGATGATTTCGACATAACGTGTGTAGCGTAGACGAGAAGGAAGCAAGAGAGAAGCATGAAAAATTTCGTCAGGTAGAAAAACACGAAGATCGTTGTTAATTAAGAGCAAACGGAAGTAAGAGGGAAGAAAGGGTAGAAAATTACGAACGGCAAGTGTCGTAATCCACAGTACGTAAAGCGTTCAGCTTAACGAACGATCCAAACTTTCGCTTCTAACACGTAAGGTCAACTTACGCCAAAAAAGATCCAAAATGTACTGCCTCGAGGCGATCGTTCAACCCTTCACCGTTTCGAGCCCACGGGCAAAAAGTCATTTCACAGCCGCTACACTTTTTACCACAGAAACAAGACGTGCCATGTGCCACTGCTTACCGTATTTCCTCAAGTTTTAGCGTCTCTCTTTCCCTCCCGCTTTCTTCTTCCTTTATTTCTCTGTCATTCCGTTCTCGCCCTCTTATCCATTTCGTTTGAAACGTATCCAGTAAGCAACATTCGTTGCATTCTGCCTACGATGCGCGTTGATATTTTCCAAACAACGTGAAAAATAACCACGAGTGATTATTGTAACAGTTAACTAAAAATGCTTTCGCTTATGATTCAAATTTTACATTTCATTGAAATCATTCACGAGATCATCGACCCTACAGAACACACGTTGCACCTGACAGGCATATGTTGTATGTTTCGTGTTATAAAGTATACATTTTTTTGTAACGTTTTTACCGAAATACTTTGAGCCGTTAACATTAGACAATAAAAAATATACCTTTCAGTCTGGATGATTATTTTCCTCGCGAAACTGATAGATTCATAATTAAATCGAGGAGGAGGGAGTATTAAGCCTGACAGGCCCGGCGTGTGCACTGATGTGACTTTTGTTCACGTGTGCACTCTAGGATTAATCAATAAACAATAACCGAACATAGAGATACTAAAGCAGAACGTTATGAATAATTCTCTTTCGGATGACTGATATTACAGTATGTATATGATTATATTTATAAATATAATTATATATAATATATTTCGTACTGAACCGCGTATTCCCACATTTCCCACGTTTAGCATGCACGCGTGCGGAGATGCAGATAATAGAAGTTGGCTTGTCAAGTTGTCAAGAAAACTTTTCTAGAAAATTAAGCTTTATCGTTTCGAAAACAAGCTAAAGTTCTATAACAAAGTTCTTAGTGACAGTTGAAATTCCCATTAGAAAGATGTGATTGGCCATATCTTCTATTTATTCGATTTCTCAACTTCATAACCTCGCGAGACTCGTGTTTGTTTATTTCTCGTTCTTTATCTATTTCGCCAATCGGAGAGCTAGATAGGTACAGGTAGATATGTGCATAGCACATATAAGTTAGAACAGATAACTCGAGAATGTTGCTGCTTGAAACGGATACGGAAAGGAGAATAGCTATAATTATGCATCCAAGAAAATTGCGTCGCTTAATCGCTTTGCAACGAGCATTCTTAATATTTCTCCCTAATACTTTTTCCTAATTACAATTATTTCCCATTTACATAAATCTCCTTATATTTGCTGTATATTCTGACTTGTCTGATATATACTTACCATTGCTGCACGTTAATATACAAAACGAACAGCTACTACGTAAAAAAACATTCGCAAAATTCATTCGATCATCACATCGCGTCATGATTATTGCGTGGAGGAAAAATAAATCTTCTTTATTATGTTAATTACCCTTTTAAACAAAGTGAGAAAAGAGAAATTCAGCAGACACTTATCCTATTTTTTTTTTTACATCAGAATCTATTTTCCTATACGACACACGTATGCAAATCGGAAACAGCGATTTAATTACACCAAATTATTGGTAATATCAATTATACCAAACAGTTTGCAAAACGTTCTTAATAAACAAGCTTTCGAATCACGCATAAACCTAAAACGCACCTGATACAGTCGTTGCACACACAGACGAGCCTCTTTTCATTCACCTTTCGCACAGTTCTGTCCACATGCACGCGCTATGCATTTTTTCTCCAGTCGCCTCGGCATAGGCTAACTTCTCGCCGTGTTTTTGCACATGTACGTAGTTTGCATATGGGAACAAGTTGTATCGTAAGACGGCGCGCGGTTTACCTTGCTACGTTGCAGGGGCTACTTAGAGCAGCGGCAAGTGTGTATAAGGAAGGGAACGAGGGGAGAGAGTTTAGAAAATAGAAAAGGCGAGAACACACGGAACGCAACTACAGGAAATCGCATGCAATGCGACCTACTTCGTGAAACAGTGGGAATTCGGGATTCGTTATTAAGAAAACTTCGCTGCCGACCGATAGCATGACTTCTCCAGATCTTACGAGCAAACTCCTGAATTGTCGAATTTACTTCTGTCGCAAGATTAGATACTTGCTACGCTGTCGTGTTTCTCTTTTACGGTGCAAGTCGGCTGTTCTAGGCATGTACGCGTAAGAGCTGAAAATTTGGACACGGAAGAATTTAACGTGCCAAAGTCTTCGATGCTTTTGATGTACAGTGGTTCGAACACTCGCCAAAGAAAATTTTTGTCAATACATTACGTGCATCGTACGAAATTTTCTGATATTTCGTTAATACCGTAACGAGATACGACTATCGCGATTACAATAGTACAATTTGAAAATGTATATGTAGGAATTACGACATGATTAAAGTTAAGACATTCGTCGCAAACGTACACGTGAAGAGAAATTATCATACAGCATGAATCGTGATCTGAAGCATACAGTTAGTGGCAAAAGTATCTCGCTAAATATCGTGGCTCGTTAATATAACGAACATTTGACTGTTCAAATACTTGGATGATCTTCGCTAAGCTTGTACTTGCAACAAATATCTTGCAACTTGTATGTGTATGCATTTGCAGATTCTTTTCAAATTTCACGAATATAGTCGCGATAGTCGCATCTCATCACCAGTATAATGGTACTAGTGCTAATGGAATTTCAAAATGTTCTGTGTCCCATGTGTATACGTAAAAGTTTTCTAATTGTGTACGAATATCTTCGTGAACCACTGTATGTTGCAAGCATAATTTACCGTAGTACAGGTTTCCTTTTTTCGTCGTATGTATGTAAATGCCTTTCTTTACCGGTCCGTTCCGCAACTTCGCTTTTTTAATATCCTACAAATTACGTGCTTTCGTATTCTTCGAAATTTCCGAAATTTCCTTGTTTATTGTTTTATTAAGTTGGAACGTTTTCTTTTACAATACCGAATCGGTTAGTGAATTGAGGCTGACTACTTAATGAGTAGCTTGATGAAGAAATTTAATATCGCTCGGTATTACGGTTCGCCTACATACAAGGAACCTTGTCCAGGGAATTGCATGTTAAAGATAACGCGCATTCTGTACACTTCGATAGAAACCAGGTTCACTTTATTAATTCCGTCGAGGTAATTTCATTGAACTTCGTGACGAACATACTTTTAAATCCTATTGTCAACGCAATAAGAAACGAATTACTGTAATATTTTCTATACCGCTGCGGTATGAAACGATTGAAATAATAAGATGTCGCAGTTTTCAATATCGTAGATTCAAACCAGAGATGCAATGTATCGATACAAGTGTTCACGTTTAATTTGAAATTATTTTACTATCACCAGCTTCGAACGTTCGTCACGCGTCTAATGTATCTGGCAACTCTTCTATCGCTCTATGTTTATAGATAGTTCGTGTCTACTTTTTAAACGCGCTATCATTTTTATATTTCTTCGTTCTCCCTTTCCTGCATTTATTTCAATCTCCAATTTGATAATATTATTATGTTTCGCCAAGACGATGTAAGTTAGTTACTTATACGTGGAAGTTATTTTACACTTTAGAGGGGGAAGGAAAATTTCCAGCAAGCCTCGAGGCTACGAACTTTGCACCTTTGCCAGCGAAACTCTATCCATTCCCAAATTTACTCCTGGCATTCGAAGCAATTCGCATAATCTCGCACTACCTGACTTTGTTCACCTTTCAAGGCTAAATCTGTGCATAATATACGGAATGCAATTACACGCAATTTCTAATATTTCTGTTAAATAACTTCGCTCTAGCAATATCATAATCATTATGGTATGGATATATAATACCATACCACGCTTCTGTATTTCCAAATGAAACAATACGTCGTAAGATCATCGGGACAATACCTCGAAAAACGTAACCTGACATATTATCGTGTTATATCGTGAAAATTTTAAAACGCATGTTCGAGCGCGCCTTTCACAAGCAATATGCTACTATACTTTTCTATCGTTTCGTGAAAGTAAATTATAATGAGAGTAGAAACGTAATACGCTCCCGAAACGTATGTTTCACAAAATCACGTAGCCAAGGCATCGTATCGTGAATAACTACTACGCGAAGGCACTGTAATCGTTACAATCAACTGCGTCGTTCTGCTGATGGTATAAAATTGCGAGATTGTTTAACATTATATCGAATAGCGATACGTTGTTGACGAATGTTGAAAATTTAGAGAGGAGACAACGAGATACGGATATTAATTGCTCGGAAAAGTATTCAATTACAGAATCGTAGAAAATTGAGGGGAAACTGCGAGAGAAGAAAAGCGTCGAATCGAGGGAACTGTCATGAGCAAATACGGTAGCGCGATAGAGAAGAACGACGCAGAGAAGGATGATGTTGGGAAGGACAGCGAAATTGACTAGGCATGCATGAGTCATGGTGTTTGTTAGAGCGCTTGCTAGAAGATTTAAGGCTAACATCCATTTAACAGCACTGCATCAGACCGGCGACGTTTAGATGTCCAATTGGCCACGCGTGGATGCTGTTTACCGCACACCTAACATATTGACATCGGACGACATAACTCTATTAATTTTTCGTTATCTGTCACACGGAAGGCAATACGTTACCTGCGAATAACCACATCGTTAGCCACATGTATGAGCAGCATGTAATCATCTTCTGATCGGCAAAACATTTATGCCGAGAATCTCATCTCTGTGCAGACACCGCGCAGCGGTATCGATACTCGTTGCTGTTGCGCATATGCGAACGAATTTATATTTAAAGTACGTATAATAATGTAAATACGTTGACGTCGGTCTGATTTTTATTTCCATTTGCATGCTGTGCTTTTAAGCAAATGAAAGCTTTTTATGCTATATAGGAAACGCTACTTCGCAATCCGAGCTGATTCGAACGTAACGTTTAACGACACAAGAACGATTAGATACGCGACGATAAATTACTTTACGTAATAGTTAATCTGCTTGTGCAATTGATCGATTTTCCTTTGCAATTGGTAACAAATCAAACTTTCCACGTTCCTTTTGCAAATTACGGTCGAAAATGTTTGCGACTTAAAATATTCTGAAATCGCGCGGCCAGTGAACTTTGACCATTTTTTGTCGTCCGATTATTTTTACATTTTTCTTCCGCCACGTACGATTAGCGATCTTCTCTTCCTGCGCCAAAGATACGGGCTTTAAAGCACAACAATGCTTCGTTAATATCAGCTGAGAAAGGCTCGTTAATAGCGTTCCGTTACGCCCCGCTGTTCGCAATTCTCGGAGATAGTTGAAGCGAAGTACCGTTGTTTTTTGAGCCGAACTCTGCTTAGCGAAATAAATACAGTGGCTGAAACTGGATGGGAGAACAAAGACATCGCGTCTCGTCTGCTGGCAACCGACGAACAATGTACTATCAGTTCAACGAACAAAAAATAAAATTCTCGTAAGAATTATTTTCTCTCGATAGAACGTGTTGCAACAAATTGTTTAGATTTCGCCGATTAGAATGGGTCTGCGTACAAACTCAATCAAACTATTTTGAACTGTATGTTTTTAATCGAGGGAGAATAAAAATTCTATTATTTCCGATGTAAATGATCGCTCTCATACGTTGTTGACTTTGCGCGATAAAATTTGTATTCTCCCGCTTACCCCTATTCGCTTTGTCTATCTTCCGGTCTCGACCGAACTCGGAAAGTTTTAATCGCGAATTCGTTAATGTTTAGCTTACAAGAAAAAGAAAATTGAATTTAATATCGAAGAAAAATGCATACGAAATAAACAACGTAAGTTAAAAGAAAACGGACGATCTAATATCACGACGAAAGAGAAATCTCCCGAGATAAAAAATTTGAATTCGTAAGATAATATTAAAAGCAAGGAGACGTTATTTGCTTAAAGTTGCCATTGATTTCCTTTCGAAAGGAATGCAGAACGAGACAAATGCGTATAATCTGTGATTTGACGAAGTTCTGACGTGAAAATGAAATAAAATCTAGCCAAGAGATAAATGAAACGTAATAGTTGTTACTGCCATATGTACATGTTGGGCCGTATTAAATATGTGTTCAATGAAATGGAGTATTACGATAAAGTTTCGTAATGAAGTGTTATAAACCGTTTCATTGGAAGCCATGTCGACAAAGTTTTGCGAGCCAAGAGTCTCGTATAGGAATACGGCCGTTGAATACGCATAGTGCGCAGCATGTATTCTCTTTGAAGTACTGCTGGAATATTCAAAAAGTTCGTAACAAAGAATGGCGTTATAATATAAATTCAGCGGGTTTAAACGATGATAGGAGAATATACGTGATTTAGAGGAATTATAGCGAGTCGGTAATCAGCCCATTTAATTGAGAAATTAAAGCCCGTGTACAAAAAACTGCGTTTCCTTTTATACCAGCTATTTGATATAATAATATTAGTCGACGTTTAATGATACTTTGACGAATGAAAATTTGTTCGAGAAAATAACGTGATATTTTGCAGCATTGGAATTTAACGGTAAATCGCAACAGAAGATATTAGAGAAATGGATATAACGCGTGGAAAATTGACGAAACGAAAAAGTTTCGATTGTTGTTATTAAGAAAACTTAAACGCGCCAACCACCGATATGAATTTCCACGTTTCTCGGGGGAAATGGATCGTTTGCCAAATTTATTTTCGTCGTTCCAAGCACAGCGTGGACTGTGCCGCGATCGATCATATTTTTTTTGCCAGTGAAACTGTACGATCGGCAGTGGTAACTGGAACGTTCGTCTATGTTCCAACTGCCGTTGTGTCCAAAGTTGGAAATGATTCATTAGTAATGGTACCGCTGGTACGACCGGTATTGGGAATTCAATGCCTTCGCCGGCAAGTTTTCGATTAAATCAATCGTCATGGAGTTTCGACTCGGTGTTATTTGAATCTTGTCGACGTTTAAATATCTTAAAGTCTCAACTTTCGATGACTCCTGAGAAACTGAGAATATTTTAGCTTAACGAACGACATAAAAAAACATAAATACACGTTGAATGATAATTGAAATCTTGAAAGCACTGCATCACGCGTAACGCATATAATGTCATTGTACGCGGCACACGCTATCTAGCGCATGAAGCATTGCCTGTTGAACAAGAAGTTAACGAATATTCAATATAATCGAATCTGTACGCTTTTATCGCTACTTTTCCTTGATTTAAAACGAAGGGACTGATAAAAGAAAGTGTTGACATTATAAGTAGAAACATCACTGCACATACACTCCCAGACAAAAGGATAGCACGCGTGTGCTATATTTAATTTCTTGTGTTAAAATTATGCTAGCGTGGAAATTTTAAGATATATGGTTAACGTAGCTTTCGTGAGTATGTAAACAAAATATAGATTGACCTTACTTGGATAAGTTCTCTGAGTTGAGAGGGAAACACATAATCTAAACACAGACAAAACGATAGCACACTTGAAAAATAAAAATATATATACATATATATTTATATTTATATATTTATATTGTTTATGTATATATATACATATATACATAAAAAAATATATAAACAAAAGTATATGTATTTCTTATAACAATATATATACCAAACTATATTCTTTCAATAATTTATGGAACCTCCTTTGTTTTCTATCACTTCCACCATCCTTTTAGGTAAAGAATTGTATAGTTTTTTAATTACGGTAGATAACAATTTCTATCGTACGAAATGGTCTTGCACTTTGTCATTAACGATTGAAGAACTCAGATCTGTTTAACATTTTTAGAGGAAATGGCGCGTCTGAGGGCGATCCTCCTACCAATTACGCAATATCCTCAAAAAGAGATATACGTACATTAACTTTAATCATAGATACCGTAAACCAAGAACAAATACACGTGTTATCTACTGAATCGCTATTTTCGATAGTGGTTTTGATAATACGAGGAAGCTTGCAATCTGTGTATTGCTTCTATATAGTTGAAGAAGTTGAGGCGCTAGTACCAAGTAGTTAAAAAAGTTACGGCATTAAATGAGAAATGGTTTTACATAGTCGATAAAAAGAACGATATTTAGCAGGTTAATGGAAATATTTCTGAGGCAACATAAGGGACAATGGGTATAAAGGCTGCAATGTTTAATGTATCTGCGTGTACGTAACACAATGTCCAAGCGGAACATATGTATTGTTATGGGATGATAAAGTTTAATTTAAAACACTATGAATCTTCTGTTTACTGTGCCCTACCTAATTCCTCCAATACAGAGGATCTCTAAAGAAAAGCTTGTCGTGTTTTTCGCCAGCCGGGGGAATACGTTCCTGACGGACGATGACTCTAACGCTACAAGCGCTGACCGGAGCACAGCAATTACATTTACAAATTCCAAAAGATAGATTAGTCGCAGAAAATACATCGCCTGATAAATTAGTTCGTAGGAAGTCTGTGCTTTAATTTATAGGTTTAACGACTTGACGGCAGAACACGATGCAGTAAGAAAACAAATGTAGAGAAAAATGAAAAGAGACGAAACGCCAGAAAAAACAATTACGAGTGTCGCTTGATTTTTTACTGTCTCTCGACAATTATTTTCTTGAAGTATTCAAATTACTTTCCGCCGAAACGCTAACTTTTTCTCCAATTCTACAAATGAAACTTTAATAGCACATTATAGCGTTAATTATCTTCTTCCATATACCAAACATTTTACGCAGGTATAAAGAACTGAAATTACATTTAAATTCGATTTACATTCCAAGAAGTCTTGTGAGAAGCATTTAAGAAAAGCATTTCGATGATACAATGGAAACGTTCATTCGAGCTAATAGGAAGAAAAGAATTAAGCAGATTTTTCGTTGATAGATTTACTTCCGTGATGTTAATCTTCGTACGTTTTAGAAAAAAGAACAGAACCATTAATGGTAGAATTAATAAAACGGTAGAATCAAATTAAATCGACTCTGATTTGATCAAGGATTTACATTAAATTCGTGACGTGGTCATACAATATTTTTACTCGACGCTATTAGATGAAATTAAATTTTTATCTCCGTATTACCCGCCTGTCTCGTTCTTTTTTCTACGACCCAAAATGCTTTGAATTACTGTGGTACTTCAACATTATCATAACTTTCGCACTCTATTTTATTACTGCACAACTCATCATCATCAGACTTTTTCAGAAAAATTAATTTTAAGTAGATAGTTTCGAACGACAGGTTTACATTTCTACGTGTAAATAGGATATCCGTAAATATCAACTTACATACGCATACTGTGCTTTCTCGTTAATGAAATTATACTTTTACGGCTCCTGTGTTCCTCGGTTACTCGTATTTAAGCGTTACGGGACATATCGAGAGTATGTGAAAGAAAACGAACGTATTTGTCAACACACGATTTGATAATATCAAGTCGATTGCGATTCGAAGTTGTAAGATCCAAAGTTATAACAAAGTTTGTTAATATTCAGAAAGTTTTTAAAGTCCACAGAAGAAGCCCGGTAAAGTTCTAATTTTAAAGTTCAGCGACAAATTCTTTTCATAAGTCCAGAGAAAATTCTTTTTCTTTCTAACTGCCTCGTCCTTTATATTTTATTCATTCGTCTTTAATGCTACTCCTTTGTGTTGAAATTTAACTAAGTCAGGAAATATATCATCAATTTCAGCGAGCTTTCTGAATTCTCAGGAGCGTTTCTGATCATTCGGCACCCTGTATGATCGTTCTGCCGTTTAACAAGAGAACTTCGCTAACCCGGGAATTTCAGTCTCTCTTTTTAACTTTGCAGATTTGCAGGTAGCAGGGGATGTCGATACAAGTATTAGACAAGTGGTTTTCGCTTTCTTTTTCTTCAGCATCGAAACGTGCCGTTACAGGTAGATGCTACTTTCCTATAAAATTCTGAGAAAGTGGAAAATCGTTCGAGCGGAAGTTTAACGCGTAAAACTGTGCAATGAAATCGCTAGAAATTGTAATCTTTAAATGAAATTCTTCCACCATAACTATGTTCATTCGTCGTCAGTCATTCCACGTTCCATTGTATGTTATCTGTCATAAGTCGTAAGTAGCGAAATCCAGTTGGTAAAATGGTATAAGTAAATGAAGTAGACAACGATAGTATGTCAATTACATCGTTGCCAATTTCAACTATAGTTGATACGTTATACTGAATATAAATATGATACAAAGATCATCAAAGACGATACTCGCACTCGCATCTCGTCTTGCTATTTTAACATTTATATGCATTGCATAAATTCAAATATTGTTTGAATGAACGAGCCAATTCAACATGCTGTCCTGGATGGACAAATACCCTTGCGAATAAAATTTGTATATGCGAAGAAAATCTAAATTTTTTTATAACGACGACGATGGGGTCTGCGAATAACGCTGCATTCTTTTGTTTTTTCTTTTTTTTCAAAAGTTATTTGAAGAAATCAAATTCGTTTTCAGATGCGAAGAAAAATAAAAATTCTCAGATTAGCTTTTAACGGATATCTTCTCCGTGGAGAATCGGAAAGTAAAAAGAGAAAGCTCCTAATACTTTTATCATTAAGATTCTCAGCAAACACACGAAGTTTACAAGAGAACAGGGATTTTTAGTTACCAAAGTTTCCGTGTATGCTCGATCAACGAACGTTGATTAAAAAATGTATTAGTTCGTGGGTTCGTTTCTTCGTTTAAATGGGAGATGTCGGAAGCTTCAAATGCTATTTAAGTTATCCTACATTTCTGCCGAATTTTCGAGCTCCGCAAAATGCCAGATGTTTCATTCGTATCGTAAATTTCGTATAATCTGTTACTGTCAATAGCTCGAATTATACGTATCTCTCTCTCTGCAGGAATAGTAAAATATTCGAGTAACGGAAGTTTGAATAAAAGTTGTTTCTGTATTTATAATATTTATATTTGATGCTGTGTTATGCATCGATTACTTTTCCAATTAATTAAAAGTTTCTGATGCGATATTCTCTAATAAATTTAATAAAGCTTACAGGGTGATTTCATATTTACCTATTAATCTTTTGCTAACTTCGCTCAAAAAATTATCAGTGGAGCACTTTGAACTTGCACTAATTGCACTGCGATATAATAAAATATTCAGCGACATTCAGTAGAGATTCAATGCTACAGCATCTACACAAATGCAAAGAGTAATATTTGATATTATGAATGTTGAGTAAGCGTTTGAAGAAGGTTGGCGTATGATAATCTTTATGTGTATCTTCACGTCTGCGCTGCTTCTTCTATATCAGTTGGAAAATACTAAATCAATGATATCAGCTTGTTAAATCAATTCAACAACTCTATACGAAACTGCATACATTCTTATTTATATTATTGATATTGCATTATCAAACATGTAGAGCTACTTCTCGTAGTGCGCTTACAGAGGCAAATAAAAACGACGATGTGGCTCAACAAACGGGATACTTGAGGAAACAAAGACAAGTCGAAATATGTTAATTTGATTACACGCGAAGAGTATATGTTTTTCTTTTTAACTAAACGTTAAATCGTCACTGAGTTGATACTAGCACATTTTGCATAAAAAATTACTTTTAAACTCATTTGGAGATGTAGAATGCAGTTGGAACGTATGACGAGTGATTTGAAGCCCTAAAACATTTCCAGTTAGAGACTCTGTGCGTTACATGTAATAATTTATGATACGTTTAATAACGCTTATAATGAAACAAAAAATGATTGAATTTAGCGATTGTCTAAACAATTAATAGAAAGCCAGAAGAATCCGCTAGTCTCGAAACTAGTTCACTTCAATAGTCACTCGTGTCGACTAGATAAGCACGTTTCTCTAAATCTGGCAAACAGATTAACTAAAATTAGCAAAGAGGACTATCAATATTATTGTATTGTATTTTTATGAAACGTAGCTGTAATCATACCATGTATATTATATGCTTATATGCACAACAGAAATGTTTTACTGACTCGTGAGGTCTTTGATTCGATTGGAACATTTTCACACTGAGCAATTAAAATTACCAATTCGTTCGGAAAAACGTAGTAGAATAAAGCAGAAACGTTTAATATATTGCTACAACTATATCATAATTTGAGAAAATGAATTTTATTTCGCTGTTCGATCATACACTCGCGTCTCAGTTACATAGGCGTTAGTATTTTTTTTTTTGCCCTTTTACAATGCTGCTGTTACATATATCGCTATAAATTTTTTCCAATTTTCGACAAATGAAGCTAAATATTGGAAATTGTCAAAGAAAATTAATGAATTCGATTATTTAAATGCATGCGAAATACATACTGGCAAGAGAACAATGTACGAAGTCTTTATAGTCAAAATTTGTTTATGAAATTCTACGTCGAGCTGCACGTAGAAAAATATGCAGTGGACAAAAGTAATTACGTGCAACGGTAAGCACACAAAGAGCGTTTTATTTTAGCAGAAGTTATTGTAATTGAGGTTTATAGGGCTGTTCAATTTCCTTGCGATCGATAGTGTCAATCCGGAAAGCGGGAGAATTAAAAACAATTATTATCTTCGTCGCGATAACGATACGGTAGCCTTTGTTATGTTTCGCGCAATTTTATTTTTCTATTTACCATCATATTTACGATTGTAAACGATATATCAACCTATACGTTTAGACATTAATCTTGTACGTTTATTTGCGACACAGAGAATTACTTTCTATACTGTAATAATAACAGTACCGTAGTCTATACTGTGTATACGATGTATCCGTTTTACCTTGGAAACACGGAAATATCTCGAAAACTATTTAGCCTTGAAAAGCCCTTATAAAGGTCACGGTTATATTTTTAAATGCGAACTATAACTTTTTTATTCCATATTTTTCCAATCGACATCAAAACGTTTTCAAAACACTACTCGTATTTTTTGTACAAAATTACCATAGAGGTATTAATTCTTGAGAAGAATAAAAAATTGTATCCTTTGCAAACGTATAGAAGGACAAGCGACTAATCGTTTTGGGAACAGAAGTTGCTACAAACACACGTATAGACACAATCGGCTATTTTCAGTGCCACACGATGAATTACAAAGTCTAACCAAGCAACCTGACCGTGGTGTACATTGGATCACGCCAATGCCAGCAGAATCGCGGTATATCAAGTTTGAGATTCCATATCTCGACAGTGATTTATGCAAAAATAAAAAGTGTTTTGAATATGTTTCGATGTTGACCACAAGAATATAGAATAAAAACATGTGTGGTTCCCATTTAATGCTATAACCGCGAAGCTTTCCTTTCACGAAGCTTTTCAAGGTTATTGCAAGGTAAAATAAATATCGATATATCTCCCTCTCGAAATTCTACAACATTTACTGCAAACTTTTTGTTATATCTGTTGAGAATTGTGGATCGTAATCGCCGAAATAACAATGTAGGAGTATTTACGTTATTTTTAGAAATAATAATAAAATAGTTTACTATTTATTTGATATGTGATTTACAAGATGTTCGTGGATACATTTTTCTAGTCTCACCTTTTCTTTGCCATGCGTGCGGAACTGCTACATTCGTTTGTTTCTCGAGACGCTGCGCACACACCCACACACACGCTCACACACATATATGTGTATCACTATTGCCCGGCTGATCCGGTGTAGCGCACAAATTACATATATTTCAATAATATCGTCCATAGTTTTCGAGATATTCACGCGCTTGCAGATAAAACGGTCACACTGTACGTAGAAAGGATTAATTTTATTGTATTATAAAAAAAGGTTTGTATTTGATCTTCGAAACTCGATTGCAATTTCTGCAACCCGGTACAACGGGGCATAGGCGACGAAATAAATCGAAAACAAAGTTTAGCGATTTCTTGTTCGCGGCTTCGTTTTCGAGAAAATCGAGTTGGAACATTTTTCTAGCGCGCGTACACTTGCCACAATTTCGGTTTAACCGATCACACTCTACGTTAGTATTTTGACAATATTATAAAGGATACTGATTAATACTACATTTCAGCGAAATTATTATTTACGTTAACGAAGAAGAAATTGCTGCAATTATCGTTCATTTTGTCGCGAACAAATTGTTGCTCGTCAAGTCACGAGATCACGAAATTGTTGCCAATGAATTTCGAATTCGCACTTGCCCAAATGCCCTACATAATCTTTTCGCGTACATTCGATGTAGAAATTAATTTTTCCCGGTCTTTGTTTAAATTTCTGGGTAGTCAGTGTGAAGTCTGTCGGGAAGAATTGATTATTTCTACGTCAGTTAATCGTTCACGATTTCTATACTCTTCGGCGTACACAAATTCTTTGGTACAATCTCATAAAAAAAATTCAATTTTGTAGATCAGATCTCCGTTCCACCAAGACCAAGCGTGACATCGCTAACGCTTACACGATTGTAAATACAGGTACAAGGCAATTTAACAGCATTACTTATAGCGCGGTTAAAGCGCGACAAGTGCAAAGGAAGCACGCGACCAATTTTCGAATTTAATTTTCTCAAGACCGAAGCTGCGAACAAATAATCGTTGTTCTACGCTTTCGATGTATTTTTTCACAAGGAATCCACCCACGCTCGGTTGTACTGGAACATGTTGCGTGTGTACGATATATCGTACACAGCGTACATGTAGCGCGTAACATGTCGAGTGTGTAACGTATTAAACTAACTATACGCCGCCTATTTCAAAAGTAACGAGACTGCTAACTTTATAATTGAGATTGCTAGCGTTGACAAATTATAAGTAAACTATGCATGTAATGCCGTCTACGGACCGTATTAGAATATTCAGAGGTTAAATGCATCTTAATTAGGTTAGGTGATACAAGGTAATTATTAAATAACCAACAATATCTTCAACAAGGACGTTATGCGGTTGCTCCATTACCACTTTCGTGCTGGATTATCTCGTAACGAATTTTTCTGCGGAGGAAGTTCTAGCGTAATTCTGGTCCCTTTATTCCCCCGACCTCGCTTAATATCTCTCAAGATTAGCGAAGCTTGTCACTCTCATACACTCGGAAACATTCGCAAATTGATCAATCGAACTCTCCGGAAGATGAATATTTCTAGCTCTGCTTTCAGGAATGATAAAAATGTGCCGAAGGGAACTACTAACCTCGATGGTCACCTTTTTAATTCTTAAGAACGTAACTTACAATGTCTCGTTTCGTCGTTAATAACAGTGTACTTAAGTAGATGTGAGTTCATTGACAATTAAAGCAACGAAGACTGAATATTCTTATTACGTAATTACGAATGGATCTTTTTGTTATCTCTTAGAAAATTATGTGTAATATGCGTAACCGAGTAAGTGATCGTGAGAAGCTTCCTGTATTATTATATTAACGCGATCTTCGATTGTGATATGTTCATTGCATTTCCTTATCTGCAAATATACGTCATTTAGCGTGATTTAGCTAGGTACCGTATAATGTACAAAAATTAGAATCTAGAACAGTCCAAATCTGTTAATATCATTAACGCTCGCTTCCTGTAATAATTTTATGCGTCGATATTTCTTTATTCACAATGAGCTCTTAAGTTATCCATGAGGGGCCACGACTGAATTAAATTTCAGGTGCTATAAATGGCATGTTACTGGCAGATTGCCATCATAAACGTATACGTCATATTACGACTAGGAAGAAGCTACTACGTTACATCTTTCTGCATCTACCAGACCATCTTACAAGATTCTATCGAGAATAAAGCTAGAAAAGTTGAAATGATCGCGATGCTATTATCTAACGACGTTTAAATCGCTTTGTACTAGTATCTCCGCGCAATGCAACTTGTTAGTATCGTTTTCGATAACGACGTTTGACAATTATGATATTCGAGTGAAAGTTTCGACGGAGCGAGCTGCTCGATTTCTCGTGTCGAGGACCCAAAATTCATTAACGATGCATAAAAGGATCGCGCACTTGTCTGTTTCGTCGATCAAAGTGGCTCTTTGATCCCGATTGCAATTTTTCGATTCTGAATCCCGGCAAGAGCGAGCAAACAGCGATAACCGTGATTGCATAGATTTTCGTTTTGAAGCTCGCTAGTTCCGCTAGGCTGCCACCGGAGAAGCGAGAAAGGGCGTACATCTGGGACGAGATAGAAAGAGAAAGACAGATAAGAGGTGGAAGGAGGAAGGAAAAAAATTGGTTCGAGTCTGTTTTGCGCATCGTACAATTTTCTGGTTCGATGTGAGGTCGAACGTGATGTTTCGCCCGGAGTGTTCTCTTTTTCTCCGCCTGTTCTCTCTCGCTCGTTCCATGTAACGTTTGCTTGCCTTTTCACGTTCCTTTCCTTTTCGTTTTTCTCTTCTTTATTTCTGTCGTCAAGCATGGCCGTCTGTCGTCCTGCTTCCGCGACTCACAGCCATCGGCATTGTCGCAATTGCAGTACTGACTGATTTGGGTTATGTCGACTCTGAAATTTGAGCAGCATTTCGCCGTCTCGTGCCGCGTCGGGCGCGCTACTATCGGCCACCACCGTTTTATTACAGTGTTGGTAACGACGGTATCATCGCGAAACCAATTTCACGAATTTCCGGCGTAGCTTGCGTATACGACACTATAAAACGGTTCAGGCCGAGAAAAATTTTTCTCCCGCTCCGTTTATGCTTCAACCGCTGCTACCGAAATTCGTCTCATTCAAAGCGACGTTTATGAATTTATAGTAGCCATTGGTTTTGCGCGCCTAATTTCAACTCGCGCTGTGATCGATGCGCCGGTCCTTTTACTGTTACAAAATCATTCAAATCGCTCGAATACGTTCTGTGAATTACGCGTAACATACACGGTGATAAGAAAATACAGAATAGTTTATTAAAAATTCATTACTCTTTATGGACACGACCCTAAATTTGTATGAACAAATGAACGCATCAAAATATTGATGTATCAACGATGTATTATCTTGTCTTCAAAGCATAAAATGGATTACGCAATCCGGCAGAAAGTTAATAGCAACTGTATAGATATAAAACATATGGAGAGATTGACTTATCCAATATGAATCCTAAAAATGTTTATTTATCGGTAAGACGATGGGCAAGTAAAAAGTATTTTATTGGCAGAAATAAAAGTGCTCGATAATATGAATGTAAACGTAGCAAACAATATTTTACTTAGTGTTTATATTATCTGATATTTCTGCTGTCCCGAGTATAACAGCCTTAACACATTGTGACATTGATGTTACAAGATTTCCGCGAATTATTGGAAGTTCTTTCCTCGATATTATAATTTTATCGCTGCTCGAAGTTTATTTTTATTTTCTGGCTTCTTCTCGTTAATTAATTTCGTTCCCATGTTCTATCGGATTTGAGTCAGACTGATAATCCCATTCTCGTAATACCACAAAATAGGACAAGATTTCGATCAAACTCGATTATATTTTAGAAGCAGACATATATGTGTTCCTGCAACAGATGAGAAAGGAAAGCTGACATGATATAAATTAAATAGCAACAAAATAACACAAGCTTTTATTTATTAAAAAAGGAAGAAAGAGAAAGTGTTTGATCGACAGAAGTTAGAGTTATGGAATTTGATGAATCAGTATTTACAAGTTTAACGATAGGATTACATGTAAAGCAAAGAAATATATCGAAGAATATACTCGCATTGTTCGCTACGGACATTTGTTTCGTCACAATTCGATTGTCAGTATTTAAATAGCTTTGACCAAAGAATTAAATATAGCCATGTGTAAATCTTTGCTCCACTTATTGGCACATTGGTTCTTCACAACCTAATTGTAACATCTTATTCATTTAAATATCGATCAATGGGAAACTCTGAAAGTAGCAAGCGAAATATTCCTCCTATCAGCGAAACAGAAAATCCAGGTCAGTTTAAAATACTGCACTCCGATTTGCACTTTCATCGGCCTTATCCACTCGCTTAGCACTCGGTACGATGCTAAATTATAACTCAGCTTCGAAGGAAACGGGATAGAGAACTGACAGCATCAAAATTAATTCCACGTCTTCTTTCTTTCGTGCTTTTCCTGGGTCTGTAGGAAGCGTCTAGATGGATACCTACGTTTATTCGTGCGCAAGATATAATGGCCTCTTCTGTCCTCCTTTTCCCCAAAAGGAACATGCTGCTGTTATGAAAATACCGGATTTTCCTACTGACGAACAATCTTTAATCACACGCACATGTTATGTTGCGCGAAAATAGACATACGTATGAACGTGTATACAGTGGCCCGCAAAATTGTTCGCACACTTAGCGTAGAAAATTTGTATGAGCATATTGTAATAAATATTGTAAATTGTACTAAATATTGTGATGAAACATTTTAGCGTCAGTAGTATAACGAGAATGCGACTGCCACGATTTTGGTGGCAAAATTTGAAGACATACGTTAGAGTTGCATTTTGCATATTTACTGCAAACTTACATTTAATAAAAAATTAGTGTACGGTGTGAATCACCTTATTGCCTACTCCTTATATCACCTACGGTGTGGATCATCTTTAACACATAAACGTGTTAAGGATGATCCCACCTGATACCGAGACTTTTGTAACTTCTGTATACATTTCCAGAATCTTAAGTTTCAAATTTTACCAATATAGCTGTGATCGTTTGGCGTCGTTACGGTACTAATGGAACCTCAAAATGTTTCGTGTAGCATAACGTAATATGTTCATGAATGACAAGTATACGAATACTTTCGCGAGCCATGTATATGTACAAAGAAACGAAGAATAAGAAATGTTAAGAAACTAAAGGAAATGTAAAAGTGAAAGAGGGAAAGTAAAAGCAAATAAATGAAATAAATAATAAAAGAGTAACGGATGGGAATGGAAACCACGTGAGATTTGAAGTTGGAATGGGAGACAAATGGTGCTTCATATCAGATAGTCTCATACTCCGCTATAAGCCCTTAGCATTTGCGCCTAATTCTTTCTTTGGACTATCCTGGTACGTTCGAGGGCTGTATCACATAAAAGAGTTAGAGAAAAGAACCGTTAAACGTTTCTTCAGCAAAATTCGTATCACTGTCTCCTAAAAAAATGTTAATACATTGTTTGCATTTAAAAAGCGTAGTCGTTACAAATGTTTTGTGACAACTATTTAATTAATAGAAATTGAAAATTTCATATAGTAACAGTTACTTACAGTGTTCTAAACGAACTTAAATTTAAATAAAAGATTAAAATTATAATTTATTGAAAAATGCAAATAAGCTTGTTTTTATTTATAGTATATTCAATTTTATTCAATATATCGATTCAAGATCGTTGTATAAATTATTCATCGTAGGAATGTACAAGATACAATGGATTTCGTGATACAAAAGCAAGTTAAAATTTTAAAATAAACTCGTCTTGTGTGAGACTTCTCTTTCAAAGGAAACAAATATAATTTCTTTAGCTTGTAACCTTGTCTTGTCTTGCCAATAAGCAAACAGATTTGCATTCTATTTATAGTTCTCGATTATAAAATAAATGATACAAACATCGTACGAAAGAAGTTTACCTTTACCAATTTTGCCTTGTCTTTGTACGAAGAATCACCTCGTCCTTGTTTGTATGAAGAATTCTGTTACATTCTGTATAACGCCGTGATCATAATGTTTCTACAATTAGCATAGTGGGGAAATTCGATCTGAAATAGGATTTGCCTAATTTGTTCTTTGGGGATTCCTTGATACATCAGGGACTTTATCGCGTGGACCAGTTAATGGAGAGGAAGGTTATCCTTTGGGACAAAGGGACTTCTCGTTAGGTCGCTCCTTTAACCGTTTCACTAAACTCCCGTGACGTCTTGAGCTTAAAATCCCGTCGGGCTGCTTGTCACTCCTCTACTTTCGGCTCGGTCGCTCGTTCGTCCCGCTAGCGTCTCTGTTCTTCAGTTCATCACACATTCCACTCTGGTAATTGAGAAATCCTCTGAGTAACCTCTTTTCAGAAGGATTTTCGGCTCTCGACCTGTTCTGCGTTTCCTTCATCAGTTAATCCTCTGTTACGTTTATATTTATCCTCTCGCTGCGTGATTTTATGAAAATGAAATATTTCCATTTAAACTCGCGCATATGTTATATGATAAATCCTTTGATCATTCGATGTATTTTGCACATCGTTCTAGCATCTGCTGTTCCAGTATCGATGTTGTGCAACGATAACGATAGTATGACGATATCGTGAAACCTATCGCAATAAGATTGGCTAACAATTTCGGACGAGTATATGACGTTCGATGATCAGGTGAAAAGTTAGACAAATTTCGTATACGATGACAACTGGACGATAAACACGTTGTCGATACAGAAGAGAACAAGGGGCAACATTCTGCGATTTTCGAAAGTCTGTAACCGTTTAGTTGACCGAGAGAGTGACGTTGGGATGTGGTTGTGCAATTGGTTCTGGAGTTATGTGCGCTTTACCAGTGGTGAACAATGGGTGTATTGGGGTGCAAGGGATGGCAGACTTGACAATTTGAAAGACGATTTACGACTACCTAGTATGCTGAAAGATTTATTAGCCTCGAAGATGCAACATTAACATTATGCATAATTTATGGCTATAGAATTTTGACAGGCTGCGAACGGAAAGTATTTAATTTACATAAAATTTATATTTCAAATCTTCCCTCATTATCGAATAATTTTTGCCCAATCTTCTTCTTCTCGCTCTACTTTTTCCTACGAATTCTTGATAACGTTACCGAAAAAATTGTCATTTCCATAAATTTATACATAATTCAGACAATTATTTTTCATTATCGAGCACGGTAGGCTTTGGTAAAAATTATCGAACATCGCTCATATATTTTACATTTATGGCATTTGCGTAGCCTCGAACGATATATCACAATCCTATGCATTTCAGCATTTACGTTAATCTGTAATCCAACTACAACGAACAGATAGAACTAACTGAAATACGATTGGCAATAAATATAGCGACTAGATCATTCAATTTGTGGCTTTTATGATTAGTAGACGTGTCAAACTTTATCCATTAGGAGTAACATATTTTCAAACGTCGTCAAACATCCGATATTATTTTGCCTTTGTACGAGAAATATACCTGGCTTGTCGATTAAACATACTCTGATATAAATTGCGAATTTTATTCCAATATCTCGCGATAGTGCAATTAAAGAAATTACACAACATTTTGTTTAATAATCTTCTGCCATCTATTTGCTAACGCCATTACTCCATCCGTGCAAAACTTCTGTTGTTTTTTAGCAATAGCTCAAAAACGTGTACCTGCAAATCGTATCCATGTCTCGGTTGGCTTTTCGCTGCGCGAAATTGATATAACAAGGAAGAAACAGCGATCGCTTTCGTGAAATTTTTCAATTTTCCGAACGCTGTAGTAAACGTATGGTATAACATTCATCGCATTGCCAGAAAATAGCGTAATCTGTTTAAAAAGTCGAATGTCTCCTGATTTACACGCTCGTTGCCGTATTCCCTGCGGAGAAGGTGGGGAATAGAAGACGAAGTGCGAGGAAAGATTTGCGACGAGAGAAACTTTTCCGTAGGAAAGATTAAGGTGCTGGCATCTACTCCTCCATATCTTTAAGTTCACTCGTCGCTTCGGCCTTTACGGCGTCTTAAAAAGACACTTCCATGATACTCCTTCGTGCAACCGGTAAAACTTTCTGATTAAACTTTTACGGGAATTCGAAATTAATTACTGTGGCGCAAACTTGTTTTCAATGTTAATTAAGTGCAACGAATCTAGAAAAAATAAAAAAAAAAAAAATGAAAAACGAATGCGGAGACATCCAAAGCGTAGCATGTGATTGATAGAAGCTCTTTATATACATCCGCGAAGTTCTAATTTTATCAGTATGGTACATTTTTTGCCAATTTACGTATTTAAATTTCAAGTTTCATGCGATATCAGAAACACATTTTAGAAATCGGAAGAAGGAATTGCATGATGAAGTACAATTACTCGAAGTGATGGAAATGATTGAACGTTGCCAACCTATACATGTACCTACGACTGGTTCTTATTCTAAAGTCTTATTGTTCGCCGATCTTCTCTTCGTGTACCGTTTTTTCCCTCGTGAAATACGTCACAGGACGTTGCGTTCTTTACTGTGCGTGCATATTCTTCTTCTCTTTTTTTAATGCGAATTTTATGGCGCATGTTTTCGTGCTACATGCTTTTGCTTTTTATTTGACGATCGTGAAGCATTTTATATATAACTGTACAAACTTCTGTGGCATGCCACGTAGATTGGTTGCGTGTATGTATGTTCGTTTTTGCATATATGCTTAATATACACTCGTACCAATCTGTTTCCTCACACTTGTTTTGCCTTTTTTTTGCTCTCTTTTTATTTTCTCTCTAGCTTTTTCCCGTGTTCAATTAACAACCGTCAGACGGTGTCTTTATAAAGAAAAAGGTGGCTGGATTTTTCAAAATCAGAGATATATCGATACCAGATTAATCGGACATGATACATACATATAATAAATACTTATAATCTTGCTATAAATAATACAAGAGAGGGAACGTACCTTCTCTTATTATTTAATTAGTCTATTTTCGAGAAGATTATGATTGTTATATACGAATAGATGGAAAAGGATTAACTGCATATGCTTTCGGGAAATCTAATCAAATACACGTATATTTAAATTAAACCACAGGTTTATGTACATCACAAATCCATACAAAAGAAATAAAATAGCTATTTTAGATAATAAATATTTCGGATAATTAAATAGCACGGATCCTAATAGCACAATAAATGTGCGTACGTTGTACGCGTAAAAGAAGAATAGTTTTCGTTCTTCCGAGCGAAATGCATACTTTTACGATCATTAATCTCTTTGAAGCTCTCGGATCAATCAACAGCTCTTGGCTGTGTTTGTTCATGCAAAGCTTTTTAGAATTTTTGCGCTTGTTTTACTCTTTTACCACTGTTAATCAATGTGAAGCACCGGAGAAGAGCTCGCAGAGTAGCGTGCTCGAGTACTTGCATAGTTGTCAGAATAACATGTCACGAACGGAGCTTTACCTTCCAATTATTTCTACGTAAAGCCAAAGGAGAAGGTAAGTAAGTAAGTAAGCAGAAAGTAAGATGTGCATATAATTAGAGTTTAACTTATTCTTTTTCTTACATTTTTGTTCAACGATAACCAACAAAATTACGTTGCGTACTGTTTATTATTTACTGCTTGAACAAATAACTTACGCATACAAAAACGATGAATTTATTTACTTTGTCTTATCACGATTAGTTTCAACACAGCTGAGAAAACAGCTCTGTAGGATCATACATGCGATTCATTAAAAGAACTATGTTAAAAACTGTAGTTACGGATTTATTCGAAATCAGCGATTTATAACGAACAATCTAAAAATGGAGATACGTTAGAAATTGGACAATGTTTTAAATGGCAGTCTCCAATGTACGGTCATATTGTATATGATACTGACTGACTTGGTTGAGAAAAATGTATTAAAAATTTTATAGCGATTGTAGATATATACTTGCATAAAAAATTTTACGATATAGAAATAAATTTAAAGGAAAATTCCTTGTCAGCATATACCCACCATTGCAGAGGGTAATGAAAATGTAATCAGAAAGAAAGGGACGTGTTAATTCTTTTTATACCTCGCGCGTGATACGCCAAGGCTAACCTGATCCGCATGCTATGGATGTGGTCAGTTCAACCGAAGTTTTATGTCGGGTTGGTCGAAAAGTAATGTGAGGATTTTCGATACGAGACCACATCAAGTTGATACAAATCGTTCTCGATATTCCTCACTCAGTGTTCCTAACATTTCACTCACGCTATAACGTGGATCATTTTCAATTAGTCTATAGATCTGATCGTTACCAGTTTCGATAGGTCAGCCGGAACGTTTATGATCGGTAGCACTGAAATGTCCATCACGAAACTTTTCGAATCGTCTTCGCGTCATTCTTTTATTCGCAACACCATCACCATGCACATCAACAATCTTTTGCGCTGTATTGTGCTATATTTTTATCTTTAATAAGACAATAAAAAATAAAAATGAAAATAATGAAAATAATAAAACGAAATAATAAATCATAATTGCACGAAAGTACATCCTCCCATTATTCGTCTTCGAATCAAAGTAAAGAGAAAAAAGATTTACCCAAATGGAACGAAGTCTTTTTTTAATCACCCGTTGAAGTCTCAGCTTTCAGGCTACGCGTGTGTCTTTTAAAGGTTACGAGGTTTTTCGGTTTAAAAACAGCAGAAACGATCTCTTATGCGACAATCCCGCATTACTTGTTGGCCAACCCAGTACGATTCGGTTCAACCTAATCTTCTGATGATGAATTTGACATCAATGAAAAAATGGCATATCTGATTCGACTCGGCTTGAGTATATTTGAGAATCCTCTCCGACAAACCCAACGTCGAATACGTCCGGCAGTAACTACTTATACTACTGGCCTGTGCATGTATGCTGCAGTTGGACAGTTCTATACACACTAGGGAACGCCGAGCTTAACCACGCCATGGCTCGCTGATTTGCACGCGTTTAATAGTTTTGGCGAGCCCACAACTTCGTTAGATTATACGCCGTGATAACATGATCCATTGAAAGTCTCTGATAGTAGCTTGCGATCGGTTGGCAAACGCAGGCTGTTAATAGTTACGAATGGTATTCGAAGATGCGTATCGTAGGCGAGTAAAAATGTTTCAGAAACGCGAAAGGTGGTGTCCATCGCATTTTACCTCGTTCGATGGAAGATACGCTTTATTTGCAGCAATTTTGGAAGTGTTGAATATGGTGCAGAATTAGAGATCATCGTTACTTTACATTCGCGTGTGTATCGTCATTTTGCCTGGATAATTTCTCAACGAGCAAATCGCTTTGAAGTTACGAAGATTTTTTTAATTCTAAAAATATTGATTCTTAAAAATCCGGAATAACAAAACGAGGATTGTAGAAGGAGACATTAGGAAACGTAGATATAAAATTAGCGAAATTTAACCGATATGAAGCCGATGGCAGTTGTAGAAAAGAAAAGAATTTTGATAACGTTGGGAAAAAACACAGTTTTTTTATGTATTCGTAACAAATATCGACTTGTGAGATCATAGTTTCCTTTCGTATATAGCATTGTGTAATTTGAAATATCGCTCGTTCGGAGTGCTCCGGGTTCTCTCGCTACCGTTTGTCTTTTTTCGTCAATCAAAAATTTCCTCTTACGCTTATTCGTCGTAGCTTAATGGCCCGCGTATATTGTACATATATACATATATACATACATAATTTACTCGTGCTTTTGTTCAAGTAAATCAGTAACGTGAAACAAATGTCGCACGCTCGCTGATACAACGCGTACGACATGTATTTTTTCCTTTCTTTTTTAAGCCGCTGCAAACAGCACGGAGTGCGTGGATCGGTACATTTTCTTTACGAACGCAGGAAGCGTGAATGATTTAGTGGAACCTATATTAGTAGACACTTGACAGAGTCTAGTGGAAAAGCTTAATGGCTCTCGTGATCGGAAGAGAAGCAGAAAAAAAAGGGAATGCTTTACCGGTGTTGCATCGCGCCACGATTTTTATCCGTTTTACGAGTGCCTCGAGTGGCCGTTCGGTGACGAGCAGAAGAAACAAGAGAAGAAAAAAGGAAAAGGAGAAAGAGAAGAGGAAAGCGACGACGCAAGTAAATTCGTAGATATTACATTCTAAGGGAATATAAAAACACTCGTTCATCGCAAGTATTAAAGCATGTTACCGTCGCCGATACGCGCGATATCACCGTGCACGCGTAACACTTGTTCAGTTCCTATGACCAATAACGTCAGTACTCAGCCTGATCTTTTATTCCATTTTTTCCTGCTACCTTCAGCTTATACTTCAGCATCTATTACATTATGCCGTTATTGTAGAAATATTTACGGGCACAACTATTGCTTTCGCTTCGCCTTCTCTTTTTTCCAGTGCGACAGTTTATTTGATATCTTCACATTGAGAATTAAAGCCACATTCCCAATTCAATAATATTTCGATAGCTTTATTTTATTATATATTATATTATATATTATACCTTATGATATTTCAATAATATAATTCAATAACAAGTTCAATACTCTTCCTGTATTATTTCACAATAATACAGAATGTTTGCGTACGCGTACTAGTCTTTCGGAAAGATACTTGGACGATATTAGTTGTAACCTCGTATGCGCTAATTGTAATAATGTTATCGCAGTGTTGTTGTAGAAGTTAGGATAAGTGTCACGTCGTAGATAAAGTTTAGGGGAACAGAGCTATCGGTGATGAGAACCGACCACCGATAGTTTTCTCTTTAGTTTTAAGGTCAGCAGGCGATGACGAGCTGGTGGCCACCTGCAGTCCTTGTGAAGCACGTAGGCTTAGGTCAAAAGGAATGTGCAGGGTGTGCGTGTGTGTGTGTTGCATCTTTGCAGTGAGTGCTTCATACTACTTGTTATAGTTTTTACTACTTACCTTATAGTACTTATTTCGAAGTCACACCGTATTTCAAGTTGAAATGGAAACTTTCATGGAATCAGAACGAAAGATTTTCAAGTCGTCGTGAAAATTTGAATTGACGATAGTATTATAGTAGGATATTATATATGCAGGTACTAACTTCTCAGTAGTAAGTACTTAGACATGTGTGTATATACAGAGTGTCGTGTTACTGCTGTTCAGTAAGTATCAAACTTAAAACTTAGTGCATTAACTGTTATTATTATCGACTTCTGTCCACAATTTTTATTAATACTACGATAAGAATGTTCGATACTGTAATACGGTTTGAGTTGCTATTATTCGAATCTCTAATTGAAATTGAAAAATATGTTAAAGATCGACGAATTTATAACGATTAGATTTTGTGACACTCGTAAAAAGATATTCTAGGCAAGAGTTACTTTCCTGTTGGAAATTGTTAATTCCATATTTCTTTTCCCCAGGTTGAATGGAAGTTACTCTTTTAACGAAACAACAAAGTTAAATACAACAGTTGCTGATAAATATTCCCGGTATAATAATTGCAATTATATGTGCTATCCTATAGACAACAAAATTCCAGTCGACCTTTCTATCTGTGTTGTATGTATATACAGCGTGTCCGTTTTATTTGGAAACACGTAAACATCTCGAAAATTATGTATGATACAACAGAATGATTGAAACAAATGTTGTACGATTTCAAGCGTACGTATCACGTCAATATTTATTTTACCTTGCAACGGTCTTGAAAAGCTGCGATGGTTGTGGTTATATTTTTAAATGGGAATTATATCTTCTTTATTTAATATTTTTGTGGCTGATATCAAAACATTTTCGAAACCTTACTTATAATTTTGCATAAATTGTAAAAGAAATATATATTGTACTACATACTGTACAATGAATACTGAAAATACGAAAAAGAATTAAATGCCGCGCCAGTGATATTACTTATAATAAAAAAAATTATTTATTATCGTTCCTTTATTCGGACGCGACATAGTGAAGAACAATAGCCTGCTGCATAATATAGGTTGGTAAAACAATTACAAGACTAATGGGAATATGTAGCAACATGTTCGTGATCTGGCAAAGGATTTGTTAACGTTACATAAAGCATTGAAGTATCAAGGAAACGTAAATTATTATGAATTTATAAATCAATATCAAATGTTACAGTTATATGCATTGTCACATTTGACAAATGAAAACGCACGATTTATAACTTCCTTGTTTAATTTAAGAGATAATAGAAAATTTCTTTATTTCGAGTCTGTATTGTATAAGCCAATTCGCTAAATGAATTATTTATAACAGAAAATTACAAAGAGTCGTGCTATTTCCTCGGTTGGTTGGTTGGTTACGGCACGATATCTCGTGTGATTTAAGAATACAAAAATCGAAATAAAACTCAGAATACAAGACCAATGCAAGATGATGTTCTCGGAAGACGTAAGAAACTGGATTCTGATCAGCTACTTGTTGAATACGTTTCGACACAAAATTGTTTCAAGATTTTCAGTACCCGTACAAATTTTGTTATTTACAGGAAAAGATAGATAAGTTGCTAATTGGTGTGCTGGCGTTAACGAAAAATCGGTCTAAGAAAGAGAAAATCGCAAATTCAGAAGTTCGACAGAATTTAAGGTATCCGATGAATATACAGGGTAGTTGGTAACTGGCGGTACAAGCGGAAAGAGGGTGATTCTACGCGAAAAAAGAAGTCAAAAATATAGAATAAAAATTTTTCGTTCGAGGCTTTGTTTTCGAGAAAATCGACTTTGAATTTTCGCTCGGTACGCGTGCACTTTATCGCGTCTCGTTATAACGGATCTCACTGTAGATCATTGTTTCGATTGACGTTATGTTGATAAACACCCAATGTGACCGAAGTGTTTTCCTACCTATTAACTTACTATCCGACTTTTTTATTCTATATTCTTTTTATTCTATTTTGTATTCTTATTTTTTTTATTCTATATTTTCGACTTCTTTTTTCGCGTAGAATCACCCCTTTTCCGCTTGTACCACCAGTTACCAACCACCCTGTAGAGTTCAAGTAGCTTAGGCTCCCGGTGGGATAGAACAATTCCCGAGTTTATGCTGCCAAACAGAAGTTCTGAACGGAACACATGGCGAGTACATAATTGCTTGGCCGAATGTTCGGACTCTTTGTTTCATTAAAATATATACTGTATGTACCTACTGTGATAAAGCTGAAATTTATGTACGATTTAGTAGCGAACAAACGCACGTACATTAAATCCATGTAATTGTGATTTGCACATTATACATACAAGTGTGTTCACAAATTGTAAACATCACCACGGATAATAAAGTAGGATGAGTAACATTTTGGCGTATTTTTCTTGTATTTTTTCTCCGTTAGTCGTATAGAGAGACGTACAATTTCGTGGGAATAAACATTGATACGAGTAGGGAAATCGTACTCAGTGCTCAGAGCTATTACGTGTAATAACCATAGGGAAGAAGTATCTCATGAGCTATCATTGAGAAAATATTACGTTTGTTCAAGTTCTCCGCGAGCTAGAAATAACAAGGAAATTTTATTTACCTTGACTCGGCCTTATTTGGAAGCATTGAACCGCGATATCTTTCGTGTTCGACAAAGTGAAGAAGGGTTGAAGGGAAAGCGGAAGGTATTGCGCGGTGCAAACTTTGCTAATTTCTTGAAACTCTGAAACTTCCTTTGGTTACACGATACTCTTAATTCACTTCTGCGAGTTTAAACATTCTCTCGCATTTAGCCGCAGTACGACGTAGGAATTCAATAAACAAGTTACACGCTGCTTTCTCCTTTGATTTCGAATTTCCTTTCAATCGCGTGGATTAATTAAGGCCGAGCACAGGAAATTAATTAAGGACTGACGTTCGGTCGGTCTGCCAGACGTGCATACTATTTTAAACCAAAAACTTTCCTCTTATGCGTTTTATAACTGTTCCATTGCCGCGTTCGAAGTTCGCCGCATCGCAATCGTTTGTACTGCGCTGTACTATACGTACAACCAGCCAACGATTTTTATAGCGAATTTTTTTTTCTTCATTATTGAAACGACAATTGTTTATAACCGGAGCAAGCAACAGGTAAATATTAACGATATTTCTAAGGTTAGAAATATCATTATATGTTATATATTAAATTATTTGAAGGATCCAATTGTTAAAATTATAGTCAAATTGCACCGTACACACGCCACATACCGCCTACGTAGTATCGTACATCAGACGATTAAAGGCGAGATATTTTATTTTCTTAATTTTATCGATCGACCGCCTCTAATTACGTAGTTGATAGATTCAAGAGGTTCCGCTCTTAACCGAGCAATCTCGAAAGTCTCTTCGAGCAGGGCCGATTTCTACGTTTCTTACCGATTAATTGGCTCGAATCAAGTTCGGATACAATAAAGATACAAAACTTAATTTCTACTGGTATAACTAGCGATGAAGATTAAAGGTAAAGAGAAGCATCAATAAATTCCATTCTCTTGCTGAAAAGAAGCGGTAAACTTATTACTCGCCGAGGGTTTTATCTTGTCAAACTTCTTAATCACTAACGAGTCTTTCGCGTGGAATTGCAATATTTTATCGCGTGATATATTAATATCTTTTCAAGAAATAAATATTTGTCGTTGATGGCGTATCGAGGAAAATATGTCACCTGGCGTAACTCGGGCATGAAACGGGAATTATTTTTTACAACTTGGTTGTGTGGGAAAAGTTAGAGCGAGGCTTTTGCCCGACATGCTATTTAGTACAGTTGGAGTTATTTACGAGTTAACCTTGTATTTACCAACCGGTCAGCAATTGCAGAAACTCTTATTTTCCGCGTATCTACGAACCGCCCACTCAACTACAGCCAAGCTCCTGTTTAACCGTAACCCGACCGTTTTTACAGAAAATCGTGCAATGATCTGTTTGCAAAGTCTTTTCGAGATACTCAACGACAGGCAATATCGAACTGCACTTACGTTATCACGCGACGTACAAATAAAATTTTCAAATCTTTACTTGGTAATTGCTTTACTTGTATCAATCGATTAATTATCGATAATTCCCATCGTACGTAAGATATTTTTCTGTACAAATTCGTGTGAAGTCGCTTAAACAAACTCAGTAGAAACGAAGCAACAGTATCGTGAATTCCGCGAAATTGCTTTTAACAGAATGTCAATGTTTTGGAATATTTAAAAATTCAAACGATAAAAATTTGTCTTCAAAAATTTTTGTTGTTCTGTTATCGATAATAACATTACCTTCTGGAATTATTAACCAACTTTCCGCGTCCATCCAATCGTCCCGTCTGCAGCAGTATGAAGAATGTTCGCAGATTCACGGGAAACGTTCTTAATGCAGGATAAACTATATAGTATAGGCGAAAGTAAAAACTTTTGAAGCTCGTACGTGTCAACTCGTATCGAGTCGTATGAAACGCATTTGATTTATGGTCTTGCAGTTATTCTCAATTCGCGCACCATCGGATTTTTCGATTTGTTCGATCGCCCGATTTTCCGATTGGCAAACGTGAAAGAATTTCTGTCGTCGCGCGTACAACCGTTCAACGCGTCCTCGCCGTGCGCTTCTTTTCCATTTAAGCATTCTAAGACAGACTACTCACAGTCGCTAAAGAGAGAAAGCTTGAACGAGCGATTACTTTCTTCCGTCGATTGTTCTTTTCTTTTAACTCTTTCATTCCCAGTTCCATTTCTCATCTGGTCAGTCCTGCTTCTTCTTGCTCGTTCCATCTTGCTTTTTTCCTTTTTCTTCCTACTTTTCATCGTCTGCCGGCAGTTTCTCTCAAAGCGTTCTCTTCTTATGAAGCTAATACCTCGACTGTTAAAATCCATTAAGCATATTATATCTTAATACATACATACTGCTGACCTACTCACGCACACAACTGCATTCGTTGTGCTACTTATCGCTGGACCGCGGATTCTTACGTGTTCATGGGAGATTTTAAAGTGCAGAATTACATAATATCTATGCAATACGAAAGAATATTTAAAATATTCGAAGCGTAGCGCTTTTTATAATATCTTGCTTGGTGAAACAATTCTCTACCGAGATTCCATTTTTTTTTAATTACATTTAAATCGAAAATATGGAGTTGGATACTTGAATACAAATCGGCGTACTTATCGAACTCGGTAAGAACGTGTATACGTAAATTTACACGCGTACGAGTCAAAGTTGTATTTTAATTCGATGTCAATTCGAATAATCCGCTTCCATTCTGAAAATTACAAATTAGCGTGATATGAAGCATATAAAAAGAAAGAGACATGCGTTTAACGAATTGGTGTAACTTTTAGGATACCTTGTAGTTTTCGCAAACTTTAAAAGGATGCGAATACATCCTTTCGTTTTAAGGTCTGCTGTTTTATCGTTAAGTATATGTCATTGCTTAAAACAGCAAAGGATTAGTCCAGCAACGTGTGTTACTATACTGTCGTAGTAAATAAATGTTTCTATTAAACAATTTTGTTGTATGTCCACCCTGAAAATGAATCTTTACCGACATGTCTCTAATATACAATAATATAATATTTTGTTGAAAATTTTTAGTGCATTAACAAAATCGAGTGATTTTTCGTCTCGCCAGTGGATCCACTAATTCACGCAAGTTTAATTAATCCGCCTTATATCCGATTTGTAATCAGCACTGAACAAACATAGATAAACAAACATTTGATTCTACAGCACATTCAAGTACCAACAAACGGAATTATCATAAGAGGTTTATCGATCGGATTTAATTACTCGATTGGCCGAATGGATGAGCTCCTTACGGTAGCTCGCTGCTGGCTTTACTTTCGTTGTGTTCCACGAAAACCAAGAGAAACTTCGAGCTTTGACGGGGACCTGTTGCAAACTAGAGACGGCTAGTCGGTGAGACGCGTATATATGTTGTAGGAATACCATAGCCGACCATGCTGTAACGCTCTACTGACTCTAAAATATCGTATACCAAAATCATACTCCTCTTATCATGACCTCGTCACGATGTTATGTACCTATACTCTTTGAGTTTCCCATTTGAGATTAGTAAAGCCATGTTAACCGATTCCTTGTAAAATTAAGAAAACTATTTTGAAAAATTTATCGCACGTCTAATATTTAACGTTTTCTACGTCTAACAAAATTACCTAAGATATTTCCGCTACTTCAATGACAGCTTGAAAAGTAACTGGAATTTAACACTAAACCTACCGACACTTCTTGTATATTTATTGATCGCTCGCGATAGGTAGGACAGACTACAAATTATTCTGAAAAAAAAGAAAACTAGAAATAGATACCAAAGAATATATTGTATGCATATTTTATGAAAAATCATAGATTAGGAAGCGATCTGATAACGTTTAAATATGGTAAAATTTGCGTAGAAATTTGAAAGCGATCAATTTGACCGCTATGGTAGGTTTAGTGTTGAGGAAAGTGTGACGAGGAAAGTTAAGGTTTATAATACAGTATACGGAATAATTTTTTTCTTAAGTGTACGATATTATACGAATCATATTTTTCATTAAACCATATTGTACCAGAACTTGAATAATACATTGAATGACGTACAATAACACGATATTATTTATTACGAAATTTAGGTTTTGTGTTAAAGCGATTTCGACGCTAAATATTGAAAGACACTGCTAATCAATGGTCTTCGAAAATAACTGAAGCGTATATAAATCAATAACGTAGCATTTTTATCGAAAGCATTGCAAGAATTTTTAATTTTGTATAACACATGCCCAAATAGTTCTTTCCTGAAAGAACGTATTCTCTATTTTGACCTATACTTCACATAAAATTAAGATTAAAAATTGCAGATTAAGAAACCTGCATACAATTGATTATTTGGCATGAAAAATTACTCCGAAATACTAAAGTTCGTCATATATCGAAAGAAATTAGCTCTAACAATAAAAACTTACGCGATTAAGTCCTTCGTTTAAAAATATCAATTAAGTGCAAAAGTTTTTTTTTTCTATTTTCTCTACTTCACGAAATATTCTAAAAAACGTATTTTAAATCCATAGTTTCGAGGGCTGTTTTTATTGTATCTCTTCAATATGAACGATAGTCGATAAAAAAATACGTGTCAAATATTTTTTCATGAACTACCTTCCATATAAACGTTATCAAAATAGACGTGTATGACTTTGATATTTTCTCTTGTTACAGGAACGATATTTTATTTTAAGATCAATTGTCGATAAATTTTTGTTCGCACAATTTTTGTTTTGCGTAAGCAAGCTTTGAATGTTATAACTCTTCCTCGTACACGTATGTATAAAATTGACATTTTTATCCGTATTTTTATGTTATGTTTTGTAATTTACACACACGAAATGCGAAAATGGATAATAAATAAAAGTTCTATTTCCTGTTCGAAGAAACGAAATTTTTGATCAATTTGTTTCTGTTTGTTACCGCGATACGAATTAAATACGTTCGTTACTATTAACCTGAAGGTTTTCACACTCATCTATAAAAAATAAGTGACAAATTATATCGTTCGAGTATTAACGCGCATCAAAGTGCACGCTTGAATGTATTATTTTGTTAATTATTTCGTAATCGTAGCCTTACGTATTTGCATTTCAGTTTGATGCAAATACTGGATTAGGAGAATTATTTAATTATACTTACTAAATCATACATAAGTGTTCGAAATACAAAAAAGTGCTGATAACACAATTAATGCTGTGGCTTGGTGCAGAAAATGTCATATTTTTTGCAAAACTGAGTTAAACCCGCTATTGAGTTTCTAAACAATCGTATATGGTATATAAAGAACGACAATTTCAAATTCTGCATAGAAACGACTGTAATGCCATTTGTATATGCAAATGTCAAAACTTTTTATAAAATATATTTTCTACTAAAAATGTTAGAGTCAATATAAAAAAAACACACAAATAGCACAAGCTTTTATTCTCACGTTTTGTAGTAGAAAAAAAATTCGAAACGGCAGAAATTTGTCAGAAATTATTTGACGGTGAAATTCTTAACATATCTTTAAACGTTAATATCTCGACTTTGTAAATACTGACATTGACATTTCTTACACACAATTATAAAAGATTACGAAAACAAGTTGTCTTGATTTGTAAGCAGTTTACGCTGATATCCTATAGTTTATGGTGTATAATTTTATAATCGTTATAAACTTGTTACTTCGTAGCAAATGGCAAGAGAAATAAACAAACAAACAGTTATTCACAAAGTAACTGCAGAAACTCGTTTCTTCTGCGTTATATGTAAATGTGGTAGCTTGTTACTTCATATAACAAACTAGTACGTCTGCATAGTCGATCCTTCAAATTGCTGTTTAACAGAAATCTCAATTTGGAACACGTTACTTCAGCATTGATTTCATACCCAAGACCAAGCCGTGTCTCGAACTTCTCCGGAGCTCGTTACTTCAACCTTGATCTTGCAATGTTGAAACAAAATCCTCTTTGAAGTCAGCTTGCTGCATTAATGTTTCAAGCAATTTGAATATCAAGACTGAGTACTTCGCTCTTGTTAACCAAAAGAACTTCCTGATGAAGACCTTGAAGATCCAGTTCGTCCCGATGAGCCCAATCATTTCCTCTTATAAAAAGTTCCTTCTGTCTAGGGAGAAAATGTAACGTTAGTGGCTCTAATAACACGTAATAGGTGCACAGGAACACGGAGATAGGGTTAGCTACAACACGGAATTTGTTCCATTTGCACAATAAGATATGACTTTTATTGAATCGTTGATGTTAATTACGTGCTTTCATCATTTTGAGATTGTAGATTTCTGGAGCATTCTCATTCTATTGGAAGCGGTAGACAGTAGAAAGCTAGCTGAAACAAACCGTTCGATTGATCAGCGAATTATCTGAAATGTAAGACTCTTTAGAATTCGTTCTCATTTTCGAGAATCCTGATCATGTTGTAAAAATCAATGATTGTCATTTCGTAAAAGTATTTTGAAGAAATAAATGTTGAATACAGTTGTCCAAAACTCCGAAAATTAATTTTTTTCTAGGTATTTGACAACATTTACAGACTATCAAGTTTGGGATAGTAGATAATGATTGTCATTTTCTGTGTAATTATTTAATTTCTTTTATTAGATTTTTTATAACAGAGAAGAATAGAAAGTAAGAGAGAGTTTCCTTCGTTATCTTACTTTTATTCATTCCTTACATTTTACTTCACCCGAATAAAAGAATACGAAACGCATAAAAATATTTAATATTAATGTAACAAAACTATTTATTTTTGTTACAAATTACAACTTTGTTTGCTATTTTCATTATTGCGGTGAACTGCAAAACATTTACCTAAACAATGGCATCGATCGAGATAATAAATTTCTAGATAAATTTCATAGGACAAAAATACTATATTCCAGCAAGATTAAGATGTAAAGTATATAACAAGATTAATGGAAGAAGCGAGCTTACAAATAAGAAATTTTCTCTGTTGGAATGGCCGGTTCAAAGTCTTCATCTAAACCTAATCGAAATGTATAGTCTATTGGAAAAGCAAGTACAAGGACACCAGCAGTATGATATAACATTGGACTAGAAATAATCCATAGTCTGATAAGAAAATGTATCAAAGAGACTAAAAGTAGTAGTGGACAAAAAATTGTTACAGTGCAAAATATAATAATCCCGTATATCTTTCTATTCGTGGTACCATAAGCCGTAACAACGTACTAGTATATAATAAAATATATATATAATAAATTATTCACTTTACGTACATATAGACATATAGATGTATAGACATTTTAATATCAACGTATCGTCATTATTTAAATTTCTGCTTATCTCCATATGTGGATTGTGCAGTTGATCTTCGTAGTATATATTATATGGTCGTTGGATTATTTCTATGGGTACGCTTATGCCGAAACATTAATCCTTTCCTCTTGAAAATCTCTTAGAGCAGATTTTGTTATCCCCCTGTGGATTTCTTTGAACAGGCAGATTTAATGCTTGATCCACGACTTTTTAAATAAAGTGTTATAAGGCCTTCTGGGATGTCCAGGACTCTTGTGTACGACCTTTACGAAGCTGCTGGCCAGTCGTTATTGTTTTTTAACGATAACTATACCGCGTATCCCTTGATTTTCCCTAGAGAGATAGTAATCCGCGTGTAAGCTTGTCGTATCAAAAGGATCCTTTATTTCATTCTTTTATAGGAATTTGAAAGCAGCCGTGTAATTTGAGGTTCCAAAACCGTATCAAGATAGACAGTTTCGACTCAATAACGTGGTCTATTTCTTGGGTATTCTAAATGAGAACGACGCAAGTCGTAACTCGACCGAATTTGAAGAATTAAAATATAGATCGATCAAAATTTTGTTTAAAGAATTTATAAATGGGAACGTTTTTTGATGATAATTAATTGCCTGCACCGCTCTCGTAAAGTTAAATTCTTTCTCTTGGAACAGACAGGGACATCTTTATCGCTTGAAATATTCTTGAGGCGCTGCAATAGGAAGAAGAAAGAAAGATGAATGAACGAAGGGAAAGTTTTGAGTCCATCTGCTGGAGTCATCAACAAAAGCTCCCTAGCTGACCCGTGCTTTAGATACCGAGACAGTCGAGGCTAGATCGGAAGACGTATTTGTATGAACGGAATAGTTAGGTTAGAACTTTCAAGAATTCTGTTTGTGTGGATCCCTTTGGTAGCAAGTGTAATAGGGCAAGTTTAATGTTCCAACTAAAATTTTGTATTCCATCATAGACTGCAAGTATGCCGAAGAAGCAATTAATCGCCGAGCATCGCACGAGATATAAATTTTTCTTCTTTAATTTTAAAAAATATAACTTTCAATTTAATTATCATAATTTCTATATTCTTAAAATCAGATATTTTTCCATTTTGACTTTGACTAATTTATATTTACAATTTATCTTCACGAAATCAAATTTTTATTATTGCTTAACGACTTGTCCTAATAATTTTTATTTATATCAAAGAATTCGTATTTCAGATTTAATATCACGCAAATGGCTTTCGTCATTTCGAATGTCTTAATTTCAATCATCTGATATCGTTTGATCTGATTCTGCGCCTCGATCCTTTAAAAAAATGTTCGCTTGTCACGTCAAATATTCTCATTGCCACGTCCAAGACATCTAAGAACAATATTTTTCGACAAACAAAAAAAAGAAAAAAAGAATTATACGTTAAGTAATGTGAGAAGAAGAATAGAAAAATCTCGTAGAATGCAGTATTAGAATGCAATAGATGACAATTCGTAAATTTGTTTTAATGCGAAAGTATCTCATAATTTTTGCCAATGCACCAAAACAGTACAACAAATTTCAAACTACGATAAGTCATAAACTAGTACTTTTAAGATATATGTATCTTAATAATTTTATCGAAAGTGTGAAAATCTACGTCGCGGTTAATGCAATTAAAGTATGGAGTTCCACTTAAAAGACAGCTGCAGCTGCACTTTTTAGACGTACCGAAGCATAAAATTACATAAAATTAAATTCAGAAAAGACTCCATCCCGCACCATTTTATTTTTCCGTTATGACAGTTCCTTTTCCATTTTTATTTTGAAGGTACAGTTTAACCCAGTTGCGTAGGACACCCTGTAACTGTCCTACTTTAAGTGCAACACTTCCTCGTCGATTCACCAGATTCTTAATCTTCCTTTAAACCCCTTTTTAAAAAGTCCAATTAAATCTCCATTCGAAAAATGTGAGTACGTGTGCTTGGACAGCTTCGTTTAAAATACAATTCTGTCCATTAATTTTCACCCAATTTAACGAACTTGCATCTAAACAGTGTACAGTGGCTGGCGAAAATATTCGTACGCTTGTCGACATCGTGTGACGTGTTTTATTCGAAACATTTTGAAATTTCATCAGTACCGTAATGACAGCCAACCATCGTGACTATATTGGTAAGAGTTTCAACGCCTCTGAAAATCTACAGAAGTTACGAAATATTTAGTACAAGTATATATACTTTGCACAGATCACAAAAGTATTGAAACAAGCGAACATCCACACTATTAATAAGTCTTAGTATTCAGTGGGATTATTCCTAATACCTTTATATACTTGAGGTAACTATTGCAACAATATACTACTGTTTTTTACTAAATGTAAGAATGCTTCTATGTATAATATAGAAGCAACTTCTACGTATATTCTCAGATCAGATTGAAATTTTGCCAATATAATCTTTAATATGAAACCTTTTATATGACACGCATCGGTAGTTTTGCAAGACACTGCATATTTGCAGCAAATCTGTTAAAAGAAGCAGCCTGATATAATAAGATAAATCTCGAAATAAAATTTTCAACATCTTCTTCCGCAGATTTACCCGATAAATTATTTTTCTAATTAACCCCAATTACTTATTTGTTAAGTAAGTTGATGAAGTGTTGATTTAAATATTAAAATGACTTGGAAATTTCGCTGGAATAATAAATATTCAAATTGTATTCAGCATTAGATCAGCTTAAATAATCAATTTAACTGATTAATTTGCATTTTATTGGACTTTATATCTATTAAACCGTTTTCACCAAAGACACCACATTTTTAGTATCTAAACCGCAGTGCAGTGATCTTGCGAACGAACAGTGCTCTTGCGTGTAACATTGCCATTTAGTACACCGATGGAAGATCTGTCAAACTACTTGGGATCGAAAGCGAGTTATTTGAATTAAACCTGCTAAGTGCGGAGATCCTCGTGTTTTATACTTGCGCGAAAATCGGCTACATCGTAGGTGAACCGATCCGTGAACCGATCCGTACGTGTCACGTGTTTCTCCGAGGTCGATAAATTTGCTGTTTGCGTAATCATATTAAATAAAGTTAGAGCTCCGCTACGTGTGAAGAATCACAAGCCCAAACCCGCGATAAAACCCATTACTCAAACTGCAACATCTTCACTCGCAACTATCGAATACTTGGCGAATCTTGGAGCTCGTGGCTTCAGACACACCGATTTCCCGGATGAATCTTTTCCTTTGTACTTAGAAACCGTTTCGTGTTGGAATGTTTCATCCTCGAAATTGCCGCTCTCGATGCACTCAACGAAGATTTTACGTTGCGGTGATTGATTAGTTCTGATGAACGTCTATTATTTATCACGGTTCTTGCTTGGTGCGTTACCCTCAAGGTCGCAGCGATAGTTACTAGCCGTGCCTTAGGTAAATGGAAGTTTGACTATGCAGACTTTCCTCCGGTTTACATTTGCCAGACACGGTGCCTGATGACCCATTACAATGGTCTTGGTTTCTTGGAAACTTCGAGTTTATGTCAGTTGTTCGGGTCATTGAGAATGGTTGGCGAAGAAGCTAAACTAAACCAAATGACCAGATCCGTCACCTAGTCGCAAACTCTCTAAAATGCAAATACCTTGGATTTCGCTTTTTTTTTCAAACAAGTTTCGTCGATATTCTCAACCGTGTCAGAGCCATGTATGCTAACGTTTGAATTGTACAGAGAATTATACAGAGTGAGTCCAGTAAATTGGGTCGAACTACAACTCTGTTCCGATTGCAGGTAGAAAGAAACTGTAGAGAAAAATTTTGCATTGTCAATTAAGCTCGATCGTCGTCCTTCAGAAGCGAGGTAGTTGCAATGTGCAATTACATGGATGCAAGATTTTCCTCTTGGGAATGTACGGTCCCAAATCTCGAAGGCTACAACACGATCCGAACGCATAATGTGACCCAATTCGGTTGAAAGTTTTATTGTGATCAGGATCACCTTTGGTTTACGTGTCGTCGAATCGATTTCGTGGCACCGCGATTGAACCGCATGAATTTTCCCTTCTTCGAGTCGTAAACCTCAAGTTAACCAAACTGGAACGATTCTTTCACGACCGGTTGAACGTCGAATTAATCTGTGGCAATTTGTTCGAATGCGGAGAATGAGGGAATATACGTTACGTTAGTTCCAAGCGATGTACTAATTTATATGATTGACTACGGCCGACTGTTGTCGAAGTACCAACTCAAATGAAAGTTTCTGCCAAATCTTTTCTTTTTTTGACCGATTACCGTTAAACAGATTAATTCGAATTGTTAGGTCTTGCTTCGACTTCCTACGTTCATGACACGAACGCTTAATCACTGCTTTCGAGAAACGTCTTAGATCTATTATTGCCTAGTCTTTTTGCTTACGAAACTGCAGATTGAGAAATTGCTTTACTCCTGTGGAACCGCGCGTCTACGGGTCAGGTGAATAACCGGATCCTCGCCTTTATATGCTCTATGATAGTGATATATCATAAACTCGTAACTCGGTATACCAGCGATCAGTCGGCGTGCGGTCGATCGAAGGTTAAACGACTTGAAAAAGCGGATAAAATGGCTACTGATTCGTCAATTAGACAAACGTCTACAGTTGGTTATTTAGTATAAAGGGACGAACACGTACGAACGTTTAAGTTCTCCGAATAGGAGTTTCATAAGCTTGTTTTAATAACAGTTTGTAAAGGTTCGTCACACGAGGTCTTCATAGTCTGCAAGCACGCCTCTACTCTATAGTGTAGCTTTAAACGACTTTGTACAGTTTGGCTTGGAACAAAGTTATTTTCGTATCTCACCACGAGCTTGGTCCTTCGAGAAGGTTTTTTTTTATAATCAGCACACCGCCGTCCGAAAGTCAGCAGTGCTTGAGAAGTTCTGCGCGATAGTTGACTATAGTTACGACTCGATGGTAAGAAGCCAGACAATTGGAAGTGATTTTGGACTTAACAGACCTAAAGATTTGTATTTTAGGAATTTTTCGAACGCAGTCGCCAAAAATGTTACTTTTATCGAAGGAAGCGTATTGTAATTTAATTAGCATACTTGCAGAATATCCTTCCTTAGTATCTTAACCAGGAGGAAACTGGACGATATGCAGAAAAATGTGAGGTTTTGAATGACTTTTAACAAGATTGTAAGATTTCCTTCGACGTCCTGCTCCTAAACACGCGTTTTAAATTGATCTTTCGAAAGTACCGACTTTGTCATATTTACGATAACTGAGAACGAAAGTTATAAAAGTGCCGAATATATTGCCGTACGCGGTCGCAGGCAATGTGATAGTATTCATATTCAAAAATAACTCTGTTTTTTTAGAACTTATCGTGAATTTACTAAAGAAAATATGCACATATTTTGTAGATGCCACAATATGGAATGGAACAGATTTATTGCTAAGAATAACAAGGGTCGAATAAAAGACCTATATATGTACATATAAAGAAAAAAGTAGTTAATTCTGTTCCTTTTCTCTTCACCTTTATTAGTGACGAAATGCCTATATTTTACAATAATAATTTAAATTTCACGTGAATATCCATGGTACGTGTTGTTAATTAAAAAAATAAAAGGACCTATTATCAAACATCCGATTAATTTTAGAGAAGAGATTTTCATGACCTATATTTTTAGTCTATTTATTATGGAATAATATTTGTTAGATATCGCTCGAATTTCGTCAGAGATATTTTAATCATCGCGAGGAAACTTTACGAGTGAAGTACATTTCGCATTTCAATAAATAAATAGACAAATTCTTTAGAAGAAATAGTTCTAAGAACGAATGTGACATAACACATAATGTACGTCGCACGTCGCTAAACAATTAAGAATTGTTTATTTTGGATGTGTTAGGCTTTTCTCTATACTGTACGTAGAAACGAGCTACAAAGAAACAAACGTGTAATATGTGCAATGCACCTAACAATGAAACGAGTAGCAGATTTACGAAGAATTCGTTTCGTTTGAGAAAACGTAGACTTATAGAATACGTGGATTTTACTGTCGGTCTTGGATATTCGTATTTTAGAATAATCGATCTCTCATGAATTTAGAGATATAATAATACGTATTAACGAGCGTTGATAAAATCTAACTAATACTAATAATAACAATATTTCCTACTCTGAAGTTACGATTCGATGCTATCTTATGAAAATTTAAAATACTTCCGTGAGATCATAAATTTAATCATTCAATCTCAAATGCGTACTGAGCTACACGCGGATGCACGCAACGATATAATCGTTATCCGACTATATATGGTTTCGATGGCCTTTACGCCGAGAAAAGACAAATTAATAAAACTGTCGAACCTCGATCGAGGACAGATTCATCCATTGAGACTCGAAGGATACGAGACTACACGACCTCCGCCGTCTCTAGTTTAAATTTAATGCATACGTTCGATAAATGTTGAGAAAAGAACATTTTTCTGGAATCTAATATATATTTATGCGTTCGAAAATGTAACTCGAGGCCAAGACAATCCGTCGTGAACAGGCTACTTTTGGATGTCTTCAAATTTTTAACGATATCGTTTTTATCTAAATAACGGAAGATTGATATGATAAGTGATAGATCATTATAGGAATTCTAAAGCAACTATAATTAAATAATTTCGATAGGTCTTGACAGTTTTAACAAACATCGCTTCTCTTGTAAGGTACCTATAAGGACTTTATGCTATACGCAGTAGAAATAGTAGAGTATTCTCGTAACCCATGCTGTTATACGCTATCATAAGCTCTGTTTAGATCAATGATAACTAAATAGTCCATACAGGACAGTCCGTAATTCGTGACGCAAACGGAGTCAGGTAGACCCTGTGACTCAAAATAATATCAAAATCAGGACTAAGAAAATTGCGTTGAAGACTTCGCATGTAAAGTAACTTCTCTATTTTCACGATTAAATTCACGATCTTCAAACTCAATTTTCTCATAAGCAATTTTATTATCCTTGACTCTGGTCCTACTTCGAGCCATGGAATTTGCCTGACTCCATTTGTACCATGAATTATCAACCAGCCTGCGTTTAATTTCAGGAAAATCTGTTCTACGCATATTGGCACTCGATTGAATGCTCTTTCTCCAATCTGCGCCGTGTATATGATATACGCATGTGTCGTTAATTTGATCATACCACTAATACATGTACGTATCAGAATAATAATTGGTACTGAGGCACAGCAAGTATTAGGTTGTCCGGAAAGTTTCTTTCGTTTTATAAGGAAACAATAGACGCACGACATTTTTCGTTTTCTATTATTTTACTGAATCACGTATGATCCATTTTGTTCCGTTTCTATTATTACGATCATACGCAATTCGATAAAATAACACGAAACAAAAAATGTCGTGCATCCGCTGGTTCCTTATAAAACGAAAGAAACTTTCCGGACAACCTAATAATAAAATTCCTCGTACGTTGTACTGCAGCGTTGATGATTAGACTGTCAAGGAAAAGTCAGGTTTTCGCTCAGTGACAGTTCAGTGGCATCAAGAAAATTAGAGTTTCTCGTACTGGCTAGTTATACATGCGAAAAGACGAAAACAGAGGATCCGCAACTCGACCATTTACTCCCTAGCGGAACAGCACGCGTTAGGTCAGAGAAGGCTATTTGCCGTGCTTGTTGCTCTTTCTTTCTCGCTTTCTTTCTTCACCCTCTTTCCTTATCTGCACAGAGGAAAAATCAACATCCAACTTGGATCATCCAGCTTGACGACTGCTGAATCCGTATCCTCTTCACCACCTCCGTCTCTTACCTGCCCACAAGTTCTTCACCGCACAGAGCTTTTCGTTCACTAGGTTCGCTACTTCTTCACTTTCGACTTGCGGTATTCTTACGCCTGACGATTTTCAAGCGAAAGCATTGGAAATCCAAATTATTATTTAATACCGTTGTCCTTTGTAATTTGAAAAATCGGGTTTTTTTGTTGGATTGAAATATTTTACGAATCTATAGACAAAGGGAGTTTGGAGTTCTAGAAAAAATAAAAAAACACCATGTGTTCCGAAAGATTCTTAACCGATCTCTTTATATTCCGCGTAGATTTGTCGTAACTGGATCGTTGTACGTCTTTCACGTAGAACTGTGTTTTCGAAAAAGTATGTTTCGTTGGAAGTATAAAACTGCGCAGGACTGTTACTAGCATCCCGATTTACATTATTCGTATATCAAGTTATACTTAGTAATGACAAGTTAGTACTTTGTTATAGAATATAGCGCATATTAAAATCGAAGTAGTAAAAATTGTTATATATATACATAGTACTAATATTGTATTGGTATTATGCATAGAGACTAAGACAAAGTACGATATGAAATAATGTGTTGAAATATTCTCGCATAAATAATTAACTGAGAAATATTTCTTCGTCCAAAAGTTGCCATACGCGAAAAAAAGAAGTCGAAAATATAGAATAAAAAAAATATAGAATAAAAAAGTCGGATGGTAAGTTAATAGGTAGGAAAACACTTCGGTCACATTGGAAGTGTTTAGCAACATAACATCAATCGAGACAATGATCTACAGTGAGATCCGTTATAGCGAGACGCGATAAAGTGCACGCGTACCGAGCGAAAATTCAAAGTCGATTTTCTCGAAAACAAAGCCTCGAACGAAAAATTTTTATTCTATATTTTTGACTTCTTTTTTCGCGTAGAATCACCCTCTTTCCGCTTGTACCGCCAGTTACCAACCACCCTGTAAATAGAATACAATATAATAGAATATATAAGAAAAGAGGTAGATATAAAAAAAAGAGAGATAGACAAGGAAAAGAGATTAGATAGATAGAAGGGAAGAGGCAATAAGGTGATAACGCCATAAGGTTGATAGAATGTAAAAGGCGTAATATATAAACGGGATGTAAAACCGAAAGCTCGTCCAAAGCCGAAAGGCACGGAATAAGTAATAATAATAATAATAATATTTCTTCGTATTAAACATTTGTACGACGTTAAATTTCCGACACGTATCCGCTTGCGACCACGTTTAATCAAATATTACTGTCTAGCCGTAAAATGTCCTTCCAGCAACGAGTTCGATTGGATTTGTACGAGATTGTAGAGTTTAATTTGTAGAGTTTAATGTCTCCCGTTAAATCTTTATGACGTTATCGCCAACGAATTGCCAAGATTCTGATAAAAAAAAACAAGTTCAAATTTGACTTCGTTCAATTCAAACGGATTACGCGAAGAATGGATCTGCCGTTACATTCGCGTTCCAGTTGCATTCTCCTCTTTTCTGTCGCCGACTTGCACAGATACAGCAACGATTTATCGGAATCGAATTCAATGCAAACGCGCGCACGTTGCTTCTGGGTAGCAACACCTTACGAATATGCGCCGTTGCTTGCACGTGTTATCCCACAATTAGTCAACGATGCAGGCATTCGTAACGCGATGTAAAAGGAGAAAAAGAGAGCAGGAAAGAGAATGAAAAGGAAGGAAGAATATGTCCGAGGCCTGTTGGTGGACGCAAGGCCTTCTCAGCAGGGGTAATGCAGGTCAGGTCAGCGGATTATTTGTATGAAAGCAAGGATTGCGGAAGCGAGGACTTTCGAGAAATTGTGTTTTGGTATACGTCGCTCTGACGGCGAGTGTGCAAGGGCTGCCACAATCTCGGTGTTCTTACAGTCTGGCCTAGAAACGCTTCTATTCATGCACACATAAAAACTCGTGAATAGCAACTATAGACAACCTTTTGTCTGCTGCATCGGACCCGCGAGATCCCGATAACGATCTTCTCTAATACGGAAAGTTTTCTTGTAATCTCGCGTCCGGACTAACAATTACCGTAAGCAAACTCGAGTATTTCTAAACAAGAAATGCAACGCGTGAAATTTGTGATCGGCACTGCCTGTCTTCGTTCTACGTAGAAAACCTCCTGTACGTGCATCGTCGTTGCGCGATTTTTCATCCTTGCGAATCACAGCGCCGAGTTCAGGTTATTTGGTAGCCACATCGAGTAATTGAATAAGCAAGGGAGTGTTACAGTGTCGTCAGGGTATATCTTACGTCTTATAGAAACAGAAAGTCTCGTGTTTCCTCCGCCAAGCGGTAGAATATTTCATGAATAAGAATGAAAAATAAATATCATATAACGACATTATCGTAAGGATACAGCAAAAATTATGAAACAACCACGGACTGATTTCTCGTTTGTTAAACCATAGAAAATGTGAGTCCAGTGCAAGTTCTTTGATCCCTGAAAGGAAGCTGAGGGTTTTAGATGGAAAATTTTCGATGTAAGAATTAATACGTTCCGAGTATTAATTTGCAAAATTTGTAACGCGCTCATTGAAATCAAAGGAAGACAATGAAAATTTCGTAAGTAGATAAATTTAAAATATCATAAATATTGATTATGAATTTAGAATCATATCTTCGTTCTATGTAATATTCGGTTAATGCTTTAAAATTTACAAAATTTATTTTTTTACGCTTTAACGGATAAAAAACCAGTCCGCCATTATTTCACAATTTTGCTATGACTTTAAACAGAAAGTATTTATATCGTGCTTTTTTATTTTCATTCGTAAAATATGCTTGTACATTTCGTACATTTTATCCAAATTTTTAACTAATTGTTTTGTCAATTCAGGATTATAACATCGCTTTCCTATTTTTATTTTAACGACATTAGTAATAATCCCAAATCATTGTCAGGTTAAATTATTCTTCTTTACGTATAATTCAGAACAGCCTCGAATCATACTATGTTGAAACTTACTTTCGTCGAGAAAATCCTGATACGGTCGCAATAAAAATATCTTGTAAGAAAAATAAAAGACATAAGATTTCTATTAACACGATCGCTTTATCAGGCAACTAAAATTACCATTTGGTTAACATAAAGTGATAAGACAGATTCCACGAGATCAGGGGGAGTTCAAATTCTATTAGAATAAGTAGAACTTTTACAGAAAGTAAGAAATGTTTACATTGTTTAATGAAATATGTAACTATGCAATCACTTTCTTAAACATTGAGTGTTAAAATATTTGGATATCGAATTCTCATCGTTACGGATATTATTACTCGAACACGAGAACATATTATAATAATGAAAATCAAGTTTCATAATAATTGGAGTACACTAATACAATTTTAATAGATAGTATATTATGTAAGCGTTCGAATCTTGGAATAAGTAATAAATAGAGAAAGTAAGGAGAACGATTGTTAAAACTCAAACTAAAATTTAGATAAATAGTTCGATGAAATATCCGAAAAGATAATATAGAATATTTATAATATAACTTTAAAATATATAATAATTTAAATTTCGTACTGATACGTTAATTGGTAAATAATAAAAAGGAATTTCACGAATTAATAACAAAAATTATTATGTAATAGGGAGAGAAATATAATACGTGAGTAAACATTAAGTGGCAGAAAAACGCACAAAATTTTGTGAATAAATGAAAAAACATGCGCGCCTCGATTAATAAATATTGGAAAATGTTTGCAAGAGCTAAAAAAAAAAATAGCAAAAAAAGCCGATAATCACGGAGATTTAAAACGGATAAACATGCAAAATTTCTGTGTAAGAACTCGCGTGCAAATAATCTCGCGTAGTACTGAGTTTGCATTCCTACGAATGTAACAACGTGTAAAGACACAAAAAACTTTGGGAACGAATAAAGATAAAAGTTCGGGCCAGAGGGGTAACAGAAAATTGTGGAGAACAGTGTAGGAACAATGAAACATTGGCGAAGCACGAAACAACTAAAAGACCGAGAGCGAATTCTATTCGACGTGAGGCGAAAGTTAAATTGTTCTTCGATCAACTAGTCAAATTTTATTTCACAGAATAATTCAAAGCAATATGTGTGTTTTCGTTGCTTCGGCAAAAATTGATATACGTACTTGTGGACCGTATTTTAATTTTGACATTTTCGTTTCAAATTGGACAAACTTCAATTCGACGTTTGGCGAAAAATTTATCATCGCAGAGACAGCTGAAAAGAATAAAAGCGTAGAGTGGAAGTTTTTAGAAAGAATGAAAAATGAATAGACAAAAGTAAAATTGTGCAAAGACCAAAAGACGATTCTACGCTGTATGATTTAAAAGCTGAAAACAAGAAGGTTTGTCGAAGAGTTTGTACGCACGGGAAAATCGACGTATACGTCCAAAGAAGAATCTACAGGTGCACAACAAAATCCTTTGTACAACTCTGTTTCCTTCCTGCCGTTGTCGTTTCACCCCCAAGGCTGAACTATACCGTCGTTATTTATCCAGAGACCCGCAATCGCAGAGGGTTCGTCCCTTCGCTGCTTTCCTCTAAAATTGTCAAGATAATCTCGATCCCCGTTGAAATTTTTCCCAACACCAGTTTGTGCTTCCCTATCAGGATATTTATACATTATGAAAAGCTGCATTTCTCTTTCATGCATACTTGTTTTCGCATTCCCATTTCTCTCATCTCTCCTTCCTCGTTTCGTCTGTATTCCGTCCATATACACGCACGAAACAATAATAATGCAAATAGTAATAATAACAATAATCGTAATAATAACTATAATTTCGAGTTGCGGGAAATTCAAAGTCGATGCAACGTCACTTTCATGTTATACGTATGCGTGTACACTTAGTTGAGCAAAACTGTAGAAGCAATCTAACTGATAAGCAATCTACGATCTGAATTGCTTCTATGTTACGTTCTGTTTTCCAATTTATGTTTCCAAATTCTATTATTTATTTATTAACCGTTGTGCCTTTACGTAAATTTCTTTCGATTCAATGTTTCAATTAAATATTTCCATAAAACATCTTTTGTATGCACTTTTATTTAGGTGTGTTCTAGAGTAATTTAGTTACCTCTTTATACTGTCGCTCTTTCATTGTATATTGTCAGATGATAAAAAAGAAGTTGACTTATGTTTTTCAAAATAGATATGTGTATGTCGTAACAGTGTATATATTATGTTTCTGGTATACACATGTGTAAGATAATTTCCACAAAAGAGAATGTGAAAGCAATTTTTTAGGAAATTAATTTCTAGATTAAATTGAATTTTATTACATTTTCATTATTTTACCTTCGTGTATTCGTTATATTCGTTATGTTTATACAGCAACAAGGATCACGTTTTGTGCTTACCTTATTGAGTCGCAGTTTCTATCATACACAAGGCTAATTGACTTTTCATTAATTTACGTTACAGGTCATCTTCTGTTAGTCTTGTCGTTAGACTGCTAATATGCAGTACGCGCAAAGTTCGAAATAATCTGACTTTTCATTTATGTTTCAATGTACGTTAGAAATTTAAATAATCTTTTGTGCAAAAAGTTTCAATTCACTCAGTGCAAAAGTAATTCACTCTTTAAATCCGATAGGCACGTTATTTAATATAGATGCTTGAAAAATGATGTGATTTTTTTTAATGATTCTATTTGATCCATTTGCTGCATAGAATGGATATTACACGAATGATTACAAATATTCTTATCGTTTGATCTGAAATAACAACATAGGATAAAAAATAATAGAGAAATTCACTCGTGAAGTGATGACAAGTAGATCTTTCTTACAAGTAGTCTTTCTCGTCTTAATCAATGCACAACTGTTCAACATTTGGAGGTTGTTAATTTTGAAGGCGTTTTTGCTCTATGAGCTGATCCTTGGTCTGTGTAAAAGTGCAAAATATTTATAATATATATCTTTTTTTATCTATAATATCATCTTTTTACTTCGATAATAACTGCAGATCAATCAACAATGAAAATGCAGAAAACCAACAACTCGTAAAATATTACCGACGTAATGTCTATTAACAACGAATAATGATTAACTAAACTCAATCTTAAATCAAATCGTTTAAATTTTATAATAACTAAACGTATATTAGGTACGATTGACTCTTCTATTCTATTTGAATACCAAAAAGTTATCGTAGTGTATTAAGGAGAATTAACAGTATTCAAATACTGTAATAAACAACTGCGATTATAATACATATGTATACATATGACATTATTCGAGATAAGTTCGCGTTGAATCTTACGCAGTCTAAATTCGTATCTTTATAATTATTTTTCTAAGGACAAAGGAAAAGTACGACGAAGCACCAACGTATATTGATAAAATAAAACGTCAGATGCAATTTGTACGAAAGAATAAAGAAAGGGATAAACTGTTGGCTGTACCAAGGAAGCTCAAGGAAAATATCACGTGCACAATTGAACAGGCGCTCGCTGTTTAAAACCGTCCACTTTCGTTTCATTTGTGGAATTATTCCGAAGAACTTGTCTAAACAAACTATACGTTTAGTTTATAAAATATTCAACGCTTATATGTATGCTCGCGTATTTTGTAACAAGTACGGGTATTCTGTAACCAGATTCCAGTTTCTTACGGCAGCTTCCTTTCGAATAGCACGACTACAGAATTATACGTTTGCGAAAGAAAAGGAAGCAAGAATCCAGTCACGTAGCAGTTTCATTTAAGGGAATCTTGTATTTAAAATCGTCACGACTTCCTTTACTCATTTACTCAGGAATTGGCAGAATACACTAGAAACCGTCGGTACGCATACATAATGGGCACGTGACTAATTTTTTTCTCACACCCTCTACGATAGTTTGTCTCCTTTCCTATTTCCCTCCCGACTGTCTCTGGGGATTGAAACTACAGCAACAGGTAGAAAGAATGACGCACTTAATGTTGCGCATATAACGATATAATTAAGGATTTTTACAAGCGAACAAGGTGCCTTAAATTAAGCGTTATAAATTAATTATTTAATTAGAATAGCACGGAGTAGATTAAAAATCGCTGTAGGTTCTTACGCGCCGAGAATTATAAACATAGCGCGAAGTTAATTCCGAGTTTTAAATTATTATCTCGTTACGTGTATACATCTCACGGATTTAGATTTCGTTCAATTTGTTGAAATGAATGATCGCGGGGTATAATACGATACGTAATATATCGATCATTAATGTATCAGTTTAAAAAGCTTTACGCTGCTAAAGCGGAATTATTTTTGCCGATATTCGCTAAAAAATCACGCGATTGTAATCTCGTCGTTCAGATATCGCGGGCATCATTCCCGAAGTCGCGTCGCGATGAAAAACAGTCTTTCCAACGGTAGCTCGAATCGTGTTATTTTTATCAGGCTGGGCACACATTGTCTTTCCCCCTGCATAGGTTTATGTACCGCTTGAAGATTCGATTTCATTTCTAGCAGAAGACGTGGTCCGACAAGTTGTAGCTCGCGAGGGAAAAAATCGATCGAGGTCGGGAACAAGGAATTCCCGAAAGGGGATTTTCTTCTGCCCCACCGAGCTGATCCTTTCTCTCCCCTTCTCGCTGCCAGCCTGTCCCCGTCTGTTGCTTTCCCGCTTCTTTTTGTTAGTAACCAACTATCGTATTCATGTCCCCTTCTTGTTCCACGCCCGCATTTCAGAGAATAAAAAAAAAAAAAAAAAAGAAAGGGAAAGGAAACGCATGGTAGAGAAGGTGCGTCGATGTGTACCAGGGGATCGTTTCAATGATTAAGAGCAACATAGCTGCTTTTTTTCCACCCCTCGTGAAAAAAAATGAGTCTCTTAAAGCATGGATATTCCTTCCCCTAGTCGTAATGACAGTGATCTTGGATCAGCCATTTTCAGAACTCGACAATGCCACACCGCTTGCGTGTTCCACTTTTGACGACACTTCTCTCTCCGTGGATTAACACGTGTACCTTGTATGAACCTCCTTTCATAAATGTATCAAGTGAAAAATATATATAGTGCAAAATTTCCTTTCGTCATAAAACTTCGGAAACTTCGTTGTGCGTTACATTGGTCGTTACACGTGTCTGCAATTTGCACGTGTAACAACGTCGACAATTTATATTCGTGAATTGGAATCAAGGAATTATTTACATTGTCGCGTTGGATCGCTCCCTATAACCATTAACCGAAAGCAGAACGTATACTAGTCGTTTCGACGCCACGTAATTCGCCACCACCGTTATATACGACATTTGTAATTCAATTTATTTATTTCAGACAATTAATGTGATTTATCGCATTGCGACACGTTATGGTATTAACATATTCAATGAAATGTATCGCACGTAAGTAGACGTACGCGCAATATTTGGGCGGGAAAGGGCCGATTAAAACTGCTGTCATCCTTTCATTCCCAGAGGTTACACGTACGAATCACACACGCGCACAAGTATGTGTGTGTGTGTGTGTGTGTGTTATACTATATATAACTTTCGTGCGCGCGTGTGTGTGTGTGTGTGTACACACGAAAGTTTACGACTCGGATAAAAGACCTGATTACTTTAATGGTAACGTCGATCTGAAAGAAAAATTCTTCGTAAAGATATACATTTATCTTCCTTATATTAACTCGGTCAAACGTATAGTGTAGATATTGTACGAGGTTTTCGTGTCGGACGTAACTAGGACAAACGTTACACGTCGCCGATTTTCATAATGATATTGCAATTAACTTCAGTCTCTCGACAACAGACATTACAAGTCGTTCGCGCTGCTATCCCGTAGGGAGACGTCGTCGTTATTATTTTAGATGTGTATTTATCTATGAGACATTTTCTTTGACACACTCTAACAGCTCAAATAATAATATACCTTGCCGCTTTAGCTTCCTCCCTCGCCCTCCTTCTTTTCCTTGTCCCAACCGCTGGCGGATAACCGAAGGAAAACAATCAATCATCCTCGACGTTTCGCAATTTTCTCCTTTCGATCATTCCCACCCACTTCGAGTTGCGTTGCTTGTAGCAGAAAATACCGTGAAACAAACTCGGTCGAAGGAATTAATGCTCTTCTCGAACGTTACGCGCAACATAACTTACAGTCAGTAAGATTTCCTCGTGTTCGGCTAGTTGGGGCATCGTAATTTTGGATTTTCTCGTCGCACGTGTGGAGTTTACTGCCCGGACATTCACGCGGAATCCAAACTGCGCTAACTACCGTAACTTATGATCGTTTATTAAGGGAAACACGGCGACGTTTCTCTACGTCTATCGTGCCACAAAGAAGACATTTCAGACAACCTTGCGGAACGTAAATTTTTATTCTTTCCGAGCTAATTTGTTGCTCGTATTAAGTTGTTCCGGAAGTTTCTTTCGTTTTATAAGGAAATAATACATACGCAACAAGTTTTGTTTTACATTATTTTATTCAATTACGTACGCTCCTGTTTTCGTTCTGTTACTGCAAAATGGATCATACGTAATTCAAGAAAATAATATAAAGCAACAAATGTTGCGCATCTATTATTTCCTCACAAAACGAAAGAAACTTTTGGGGCAACCGAATAGAAAGAGATTTCCTTAGAAATTTTTATTTGTAAGAATAATTTAAACCGCTCGTGTGCGGTGGATATTGAACTTATCGATGATCTTAAAATATTGCATTATACAGTATTAACAGAGATTTCAATAATTTCAAGTTACACTATGAGTTATTGGAAGCGAATGAATTAACAAGTAACCAGATAGGCGTGATTCAAAATTTAATTGTTCTGTGCATCTTTTATGGAAGTGATCAGATATAAGATGGCAAAACACGTAATTCGCTGTTTTTCGTATTCAGAATCGCGTAAAAGATAGTTTATATGAACTTTTCTCATCAGCTTCAAGCGCTGACGAGGAAAAATACAGTACGCAGAAACTCGTAGCGGTAACAGTTTCAGAAAGAAAATTTACGAACATATCTTTACGGATATTCTTACTGCATCGAATTACCTTCTCTAGCGAAGTTTAAGCTCGCGTGGACTGGCAAACGTTGATCGTAACGTATATCAGGATTTTTAAAATAAGAATTATAAGCTGATAAAAGAGTGTTACGAACAAAAGTTACTTAATACTCGATCGATAAGAAAGTGGAATATTGAACAATGCCAAAATATATTTCCTTGATAGAAGATTTAAGATTACCTTTATCCTCTTATATGGGTATATAATTTCTCTCATCCGGTTTGGTAAATATCGAGGAAAAATAACAATATCAGATTGAGATATTCTTCAGTAAGTCGATTCGAAAATCATTTATACGTAAGATTCTTTATTTACCCGGAAAACGCTAACGTAATTTAATCTTTATTCAAAGATGCCTTCTAGTTGGTAAAAATAATAAACAAACTCGTCATAATTCGACTTTTCACTTGTTGATAACTTCATCCGATGTTGTTGAACTTGTTTCCACGCCTTTTAAATTATGACAATGGCATAAAAGAGTAAACGCGATGCTGACTTTTTGTCGGAGAAAAAATATTTTGGCGAATTTTTAATAGCGCACTTTGTTACTGATTTCATTATCACAAATTTTTATTCGTAATATTTTCTCTCAGATTACCGAAAAGTAGCAAAAAATTTTTTACCAGTTCGGTTACGATAACCGTCCCGTGTAAATGATAATCCTATCAAAAATGTTAATAACATACAGAATAATACGATATGACTTGCACAAACGAATAACATATACGAATAAACGAGTAAACATATACGAGTAAACTAAAGAAAAATATGAGGAAAGGAAGAATAAAAAACGAAGAAGCTTCGCGGTACTGGCGGAAGAGATACTGTCGTTCTTTCTCTCCGATCCCATGGTTTCGCAACAATTTTCTCCCAATTTATCCCAATAAGTCTGAAATCGAAGAAAAAATTGAAACCACGGAAGCAATTTAGATATTACTTACGTCGAGAGTGGTTCTCTGTGCTATCTGAAGAGAACTGACGAACAAGCTCGAGAAGAGGGTAAGAGTGAAAAAAATAAGACGTGAAAGGTGGTGCTCGTCTGCGAAAAAGAAGAGGGCGGGCGGAAGGGAGCGGAAAGCAGGAAAAAAAAGAAAGAGTAACACGGGGCGAGGTAGAAAGCCGCATAAATGAGAACGCCTGTGAAAACAGAAGGTATTCCAAGCAAGAAGAAATGGCACCGGAAGGAAAAACGAATACATCGTAACGTCGCAATGTTTGAATGTTCCGCCACCGCTAAATGCCCGTCATTTCAATGTCAACGTTCGTGGCGATCGTTTCAAATTTTGCCAGTCTTTCGCGAAGCGTGTCAATATATCGATAGCGCGTCACACTGAAGCGGATATCGCGATAGATTTCAATTCACCAATTCCGTTTCAATCTTCCTTTCTCTATCGTTTCTATCGTTTATCGCTTTCCGTTTATCGTTTGTCGTTTCCTCTGCCCTGCTTCCATTCGACAATCCATTCGAAAATATTAAAAGTCGCGCGACCGATTTGAATATTTTCAGTGTTTCGGCAAACACGATTCTCGATGCTTGATTGCTGCGAAGGTGAGGTCGTCCGCTTTCCAAGGAGAAGATTGAAAGATAACACGGCTCGAGAGAAGAAATGGAAGGAACGTGAAAACGTAAGAGGATAAAGACACATAGAGATGAAGATACGAACGGAGAACGGAGAAATCTCGGAGCGAAACGTGCGAGACAAGAGTAATGTCGTGCTGTCCCGTTAACGCCCCTGAAATATTTCCTACTGTTGAGAAAACACAGGAATGCGCCGATGCGCGACGATTTAACAACCTTCGATAAACTAACTTTTCATTTTCATTTCCTATTTCCTACGCATTCACGCGTCGCCTTACGTTCTTTGCGACGTTAATGACGTCACCGTCGATTATTCTCTCCCAAACCTGTCTGTCACGTTGTTTTATGCTCTCCGCCAAAGTTAACGATATTTTTAAACATAGATAAATGTTCTATAGGAGTGATAATAACGATATAACGACGACATAATTGAAATTCCCAGAACAGCTGTTCTTCTCACTCACCACGTGTAGGTACGTTCATACGTGCAAGTACTCGAATGCTTACGTTTGTAAATTCTAAGGAAAGAGATGCGAACATCCAACTGAAATGTTTAAAACAATATAGCGTATGAGAAATACTATCCATAGATTATTATTACAATTACTGTGCGCATGACACATCCGTTACGCATGAAAGGGATTTCGTTGTTGATATTCTGCAGCGAAAAATGACACCACTCATCGCGAAAATTACGTTCAATATTACATATTCAACGCGATTCTTCTCGGGCAAATTTTAATTATAGCTTCTCCTGCGAAACCCGCAAAACTAGTTTGTCGATTCCTGTCTCTCGAAAGTTGTCTGTCATTGTGTTAGGAGTAATAAGCTTATTGCAATATAGACAATAAATGAAATTGAATGCAAAATTTAATTCAAGATATGAAGACGCAATACCCTTTTTTCAGACTGCTGAAGACAAAGCTTATTGTAATATAGACAATAAATGAAATTGAATGCAAAATTTAATTGAAAATATGAAGACGCAATACCCTTTTTTCAGACTGCTGAAGACAAAGGATCGAAAGTGTATTATCATTAAAAAATAAAGACTCGAAATTATAGTTAATAGTATCGTGATAGCCAGTTCTGGTATTTACTTTCAGTTTTCTCAAATGGTAGAACAAGAAACGCAGACTCAGACATATAGAAAGATAAGCACATTCTTACATTTTATAAAAATAGTACTTAATTAAAGCTCCAATGAAGCGTTATTTCATCATTTCCTGCATTTTTCACCTATCTGCATGTTTTCTCTGCCATTTATCTTTTAAAGCACGATGTACAAACAAGCAGTCGTCCACAATTAGCGGAGAAAATTATTATCCTGAAACAGCAACTACGTTGAAATACCTTTAACCGACTAATTTGTTTAACACGGCTTAATTTGAAATTCACCGTTGTATTAGTTTCCTTTTTAACTATATGGAATTTTCGTATTTGACTACCAAATCTAGAGTACTACCGAGACAGCCAAGATGATTTCCCTGGCATTTTATTGTAATTTTTATTCGTTTCTTTACACTTCTCTGACATTTCTTAGCTTCTTCAATTTTCGAAAAAAGTACATCGTTACGTACACTTTGTACCAGTTTCTGTTTCAGAATTCCAATTTTTCTGGTAATTTCATATTACTTAGAAGGACGTTTCGCTGAAATCTTATCAAGTGGATTATACAAAGTTCCATTAACAGTGTAATGAGATACACGATTACATTAGTAGGGTTTAAAAGAAAGCTGAAAATGTATATAAAAGTAGCGGGGTATATGTATTTAGCGTTAATGTATATCATAGAACATAATACTTTCACATGTGTTATCAATAAATGTAATAAAAATTTCGTAAACGCTAGACAGTATGGTATCACATGAATAATAAAATAGAAAATATTTATAGTAGAATAAACGTGTTTGTGTAAAATATAAAGTTGGAAAGATCAAATTCTTAAGAAATATGTTCGATAACATAGATATGAAACTACTGAAGGCTATAAAAATAAAATATTGTGTTTCCCTTCCCTTTTTATTTTCTCGGTAAAGAAGATCGTACGTATGATTTGTTTAGAAAAGATTAATTTTACTCTTTTTCCAAAAGCATGTGCGTGCATATACGTCCTTGTCTTCGAATGATTTAGTTTCTCCAAAAATAAATTAACTAGAAAGAGGAGATGCGTAGTTTCCCACAGCAAAAATTTCAGCCGGGGAATTACAAAAGAAATATAAATTTTTTGTTTGAAACGAAAGTACCTTTTCGTGTCGACAAAAATATTGTTAAGAAGATTCAAATTGTCTAGACTATACTGAAAGATATATTTCGCGTATGAATAATATTACTGAAAAATAACAAAGCGAAGAATTCATTCATGTAGCTAACGATAAGATATCGGTAAAAATTTGCAACTCTCGTAAAAATATTTCCTTCGTTATTCAAAACTGTCCAGAATCGTTCGCAGCGATAAATTTTTGTTCGGTACTTTAACGTAACGTAATCGTTCAAAATAATCGATATTAGCGATTAAATGTTGTGGCAACGACAAATTCTTGCTAGACAATCTTTCTAAATGTCCAATACAAAATACCGTAAGTACGATCTGTAATGCGATCTTTTCTAAAAAAAAAAAAAAAAAAAAAAAATGATTCTTGATACATCAGCTTATAATAGAAAAACGTTCAATAGGATATTGGATGCTTCATCAATTAATAATTCAAGGGCTTCGCCGTGTTTATAAAGGCAAATAAATTCATTCGTACGGTACATGTTGAAAAGTGTAACCGGTAGTGAGAAACGGTTCGCAAAGCTCATCTAATCATAGGACTTAAAGCTGTGAGACTATAGTCTCATCACGTTACTCCTTACTTCACTTTGGCGAAGCCAAACCGTCACCGCCGGCTTTCACTGTGCCTCCGCCCGCAGGCTACGCCAGACGTCTTTTCTCACAATCGTGTTGAACAGCCGTGCTTTAAACATTCTATCAGACTGTCAATCTATCACGCCTACAATAGTATTTCGTTATTTAGTCGACCAAGTTTGACATGCTGTCCCAAGTCGCCGTACAATCTACCTTATCGTCTGTCTTTGGAACATCGATCATTTACAGTGGCGCACAGAAGTATTTCTTCACTTGTCGACATCTTTTCTATTATACGAAATATTTTGAAATTTCACGCAGTGACACTGGACTACCATGGTTATATAGATAATGGACTCTGAAAATGTATAGAAATTATTATATTACTTAATTATTATATTATTACTTAAACGGGCAATCATCCACGTTATTAATAATTCTTGGTATTCAGTGGGATCATCTTTCATACTTTTTATATACTTGAGGTGACTGTTCACATAGTATAGTAATTTTTCTTACTAAATATAAGTAAATGTCTTGCTACTTCTGTGTATAATTTTCAGATCTTGCCGATATAATCGTAGCAGTTGAGTCTCATTACAGTGTTGATGAAATGTCAAAATTTAAAAATTTTATGAGGCTATAATATATAATAAAATTATGAAATTTTATACAACACGCACAATATGCATATAAAAATATGGTAACTTTGCAAGCCACTGTAGGTATAAATACTTTTAACACAATTCATCAATGCCACTACCAAGCATTGGATATTATAAAAGTAAACTTTTATCCCAGTAGTTATTTTGCTTCGTTGCTCTACGTACTATAAATAAATACATAAAATAATATTATTTGAATAACAATATATAGTTGGAAAATAAATATATGAGATTGATTATTTTATGGATCAAATTCATTATTTTATTTATATTGTATATTATAATAATGATGTATAACTTACTACGTTCTGTCAGTAAACTCGATACTAAGATACTTCCGTGCAAGATATTTTGTATCTACTAACTTGTCAACATAGGTACAGTAGGTCACGTTTCCACTGAACGTGACTCAAGCTTGAACCTATATTACCAGATTCGTGCATCGGAAGAACGTATCCTTATGTTAATTTGTGATTGACATAGAATACTACAATTCGTCATACTATATGCCATAAACGCCGAACGAATTTACAATTCATCGTCAACCATACCAATATATTATGTATATGAATCAAAGTTCTGAGATTGTCACGATTCTAACTATCAGAATCACTCGATGGAATTGCTTGAGTCTTGCAAATATAGCGCGATCCTCTTATGTATACTGAATATGTATATAGGTGACTCCTTAATATTTCCCAATTCAAGAATTAATTCAACGATGAACACGCGTATGTTCTATTTGATTTGTAGATGTCCTGCAAGCTTTTTGTCATTAACTAGATTTCTGTACTAAACGTAAGTACTTTCGGTACTTCCTGGTATTATTTGAAGTTGTCGAAAACCTTGTTCGTACATATAGACAAATGGTTTATGGCAACTGTTCAGCGAAAAATGTTTGAATACGTGGATTGAACTGGACGTGCATTAGAATTTATTATTATTTATAATCGTCTAGAATTTGTATTGAATTTTCACTTGTAGGCACGCTTGAAATTCGATAAATACGCAACACCTGTTAAAAACGTTGTGATGCTGCATTACGGTATCGAACAGGCTTTCCAACAACTTCCAACGTATCGGGAATCAATCAAGGAAGCATCGACAAATTAATGATTAATCGCCTGTAAGCATGGCTTGAAATCTAAAGCATTTATTTTCAGCACCCCCTAATGTAAATGTAATTAAACATGATAGAACAGCAAATTATATTTCGTAAACGACATCTGACACTAATATACTGGAACGATCGCACGACGTAACAATGGTCTCGGTACGCTCCACGTCAAATCAATGAGGAGCAGTTGATTATTCAACTGGCGTACCGTCATTAAAATGCAAAGATAATCGTGCGACTAAATTTAAAAATATTCGTCAGTCGAGCAAACGTAGCGGGTTAGATTTGAAAGAATTCACGTTTAAAGGGAACTACATGAAAATAATAATTTTGTCATATCGACGATACTAAAGTCGTAACAGCAGTTTGTAATAATAATCGGTCGTCGCTAATGGATAGCAATAACGGATCAATAAATTTTTAATCGCCGTTTCCAATTTATATTCCTCGGATAACTACAGCAGGAACCGGATTGGTTGCAATGAATTTTAAGCATGAGAGATAAAGAGTTATGGTTACTTTAATTTTAAATCAAACCTCTAGAAATATGGCAGAGAGAAAAAGCAGGTAACGTTCTAGCTAACGTTATAAAAACAGACGAGTCCTGAATTTGATGAGAAAATTAAGACGAGAGCTTTATACACCCGTGTTTTGATGACCTTTTCAATTTAAGTACTTACTGTTTGCGACGTCAATAGCTTAGTTCATCGTTCGTCCAAGGAATATCGAATGTTATTCAGTTCTAAAGATATTCAGAAGCGCCAATTGAATAGAAGTATGAAAGGAGAATCTAAGTAGTACAGCTAAAAAATTGGGGAAACGTGTCTCAGATGATGTTGAGCTGACAATGATCAATATGTCTGTTGATGTTAGACTGTAGTTTTAGTCTTATATTCTGCACTCCACTCTTCTAGTATTCTGTTACGGTCGATTGTACGTAATCTAATCTGGTGTATGTTTCATGCTCTTTGAGTCTTATGCTCAAGCTCTTCCCAGTTGCATTAATGTATGTCTTGCTGCAAAGGCAGAATATTTTATAAGTTTGTGACGTAGATAAGCATACTTTTACATGCTACAAAGAGGGTTACTCGTAAATAAACGAGGAACAATATAGCAATGATCATTTTTGCATTATATACGTATATGTGTATATTGTATATTTTTATATATTAGGTTGTCCAAAAAGTTTCTTTCGTTTCATAAGGAAATAATAGATGCACAACCCTTTTTTATATTATTTTATTGAATTTTGTACGATCCATTTTGTTCCACTTCTATTGTTATGATTATACATAATTCAATAAAATAATATAAAACGAAAAATGTTGTGCATCCATTATTTCCTTATAAAACGAAAGAAACTTTTCGGACAACCTAATATTTTATGGTATATTTAAAAAATTTTCTACATCGGCGAAGCTTCGTTTATAAAAAAAGAAGACGAACAATTTATTTCGTGCAATGTTAAAATAAATAGTAACTTTCTTAGTTTTAGTTGATAAATAACTTTCTCCTGTCATTTTGTAATTTTTATTTTAGCGCTAATTTGATACGAATTAAGAAGATGATACTGGTAGGTTTCAGTAAAACCATATCAAGGGTCCTCTATTTTATCAGGAATTATAAAATAATCCAAAAAGAATATGATACAAAGGCACATAACGACAGCCAGCAAAATTGTATATATATATATATATATATATATATATATTCAAATATATCGATCCATACCACATTGAATTACGAACACGTTATCTGTAATAAACCGTACGATATCTGACGACAAAATGGAGGTGATATTTCTTCTGGAGCAACTAACTGAATCTTAGAAAAGAAAAAAGCACGTCATATCTAAGAAAAACGAGAACTGCATCTATTCACATTAGAAAGATCCGAAGAATGAAAAGATTTTTTAATACGTAATTTGTATAGAAAATTTTTGCTTTTAAGAAGTTTCATATTGCTTTTGCCCCAGACCAATAACTGACGATATCAGAAATTATTGAAATCGTGTTTGCTTTCTTGTTTTTACTAATATAACTTAATTCAATTGAAATTTCAATGATTGAATTTTAATGAACGCTCTTTGAAACGTAACCAGGGAAACAATCCATCGCGACCTAAAGATACCCGCAATAAAAGGAGAAATATCAAAGTACAGCAATAGATATAATACACGTGTAAGCAATCACCCGAACCCACCGGTGACCCAACTGTTGGACGGTACAGAACACATCCGCAGACTAAAAAGACACTGGCCTCTAGAACTACACAATAGATTCAGCTGAAGTAGAACATTCACTCGCACAAAAGCCAACTGTGAGTAGTTTCAAATTACTCCCCATGCCACTGTATCACGCCAGCCTAACTTGCTTATGATTCTCAACGAGAATTGATTGCAATATACTTGGTAACTAGAAAAAAGAAAAAAGAAATTCACTCAGATAATACGATTGATTTGATCATGATATTATGACTATAATATTCGAGGTAACATTACGATTCAAACTTAAAAATCTTTCTATAATTTCAACGAATATACGATGATGCCGAAGTTAAAAATCATAACGAACGACATAGATCAACCCAATAGGAATTAAAAACAGCGATTTTAGTCGCGAAAAATTATCAAACAAACAATACATCAATTGATTAAACAGAAAATGTCTATGGTTGTGTTTCCGTTGAAATGAAAAACAGTCATAGTAATTTGTTGTTGTACATTTTACACATACGTACCTACGCAATGGACCGATTCATCGTATTACATTTTTCACGCATTTATGTACAGGCATTTCGTTTAGAACAGGCTGTCTACATCTCTTTCAATTCTGATGTAACAAAGAATATTTTACATACAATTCGAATAATGTCAAAGGGCCAATACGCCGCAAAAAGTAAATAATCGCGCGAATGTGCTTTTGTACTTAAGTGTATATCATTTTCCTTCTACATATTACAACTGACATTAAAATGCGTTTAAAACGTACATGTAACGATATGACCTTGGAATAACCACCGACTCGCAAAAATAGAGCTTAGCATGAAATTTATTTTTATCGAGATCGTACACGTCGCCGACGATCAAAGATAATTTTGTGACTGTACATGACCGTGTTTACTATCGCACCACATTTCTTCGCCAGATTTCTTTCAAAAACATTTATCGGAATATTAATTTTGCCGGCTTTAACTACGATGGCACGGCACCGAGAGCATTGCCTTCTGGCAGCACGCAGTTTGTCGCGGTAGAATTTTCAGCAACGGCCTTTTCGATAATATCTCAATATTCTTCAGCCAGTCGGGTTCAATCACGCTTAACGCCAAAACTGACATATCTTTTATAAACGTCCTATATCTGTCATACTTGCCGTTGAACTTCAATTAAAATCGTGTCGTAGTGTAGCGCCGAGTTTATTCGAAGCCCCGCTCATCCTTTCCTTGACGAAATTAAAGCAAGGCGTTCAGAATGAACAACTTACAACGTGACAGAGAATATGACAAAATAATTAGAACTTGTCATCTTAATGCTTATTTCCATTCCTGGCATTCTAGTAAAGGAACATCATTTCAAATACTTATCTGTATAACATTTAGAAAAGCGAGTGGTAGAGATAGCTTAGGAACCTCGTAGCGATCAGGTCCTCTAGATACATATTTGTAGTGTGACATGCTAAGTAAACATGTTTACTTACATCGAGTTCTCTCACGTTTTATGCTCGATCCCCCAATGTCGATGTAAATAAACTCACATTCTAATGCCAGCTATAACATGCAATAGAAAAGAAACATTGATCTATATGCAAACTAGTAACAGCTTCGAACAAATGATCTTCGGGTAAAATACTCTTTTCGCATATTCATCATCGTATCATTATGCTTCATCGCCAACACGCATATTCATTCTTTAGTATCATATAAACTATGATTATATAAAATATTATTATTACATATGAAATATTTTTCTATGTCATTGCAAGTGGAGAAAATTACGTTTAAGCGGCTCTTATTTTTAAACATTTTTTTTTACAAAAAAAAAAAAAAAGAAAGAAAACAGTCGGTTGCAACCCAGGGTTCCGTTGAGATCTTCTATCCTCACGATGAGTAGGATACTAAGCAATAGAAAAATTTGACCCTGAATTCCTCGGTTAATATCAATTTTGCAGCTACTTTCTTTTTTACATATCTTCACCCATCCAGAGGTGTATATATATTACTATGATAGGTCGTGACAAAATTTTTATTTGCATTCTTTTTTTTATAAATAAAATATCAGAAATGATTAAAAAAACAAACATAAATTCATTAAAAAATATCTCCTATTTCAGATTCAACCACTGCTACGAGACCTGTATTTATCGCTCCAGTTGGAAATCAAACAGCTGCAATCGGCCGTGAAGTCGTTTTTTCCTGCTGTGTTCGCAATATTGGAAAATATAAGGTAATTGAATATAAATAAACTCTCATTGCTTTACGGTAATGATTCACGGAAGCGAAACTAAAATATTTTACAAATATCTGAGATTATAAAATTACGAAAGTTAACTTAATATTTTTAGTTCTACTCATATTCGAAACGTTGCAAAATGTAGCATTTGTTGCATAAAAAGTGCACACACACACACACATTCCTAATTCAATATACATATAAAATCAAATCAAAACTGAGAGTTACATGATAATTTTTGTATTTATTTCGTAAAGTATAAAAATAATGCAATCCTCTTTGGTATCACTAGATTCAGTTAATCTCTACCACCTAATCTAACAAGTTCAATATTGTTCAACAGATTTTTTGAAACGCTAGTTTAACTCTTAAGATCTTACGCACAGTTTAAGAATTTTCCAACCAAGAATGAAGTAGGCTAGAATAAAATATATCTTTCCATTTTTGTTTTATCGTTAGTATATTCAATTATTTGCAAAGTAACGTTATTCATAACACGACTTTATGAATACTACGCAAAAAGTAACATGAAAGTGACGATATTACACATATAGCAAACATTACAATCTTTCTTTTTGTACCAAAGAAGATCACGCAATAACGTGCATCGAAAGATACAACGAATTTTAATAACGTTCGGTGATGAGCAATCTTGTACGAAAGTTCGTTCAAAACGGGCAAAGTGTCAAATTAAAAAATGTCAGTCAGAATTTTGAAGTGACAAGTACGCGACAAAATTAAATCACCGAAGCTGACAGATTCTCTCTCTCTCTCTCTCTCTCTCTCTCTCCTCTCTCTCGACTTCCTCTTTTCTCATTACCCACTCTCTCCTTTAATATCTCGTACTTAAACAACGTGTAACAATGTGTTAAATAATGCAATGTGTCGTTAAAAGTCGCATAACCACATAAAAGTGAAACGGATTTATGCTTAGATGCGCACAAATCGTTTAATTAAGGAGGAAAGGAAAACGATCAATTCCGTCTAGCGATAGGTACTCTAGTTCAACGTTTGTGTACGCTCGTGCGAAAAATTTTCCCTCGAGTAGCTCTCGTTCCTAATCCAACCGAGAGTTATCCTCCTTCCAACGTTAGCTATATTTAGTAATAAGTTTTCCGATCGAAATCTATATATTCGAAGAGGAAGAGGGAACGGTCGAGGGAAGTGGAGGCACAGAAAGCGTGAAGAAGGAGATGGTACAGAAAGGGGCGATAATATGTGTGTATGTGTTAGGAAAAAGGGAGAAAGAGAGAATCGGAACTGGATGGTGGATTGAGGAGTAAGTAGAGACGGAGAAGACACATTTTCCCCGGCGACAGATTCCACCCGTAAAGTATCCACCTAGATGAAATATTCGGTCTATAGAAAGCCACTCAAGGCAGCTTGGCAGGCAGGGATGGATTAAGATAAG
>JACXIV010000105.1:0-178418 GCA_014737475.1 Bombus confusus
TGTTTCTAACATTCCTTTTTGCAAGAGTTGTAGCAACGACTGTTCTTCTGGCGAAATAATTTCTTCACGATATCTTGCACTATCATTTTGCATAAAGGATTCCATCTGTTGTGTGTTTAAGACTTATTTATAATTACTATATGATGTGATAGTAGTTTCATTTTTATCGAACTTTAGTAAGACTCTAAAAGAATTTCATGAATATTATGCACTTTACCTCAGTGTTACACTCCATGTTAAATTCATATAGTAATGTCAGCTTAGTCCATGAAAATAAAGGAAGTTTCTTCTCTGCTATTACAGAAGTTTTATAAATTTACAATATTAAAAATTTCAAATTGCCATAAGAAAATTTAGATAAACTTTACTTTAGGGGTTAAAAAATTATTGACTTTTTTATATGCAATTCTGTAGTTCTCGATGCGTAGAATCTGAAATTGCAAGTTTAAAGTTGCGATATGCAGTGGTTCAAATGTTATGACCATGTCAAACTGAGCATTTTTAGAATATTTCACACATGATCATTTGTATAAACAGGTGTTGGCACCTATATACAGAAGACTAGGGAAAACCGTCCGAAAATTGAGTCGTGACTATTTGTGAAAAATCAACATAGAAGACAAGAATGTTCTCGTTTTGCGCATGCGTGATACGCTAAGAATGTTTCAGACAAAGACAGAGATACGCTACTTATCTTTGTCTATCTCGTAAGAATATGGGTTTTGTTGAACTTTCATATTAATTTTCCACGACTAAACACGACTCAATTTTCTGACGGTTTTCCATAGAGAGTATCCAGAATTGTTTATGTGATCGTGGTTTGTCCAGCTAGACGAGGCAGTAAACATAAACAAAATTTGATTGCTGCGTCTGCAACTATTGTACCGACTAATGAAACTCGAGTGTCACTATTCATAGTAGAAAATTAAAATATAAAGAAAGTGTAAAAATATTACGGTACACTTTTTTGATGTCAGATTGATATCTTACATTCAGTTCATATATGCATGTATTATAATAATTCTATTTATTAGAAAATAAACCAACCAATCAAATTTCAAATAATAACCATAAGTATATATTATTTGATTTATAATTGTATAATAATTATACAATTTCTTTTTTTATTTATGAAATTGCATTTAATATAAAATATTGTTATAAGTATAAAAATATTTAGTAGAAAATTTTACCATCATTACTATTTGTTCAATTTCGCTTTGTAGCATATATAATTTTAATAAGATGGTATAAATTATCAATATTTATAGAAACAACAATTACGTTCAAATTTGATAGCTATCGATAGTTTTGTAATATTATAGTCTTTTGTTTAGTTTTTTTATTGTTAGTTTATAGACCAAAAACTAAAAACTCTATGGAATATAGTTTGCAACGTAAGAATTTAATAACATTTATTATAGTTTGATTTTTAAACAACGTTTTAAAAAATTCTGGAAAAATAATTGATTGAAATATTAATTGATTTACAGCTCTTACGCTTTCTCTGGTTCTTCCTATGGTTTTGCCCACATTTTGTCTAATCAACGTGATATTCAATTCGTTTTATATACGACTATATATTCTCGTGACTGTGAGATTGTCTTTATTAGTAAATGTGACAGTGTACTGAAATAAACGATTTAAACAATTTTTCTATTCAAATGTAATTTGAAGCAGACAATTTTTAAAAATTTCTTCTTTCCTTACATATTTATGTAGAATGTAATGGTTCATGTATTTGACTAGGAGTCATAATTAAAGCGTAATTATATAAACTGGTGTTTCTATACTTTACAGATAGAGATACAAGTTGCTCTACAAATTTTATTAATTTGTAATTATAATGGTATATTGGCTACCAAAGAAACGTTTTAAAAAGAGGTATCATTCCTGTTTCTAATTCCTTATCTTTTAATCTTAGATTTGTTGCATAGTTGCATTACATTTATAAGTACTAACCTTTTGATATGTTGTAAGAAGTATTTACAAAGTAAGTGTAATTATTTCCATTATCTTCAAAATATTTGTTTTTAGAATCATAATTTGTTTAATAAATATGTTTTACTTTACTCATAATACGTATAATATTATGGAATTTTTTTCTATTTCGTTTCAGTTTTATCTATGAATAATTATATTAAAAAATTATTGCAAAGACTTGTACACATATGTTATTTTACCTTAATTAAAATTTTTGACATGTAATTCTTAATTTAATTTAAATATATTTATTTATTTTATAAATAAAATATTTTAATTTTATACTTCGAATTGTTTAACAAATAATAAAATTGTTAAATACAATGAAAAAGCTTTATCAATTGACGTAGTACAGAATACAATTTTTAAAAGCTTATCTCTTATGGAATTATATAAGTTAATGTTTCATAATTTACCCAACACTTATTTATAACATAGAAATTTTTATCTGTTCTGGCAAATTTAAGATTAGGAAATATTGGGGAACTTATAATCTATATGAGGAATTTACTATGAAATGTAATTCATATTGATGTAATTATAAATATAACATCTTCATGGATATAAAAAATGCTAGTTAATTTAATTATTATTGTATCATTAATGTGTAGTAGTAGCTTGTCATGACTTATACACACACAAGTGTATTACATTAATGAGGGATTTGAGAAGGTACCTTATGTTTGATAGCTACTAACAAATATGCAGACAACTTATCTACTATTAGCTGCACTGTTACCTTTCGCCGTTCATGATATTTGGTATGCAAGAATGTAAGTCACTCTGTTATAATCATAATATAGTTATATCTTTGTTTCTTTTTTAAATTCTTATCAAGCCTGTGTAATTTCTGAGATAAAGGAGATATTCAATTATATTTTCATTCAATATATTTTTGTCAAATGTAAAATAACAACACAATCTTTTTTTTTAAAACTACTGTAAAATAATGTTTTCTTTAATATTAATAATATTTCTAAAGTTTTGTATATTAGAATATAGGTAGCCTTATTCTAATACATTTTAATAACTACTTTATAATATATTAATTAAATATTGAAACATTGTTATGTTGTTTCTATTATTATTAAGATTCATAGTGCATGATTATGTATATTCCCTTTGGTTATGGTTTGATACAGAATGTATAAATTTATATAATGTTCAAACATATAAATAAATATTTTTTACCTGAACTTTTTTATTATAGTATTCAAGATATGTCATAAAAGAATTAAAATATTGGAAACTGTAATAAACATTTAAAGATAAATTTTTTACATATTTTATAAAACAAATAAACTATTTCTTCTGTGTTGTACTTGATTTGATCAATTTTCAAATTACAAGCATTAAATAATGTGCAATAATTATTATTTAAATTGTAAATATGTACATCAATCTCCTATACAATTAATAAGGTATAATTATATATACATTATATTCTTATGTTTTACTGATGATTTGTTATAAAAGAGTCATAGTATTTTTATTTATATACTTTTATTTGTAGTTAGCTTAATTTATTTTTAAATGCTTATTCAATTGTAATTCATAAAAAGTAAAAAGTGAATGAATATAATGATAGTAATATGTAAAATTATGTAGTTTTATCAATGTTATATTATTCTTATAAAGTAAAGTAAAAAAATATTCTTGTAAAGTAAGATATTATAATGAATAAATAGATATATTAATATTTGTTCACAATGTGGTTATTTATTCATAATGATGTAAAAAACATGTTGTATATTACAGATACTTATTTTGGATCATGAAAGTATCAATAATAATGTATCTTATTATATTTGTGCTTCTGCCTATTATATTTCACTACTCATATACCATACAAAAGAAGATTCTTTTTTTAAATTTCGGTAAGTAAATAAATATAAATAAATTTATATAGACTATTTATTGAATTTCATGTTTAAACATATGCTTTTAGTGCAATGGCCACTTAATGTAGATTTTTCGAAACCAGAATTAGTTGGAATGAAAGGAACAAGAAACTTTTATTTACAAACTGATCAACAAGTAAAAATAGGACTATGGTTGGTATATTTAAGTAAATATACATACAATTCATTCAAATTAAATAAAATATGCTTTCAGGCAAATATTACCTCAGTCTTTACTAAATGATTCAATAATTGCAACTGATGATGATTATGAAACTATGTTAAAAAGTGCTAAACGACCAATTTTCCTTTATATGCATGGTAATAGCGGTAATAGAGCAAGCAATCATCGTTTAGAATTATATAAACTTTTCCAGAGTTTAGATTATCATGTTGTATGTTTTGATTATAGAGGTAAGAAAAAAATTTTATTAGTTGTAAGAACTTGGAAATAATTTAATAAAAAATAATATAAATGATTGTTTAAATATTTATGACTTCAATCTTCTGTAACATAGGTTATGGTGATAGTGAAGAAGCAGAACTTTCTGAAATGGGTGTAGTTAGTGATAGTAAATATGTACTTGAATGGTTATTAAAAATAGTAAATGGTACAGCTCCTGTTTTTGTATGGGGACATTCATTAGGAACTGGGTATAAATTTCACAGTTACCTGAAGTGATAAAATTAATAATACAATTGAAATTTATAGATTATTATTATATTACAGTGTTTCAGTTCATGTATTGGCATTATTAGCAACAGAAAAAGTTCAGCCTGCAGGTTTATTCTTGGAATCACCATTTAATAATATAGCAGATGAATTAAGTGAACATCCTTTATCACAGGTACTTTATATAAAAAGTATTTGATATCTATTTATAAAAGTTGTTTCCAATAGTTTTAAAATTTGAAACTTGTTGTTAGATATTTAAACATTTACCATGGTTCCATTGGGTAATTGTTGAACCATTTTATGATAATTACCTCCGTTTTGAATCTGATAAACATATAGAAAAAATCCAATGTCCTATTATGATATTGCATGCAGAAGATGATAATATTGTTCCATTTGCATTAGGTGAAAAGGTATGGATACAGTTTTTATACCTATACATATTTTTATACATATTTAAAATATTAATACTATCCTTTTTAGTTATTTAAAGCGGCAATAAATTATCATGGAAATGACACAAATCGTGTTCAGATGACAAGAATTGATGCAATACATGGTTTTGGACATAAATATATATGTCGTTATAAAAACTTACCTAATATAATTAAGTAAGTATTGACCATAAGAGTAATATATCATAAAATTCATCGAGATATCTCATGATTTCATTTTTCAGATCATTTGTACACGAGGCACATAAAAATCAGACTGATTAAACTATATATATTAAAATGTCAGCATATATGTACCTTCACATAAGTATTTTTTACACTAAATATTAGTAGATGATTAATATAGAATATAATGAAAGAATATCTTTTATGCTGGAAGTCAGAATCAATACTATTTTACTGAAACATGTAAAGTTTATTTATTGTATAATTGTATTTTCTGTTTTAATGAAACGGTTTTCATTATTTACATCCTGTGTAGTACAAGATCTATTAAACTTTAAATGTACTCATGTTATAAATATAAAAGTGATATTTCTTGTACATGCAAAGGTATAATGACGTCAAAGTTCATGCTGTGATAGCTGTTTGAATGCCATCAACCCAGTACATACTTATTATCTTGTATTTTTTTAATTAATGCAATATCTATTCATAAATCAATAGATACTCATTTTTTTCAATATTATGTTAGATTTTATGATACAATGTAATTAAATTATTTTATTGACAAATTTATTAATATAATACCAATATACCCTGTGTTCTCTACATGAATAAAAAGTAAAGAAAGATGATAATATATTAAAAATCCAATTTTCTTTGTAAGTTCATAATTATTACAATAATTTGTATTGTACACTCAATAAAAATTTTGTATGAATTATACATTTAGTAAATATTCAACCAAAATTAAAACTTTTATATTTCTTCCTAATTTTCGTTCGAGTAATTTTACGTAACATTCCATCAATACTCTAATATTTCTTTTCACAATGTCTTCTTTGAAATAACTCTTTACTTTTTCTAATAGTAAAATTATACTAAAAAATATATCGGGTATAAAAGAAAATGTGTAAATGGAAACAAATGGTAAAATAAGTAGACTCATAGTTACAGATCATTAATTTCAAGGTTAAAGGTTAATTTTTCAGCATATCTTTTAAATAGATAATTACCGATCCAGAAATGTAAAATCATCTGTATAATTCATTTCTTACCATGTAGAGTGCATTGAAATATATTTTTCTAAAATGTACGACATGCTTCAATCTAATTTTGTATTCTATGACAGTTTTGAGCACGTGTATGATTGTATTATGTTTTTCTGTAAACAAATGTATTACTGACGTTATGAATACTAATAATAATTAATTAATAACCCATTAATCATTAAGAAATAAACGAATTATGTATTTTCATAGCATAACATGTTGACTGTAGAACTTATTCTGGTTAACTTTTTGTTTGCGCTGCGTGGAATAATTTCCATCGATTGTGTTATTTTCCATCAAAGTGAAAAGTGAAAAAAAGAACAATAATAAAATAATTGTTGTCAAAGAAATGTTCATGCTATCGATATAAAAGATATTTAAAATGGAGCAGAGTATTTTAACATCAAAGTCATATCAACGTGCTAAAACAAACTTGCAAGACAAATTAAAATCAGCATTTTTGAACCATTACCCTCATTATTTATTACCTGGATATAATTTACATAGCACTTTCTCTACAGCTGATTCTGATTTGGAAAATGTTATAGAACAGTACCAAGAATATCCTTATTATTGTGACTTACCAAAGCCTTTACTACCACCTGCTAAAATTCCTAGGAATAGTAAGTCTCTCAAGTTAATTAAATATCAATATATAAATGAACATAAGTATATATGTTTCTAAATTATACAGTGTTGAATGAAGAAGATCCCGCATTAGAATTAATTACTCTTAAGAGTTATGTGAATAATGATATAGAAAGAATGAAGCGCTATTATTTAAAACATGAAAAAGGTAAATCTAATAATAAATGTGCTAATTTTATAAAACAAGTTTATATTTTTGTGTGTGTGTGTGTGTGTGTGTGTGTGTTTAATGATAATTTTTTTATAGAGTTAAAACTAATACATAAGAAGGATGTAAAATGGAATCATACGAAAGGTGCAATTACTGCTAAGATACCTAAATATGTAGCAGATATAGCAAAAATTATTGATAAAGATCCAGATCCTTGTTTTGAAGGAGTAAGATAAACTGATATCTACATAAAATTTTAGATGTTTTTTAACAGAAATTCAAATTTAGATAAATTTTTTTTAGGTCTATAATTGGTATTATACTGGAGGATCAATAGACTGTGTACAATTATATAATAAAAATATTTTACTTTTTCCATTTATGGGAGAATTAGGTATTGCTACATAATATAAAATTATTTTCTTCTTTTTATTATGGTTTAAAATCATTATATCTTTTATTTAATGTATTTTTAGTAAGTGCTCCTCTTGATAATATAGAAGATTTTTTATGGAAACCACTGTTTGAAAAGTCAGCTAAATGTGAACTCAATGGTACATTGTATGAATTAAAACATAATGTCAATGTTGATGCATGTAAGTATACATACATATCTATTTTCTTAAACTAGTATTTGAGATAAAAGACAATATAGTATTGATAACTTAGAATCTTTATTAATTATAAAATTAATACTTGATTTAATATTTTATAGGTATGGTTTTAGGTAGATATAAACGGCATTGTAATTTTTATACATTATCTGAACATGATAATAAATGTAATCTTATTGAAATACATAAACAAACATCGAAAATACCATATATTGGAGCAGATTTAAGTCCTATTAATGCAAATCAATATTGTTTAGTAAATGTTGAAAGATGTGTAACGTTATGGGATATAGTTAAAATGTGAATATAATCTAAATGTGTATATGATCTGTATAATTATGAATAAGAAATTTAAATTTACCTTTGATTTTCTAGGAAACCAATAAATTGTAATACTATAGTGCAATCCACTGTGTTAGATGATTCATGGAGCAGTATAAAATTTCAATCCACAGATCCTAATATTCTTTTATTTGTAGATAGATGCTGTCTTCATTATCTTGATGTTCGGGTAAGAATAAAAATATCAATATTAATTGTTCTTAATATTATTATTTCTAATATATTGTGGAAATAATTTCTTGTCTATATAAGATAAGATATACATTACATATTATAGGTTTCATTCGATCAACCAGCATTAACAATGTGCCCAAAATTTTATTTGGAAAAATGTGAACATCTTTCAACAGATGTTGCTAGTAGAAATAATTTTTGCAGGTATATAGGAACTTATCATAGTATTTTAATGTGTGATAGTCGTTCTCCGCAGCAGTGCGTGCAACAGAAATGGACTCATCAATTTAAAAGTCCACCGCTTACAAGTTCTGTCATAGCTAGGTAAAAGAAAATAAAAATGTAACTATAGATAAATTATGTATATATAACTAATTAACTTATCATTTTTAGAGATGACAAAGAATTTATTGTTTTATCCAGTCAAGTTGCTGGTGAAACTACAATCATTGTAAATACTTGGACAGATAGTGAAATTTCACAATCATATAATTTTCCATATACTCCTCCTCACATTAAAGAAACATTAAATGAATCTCAAATGCAAGGAATGTGCCTAAATCCATATTTGAGAGATAGGTTTGAACTATCCAATACTGGTTCTTTTCTGATAAAAAATGACACTCAGAATATATTTCTATTTCTTCAAAATTCTATTGGTATGTAGTTTGTTGCTTTCTATATTGTATTTTAACAATTGAAGAAAGCTTTAATCTAAATATATTTCTTAGGCGACATATATTATCAGTGCTTAACACATGCTATTGCATTAGATAAATATTCACCTATCAATGGTAAATCATACTGTATATTGAATGCTTGGCAAAATGCAGTTTCTTTAGAAACAGATGCTATAGTACCTCTTACAATGTCTAGCAAGTCAAATATGCATTATCCTTTTAAAAGTAAGTAAATTGATAATTTGTTTTTAAAAAAAAGTTAAAAGTTGTATAAAATTATTTAAATTGATTGTTATATGTACATTAACTCAATAGGTTTCACGAATAAAAAGTTACGATTGAAGTATAATAAGCGCGACTCATTTGAATGTTTTGAACCAAGTTGGAAGCAATCTCTTGAAAAATTAAATACTTATATGGATATATTAGCACCTGAACTTTTAGCTGTGTGGGAAATATGTGAAGAAGTTCCATTGCCTTTAACAGCAGCACCTCATCAAAAAGTTCTAAACTGGTTAGAATCTGCAGATACAAAGGCACCAATTGTATCACAAGAAGAAATAGAGAATGTATCTACCCCAATTAATACACAAGAATTAATAAGTGTATCTCAAGAAGTAGATATAAGTTATTTGGATGACAGTAATGCATTACAAGATCTTTTGCCAAAAGTTAAAATTGCACGTTCTACAAAAAGGGAAAGTGTACGAAAAAGACAAAGAGTGTAAAATATCTTAAAATATGTATTTATATAATTGTATTATATAGAGAAAATTACTTTAAAATTATTTTTTTATAATAAAACAAAATATTTCGATATATGAATTACTTATTTATTTATAGCAAAAATTATACAATAATAGTTACATAATATGCATCGACAAAATGAATGAATATATTAATGACAATTTGCAGAGTTTTGTATTTTACATTGAATTTTCTAGTGATTTAGCGACCCCAGTGAAAAGACGGCTTCCATTTTGATGTAAGTACTTTACTATTTTCTTGCTGTGCTTTATTTTCCTCTGCTTCCATTTGCATCTGTAAACAAATTTTATAGATTATAAGTATCAAGATTTAATACACAGATATAATGTAACACTTACCAAGAATTTTCGTTGATTTTCTCTGAAAACTTTTAATGGATTTTCAAATTGTCTATAATAAGTAAGAACTTCTCTTACATCTTCCACGTTTGTCGCTAATATAACTAAAAAGCAATAACCAACAAAATAAATAACTAAACTTGCAGAACATATTAATCAAGATCGTAAAAAGAAACGCACCTTTGAGGAATGCAGCTAAATCATATAGTGTAGTATCATCGTCATTACCAGTCCATTGCAATAACTGTAATGTGTTTTCAGGATGAAATTTTGTACTCTTTGGGTTCCAATCAACTACTATAACCTAAGAATAACAAATAAAATAAGATATAATAGATATAAATTGCTTTATGTAAAAGATGGATGTAAATTATGGATTCAATACTTACTTTACTAAGATCACGGTTAAGAGCATCTAAATCCTTAACATGGTGACCATCTACAAAACGTGTTGTATCTCTTACTAGTCTGTACATGATATATCCATTAGGATCCAAGATATCCAAGATAGGAAAAACAGTCTAAAAGTGATATATTACATAAATGACATATTTTATCATCATTTTACACATATGATATATTAAAATGATATACATATAATAGAGAACATAGCATAGCTCAGATTAGCAAGAAGAGTAGTTAATAAAAGTAATAAAAATAACATATTGCAATACCCTAAGATACTATGAATCCCCAAAGAACAAATAAAAGCCATATATTATTTTATATAAACAATGTTAAAACTAAGAATACAAGGGTATGAAATAAAAAAATCTCTGTACCTATCGAGACAGGGTCACAATAGGCAATTATTATCGTTATTACTATATTAAAATGATATATAAGATTATTCAACGATAACGTGATTAATCAATATTGCTTACCATTCCTTGTTCTGCTGTATACACTACAATTTCAAATTGCGGTGGAGCTATAGCTTCTAGAAATTGGTCTACTCCAGGCCTTTTTTTAAACCTCCAACCTGTTTCATACTAGATGATCGATTAACAAAAATGAATATTTATAAGAAACATGTTAAATTTAAAATTAACCCTTTGCGGACGAGTGTCGGCAAATAGCCGTCCAAGTCTTTTTACCGTTGCGGACGCGTGTCGGCATATAGCCGCACGAATCTGTTCACAGTTCCCTTATTTTGAAGTGGTTGGCATACGTCTATTTTTCTAAGCGATACAGTATTATGTTTTTGATGAAAGAAAATTATAGATCTTTAGAAATCTTATCTTCCGTTTAACGTAAACTCGCGATGTAGGATGATGGTCGAGTCAGAACGAATTTCAGTCTTTCAATGGCATTACCAGACGAATCAACAAGCTTTTTATATAATTTATATATTTTTCATAATACCTTATACACGACGACGATAGTGCTTCAGACATTGAAAGTGAACTCTGTTTAACAAGGAATCGGCTCAGACATTCCAATATTTCTAGCGATAGTGACAGTGATGATAAACTAAATATCGATGAAAATAATACAACCCTCGACAATGAATAATGCAAACGTTAAACGTGTATATTTTCTCAACTGCACGCCAATACAGGCAGCCCCGCCCGCAAAGGGTTAAGGACGAAAAGACAATATGCTACTTACTGTCCAATCTGGGTGTACTAAAACATCTGTCAGTTCTAGTACCAAAGTATAAGGAGGTTGAATATAAGGATATTTGAGTGGATCTGGAAGAAGTTTATTTCTGCTAGGTTCTTGTACCATCTGGAAAGCGTATGATCGATTTAAAAGCGAAGCAAGTAAAAATTATTCATTTCAGGAACACGTTCGTGCTTTTGATACCTTCGTGTAATAATTAAATTCTCTTTTGAGCATTTTATATATTCTTTCGTAAAATGGTAAATTTGAAAATTCATCCTTGATAATATTTCCATGTTCGTCATATTTAGTTCTCGTTAAATTATAAATTACATAAGACAGTCCAACAGTGGTGAATACTCCTAAGAATGCAAAACTATATTTAAGCACTCTTTGCGATTGTTCGCGTTTCTCTTTTTCCTCTGCTTCCTCCTTTGCTTCTTCATCTAACTTTTTATTGTCTAGTCCATCTGGTGTCAGAGATTGTACAGTTCCCCCGGATGATTGAATATTCGTTAAACTACCAGTTATTTTTGGTCTATGTGCTGTAAACGTATATAATTGAAAATTATTTATTTATACTGTTGTATATTCTATAAAATCCAAAAGTCATGAAATTATATTTATTATTTACGTAATAGTAATGTATTATTAAAAAAAAAGTCGATAAAGGATTTTGTCGCCGCTATATATATTATTTATGAATTTCACAAGAAATAACATGCGTGTAGCGCGTGTTTCGGCTTTATAAGGTTATAGATATTATATTTACTTACCTTCAGTGTTATAATAATATCTTTGCGCCGTTTGGACAACAGATATTCGAGCGACCGGTAGACGAAGTGCCGAATATGCGATTGTTGTATTTGCATTGTATATCTTGTATAAATGTCGTACACCTTTTGTCGCAAATGCCATTACTTTAAACAACTCATAAGCTTCCTGGCAGATGTATGCAAAGAGCTGGTGTTCGTATTTTCTAATATGTTAAACGCAGTCGATGTTTTAGAAATCTAGTTTTCCGACATATCTTAGGGCAGTTTACAAAGAGTAAAAACACTCGTCTGTGGTTAAAGATCATCAATTTTTAAAAATGTATTAATGTTGTAGATAATTATAACTGTATATTTCATTATTAATATATATATCAAATATTGCGAGGGAAGGAAAATAAAGAAATAGTTTTTAGAGTTATTAAGACGCGCTTGGGAAAGCTTTTACATAATCACGTGATATCAAATTCAAACTTTGATTCAAACAAACATTAAATTTTTTCCCCCGTTATGTGGTAAGAATATTTGTATTTGCAAAAATTAAGTTATTAAACATCTAAACAAGGCCATTTCGTTGTTTAAAATTTGTACAGCATCGGTTTCGCATCATTTTCATATCATTCTAATTATTCCAATTATTTAATTATTTGGAAACGAATCTTACATTCTATTAAGTAACGATTGTTTAATTGTCCGAAACAAAACCGTCTCTCAATTGAACGCGGGCGTAGCAACTGTAGCCTTTTCCGGTTTAATCAAGTTCAGGAAGTTTGCTAGTGGGCGGTAGTTGTCGGGTCAGTATATGCATTCTATACTAGCCAGGGGAATTTTGTGGACATCGCGCGGTCAACCACTCTAATATTAATAGCTCGGGTATGAAATTTGCTTAATCATGACTAACGGGATGACCCAATGGAATGACAATAATTTGTCAGCGTTCACTCGCCGCGTCAATCTCGAATAACGATCGCCAACGAAATTAGGACCATTGTTAAATGACGTATTATCAATAGAAAATATTAATTACCGTGTTTTCGCTTATTATTCTACTAAACGCGTAACAGTAAAATTACCCGAATATCCTCTTAACGACCTATCTACCTTTCTCTTCTACCTTTTCTCTTGCACTTGGAACGTACAACGTTTGTGTAAAAAAGGGTCGCCACGAAGGGTGGCAAATTTATCGTTGAATTTTTCCAGGATTTCCCAAGACAACGCTTAAATTTTTGTCCCCGCAATACGTAAACCGTACACGTGGGATGAACCCGTCTGCTGTTTGTGTCAGCTGCTGTTAGGACCGTAATGAGAGGTGCCATAACGTTAACGGCCGAACGCATACATTCGAGCAATTACGTCGCTCCAACTAATTTCTGTCCCTGGGCAAACTTGAGGAATTCCATACGGTACGAATAGAGGTACTACGAGTGCAAGGGATTGCAAACGCGTCGTGGGGATGCCGAGGAGGAGGCGGACGTTACCGCTGACCATTTCGTCGGATCTCCCCGCGTTTTCACCGCTTCTATGCGCGCGGTCGCATGCTGTCTGTACACACGCGCGAGACGCGCACAAACACAAAAGCAACGCGCCCTTTAGCGAGCCGGGGCTACGAATGCAGCCGAGAGGGTTGTTTGTCAAGAGAATTTTCAGCGGTGAACACGCCGGCCAACGAGTATTACGGGTTGGATTAATTCCTAACAAAAATATGTGAAATATTTCCACGGTGCAGACGAGCGAGCCACGCACACCAATTCTTTGTTCCGGCACAAAAAGGTTGCGCGTATACGTGCACCGTTTGTTCCATGCTGCCCTACACGTTTTGTGTTTTGCTTTCGGATTGCGCATCATGGTTTTCGCGACAAATTGCCTTCGAGCGAGAGACCTATTCCACTCTTGCACGATGCTCCTTTGCGCCTTTACACCGATCTCGTTCTATTGCTCTTATAGACATTCGACGTTCCGCTTTTTCAATTTTCTCCTGTTAAATTTTCGCGTTTCACCTTTGCCAATTAATTTCTCTGGCATGTACGGCAGTCAGCTGTACTTACGATAGAATCGTTATATATTGAAATGAAATTTCTATGGAAATTTGCAAAATGCAGGGAACGATTCATCGGCGGCAGAAAGTACGGAACATTCCATTCGAATCGAATATGCGTTTTGCACGATTGAACTAATGCGTATACGCGCGTAATAACAATATAGGAATACGGAGAATCTGGAGCCATTTAATTATAACATTTTGTTCTATTTCATCCGCACGATATGACATAACATTTATACATTATAGAACGGGATCAAATAACTAGTTAGAATGATTGAACGTTTCGTTGAACGATGGACAGTTGACCCGTAGTGCGATATTCATCCACGCACACTCGCGAATCTATAATCTGTCAGGCGTAATATCTAATTTTTTTCTAGATAAATGACCGATTATTCGCGCTGGTACACCCGACGCGAGTATAGGATCGTCACGGCGACGACGCTTCTTAACGTAGCGATCTATAAATGTCTCTCCCGGTAGCATGTAAATGGAAGAAAGCGTCATTCCAGGCGATACTCGTGTCCCGCGCACACCGACTCGGTGCTATTTGCACGCGCTTCTACATCGTCTCGTGTCGAAAGATTTCCGAACGAAATTCCTTCTCGGTGCTGAGAATAGTGGAGTCATTCAAGTTCCTTGGCGACGTTCTATTCACGAGCCCGGCTGCCGTCCCTTTTCTTTCCTCCCGTCGATTCATTCCTCCGACCGAGTGAATCGACAATGATTTACCTTTCGAAGTGTTCGAAATCTCCGAGCGAGAATGGTAGATCGCGACGTGGGATTTACAACGTAAATCGACGCGCCATCTTCCCTCTAATCTTTTTCTTCTATCCGTTTCTAATCTCCGTCGAGCGTCGATCGTAATTGGCTGTCGTAAGTTTCCAGGTACGTAGACGTCCAAGCAGGAATTACATATATGCATCGAAGCAACCGTGAACGCCAAGGATGGAAGAAAGAGGAGCGTAAAAGGGTGGTGGCGTAGAGGCCGAGGGTTGCGAGCGAGCAGCCGCGAAAGGGAACATTCGGTGTAATCGAAGTATCGCGTGCGGCGGTGCCTGTGGAACGATAATTCCATTACGCGAGAGAACAAACGTACGTACATACGTAGCGCGAAGGCAGGACATTTTTATCGGCTACGATCTGATATTTCGTCGATCAGCGTCGAGCGCGTTGTTCTAAAAGCGCGTGCGTGAGATACGCGAGTAATTCTCCTCGCGTGGGAAAGCAACGTTTCCAGCCGGCATAAATATAACGGTAGAATCGTGGACGAGACGAACACGCTGCAGGTAGCTTCCCTCGGCCGATATAAGCTCGCAATCATCCTGCGACCGAGTGTTTGTAAACTATTAATTCGCCTGTCGCGAGAAACTCGCCGATGTAACTTCGACGTATAGTCCCTGTTTCCCCCTTTCTCCCTCTGTTCCCCATTTTTTCCTCTTCTCTTTTTATCTCTCGAGTACACGTAGAATTTGCGGATCGTTATTATGATTCGCCGGGTTTTGACGCGAAAGCGAGCCAGCTGAACTTTCTTAATCTGAAGTAAACCAAAGCGCGGATAATACGCCTCCTCAGGCCATTCGGAGACTTTAATAATCTAACTTTTCGTGCTACTTTGCGTCCCACTTTTAACCTAAAAATTGCTTTTCTCCCCCTCGCTCGTGCAAATCAAAGTCACGAAGTGGCGAGGATTGTAAAACGAGTATTTACGCGTTTTTGCGTGTGTCGTACTTTCGACGCTGCTGCGAGACCAATCAGAGAATTACTTTCTTCTAAGTACGGTTTTCGCTGTCCAGTCTAGTAGAATTAAAAAGCGAAAGTGTTCGCGTCTGTAAACTCTACGAACGCTGGCACGCTGAGCACCATAAGCTATCCAATGATACGGAATAGAAAATTCTTTTATCGTCTATCCATTAATAAGACGAGATCGTTCGTTCTCGTCGAAAAGCAAACGCGTTAAGGGATAGATTTCTTCGATAGCGAAGTTTTTCCTTTATGCGGAGAATAAAAGTGGCCGAGAGATTTCATATAGATCGTCTGCATTACAAAGCTCGTGGAAGCAATGGCAGGTAATAAAAATCGGCTCTGCGTATCTGTCCGTGCACGCACCCTATCTTCTCCACCCTTCGATCTCGCCACTCACCACCTATTCCTCGCATTCATCGAGCGACGATCGATTACAGTGCTCGTCGCGGACAATACCATTCGGGACAGTGCGAATTTCATTCTTTCGTTTCGTACTGCGCGTAGAACCGCCGACAAAAGCTCGGCCAACAGAGTACGATGCTTTCACGAACATGCCTTTCTCATCCTTTCTCTCTCTTCAATTTTCTCTTCCTCTCCTGCTCTGGTTAACGTAAGTCTTGCGTGAATTCACATGGCGAACGTGTCTTTTTTTTCTTTCTTTTTACGTGGAGGAAACCTTCATAGGCACCCCGCACCCCCCGGGGCGAGAACGCCAGGTAGTGCTGGATTCTACCGGCTAAAACCTCCACGATCACCTTCCGCGTCGCATTGGGAGGAGCCCTGGAACCGCGATAGCATACTCACGAACTCCACCCGCGCAATAACGATCCTCGTCATCCATCTACCCCGGTCCTACCCCGGTCCTACCCCGGTCAGTGCTGGTGCACGGTGACGGGGAGCCCACGGAAAGGTGAGGTGAGTGGCCTTGACAGGTACGAGCCCACCAACTTCTCCGAAATTTTCCGCAGCGGATCGGCAAACCGACTGGTACCCAGGGCATTGATCGGTAGCCACCCGGCTCTAGGAGAGTATCAAATTCATCGGGGTTTTCCACGGTGTTGCACTGCGAGAATCGGCACTCGTCTCGTTCTCCCACGAATGTACGTATCTAGGAAACTTATTCGAACGCGGTGTTATTGCAACGTGATCATTTCTCATTGTTTCGCTATGTATTCCGATATTACGCTGCAATTTATCGTACGACCGAGCCGCGCGTACCTTGTTAACGAATCCATTTGAACAAAATGTATATCGTTGGAAATAACTTGAACGAATCGCGAGACCATACATTTCCCCAGTCGGCCGAGCAACAATCGGATAATCCGTAACGTTGCTTAATCCTTTGCGAATTAAATGAATATTTCTGCTAATGGTTTTAATATTTTTCCATGTTTTGAGAAATCTCGTTTGCAATTTTTATGCTTGGAAAAAATCAAAAATGGCCTGCTCGCTCTGATTTACTGCGTTAGACGCGAAGGACGGAATTCTTCTTCTTTTTTTTTTTTTAGGAGCTGGATTACTCTTGCGCTTTTACTTGTTTCTACGTCATTCTGAATCTTGAGCTTCATGCGTGGTAGAAGGACGGCTATATTTTTCAGGTTGCTCGAGCTGTAGACGACCGTCATTTCGGATAATAGGTTCGCAGGGAAAAAATTTGACGACGGTCTGGTTAGCTTAAGTTTAGCGATACATTAAACGAATCATGAAACTTCTTAAGAATTTGGCGGAATACGTTCCTGTCGTAATCAGATTTTACCTGTCGGAATAGCTAATTTGCGGAAGGTGCGCCACAATTTTTGTCGTATGAAATTTCATCGAATAAATTTCATAAAAAGCGACAAATTTATCGTATTTATATATATATATATTTATCGTATAAAATTAATTGTTATATATTTCGCACGTTTGAATAAGTAATAACGATTGGTAGGAGTGACCGATTATCGTACGTGATCCTGCCTTCCCTCGTTGACGAATACTTGTAAATGAAATTTCATGCGTACACGTACACGCACCGGGACGTGATCAAAATGTCTAGCACACAGGCGAGCGTTTATCCGAAAACTGACGATACTGCTAGCTGACGTATCTTAACGTCCTATGTTATATATTATATCATCTTTATGTACAAGTTCATAAAATTCCAATATCAAGTTTTATACTTCTCGATTAACCTTCATCGCTGGAACTTCCAACTTGATGGTGATTAAAAAAAAAAAAAGAAAAAAGAAAGGGAAAGAAAGGAAAACCTAGCAGGAACTCATGAATATTCTCTATCATACTCATTCCGTTCCATGGTCGAATTCAGAACGACCTCGAATTTCTCCGAATTTCCAGCGGATTTTTCTAGTCGCGTACCGAATCGAGTAAATTAAGCCTCCGTAATTATTTCAAGCGATTTTCCGGGAGCACGTGAATGAAGTTAATCAGAGCTATTTCGGAAAAAAGATAGAGAGAGAGATAAAGAAAGACAGAGAATGAAAGAGAGAGAGAGAGAGAGAGAGAGAGGGAGAGAGAGAGAGAGATTCGGAATGGAAAACAGACAGATTTTCAAGTCGTTTTTATTTCTCTGCTACTATGCTACGGCGGCGAGCTGTAAGCCCTGCTTTTCCTCTAGTTCGGTAACCGTTGACTAATGGACCATCATCGTTCATCGTTGTTCACTTGGACGACCAACGTCCATTACTGTCTTACGCCCGTACTATCCGGACAATGTGACTTTATTCTTACCGGTGATCCGCGTCTATAACCCGTAACGTGCATCCGAATCGAACAATACCTTTTACTCATCCGCGCGGCAATAACTTAGACGCCGTACAGCGATACGTTTCGCGAAGGACCGGATCAAAAAATATATAGATCCGGTGCGAACCGGGGGCTGCAAGCATTGTTCGTGATCCGGAGAATTTACTGCGGCGCCACGATTTCGAGGAGGTGCTTGGCGCAAGAAACTGTTTCGCGTTCATTACCGCGATACGTTTTCACCGAGGACCGAGATTGAACGACTTTTGCCAGACGCGAAGCACCTTCGAATTTTTTATTAACTCCAGAATGATTCCCCGGTGAAGTTTTACGTCTGGCAAGCTATTATCCCGAAGTTTGTATCGGTGAGCGAATTTATGATATCTACGAAACGAGGAAAAAACGAATGTGAAGCGTTTCTGCGACGTTTTTACGTACTAGACCGACGTAGGTTTTCGTGCAATTAAGATTCGATCGTTTTATTTAAAATGCGTTATTTCTTCGATGCACTTCCCAACGTAACTAATAAATTTCGATCGAGAAACTTTTCCCTCCTTTCTTTCTTTCATTTTTTCATCATGGCGCGAGAAGGGTACGAAGCGAAGCATTAAGTTATCCGAAACAACATCGCTCGACTTACCGTGTACATTTTTTACCGAAAGGTAACCTCGGGGAAGAAATAGGATCATTATTTCTTCTTTATTAGCAATCATTCTCGGTGGATCCGCCACCTGACATCCTTGACAAGGGGACGTATATCAAAGACGAAAATATGTTCGTCTCTCACCCGGGGCATCGTTAGACAGGCTTAATACGCTAGTAAAACATCCGGACGGCATCACACGGTGTTGGTCCATATTAAATTCTTAGCGGGTACAGCGTGTCGGTCTTGATGTCCTTCATTAATCAATGCATTGTGCCGGGACTCAGTAACTGGGATCCAAATGTTTCGACACTGGACCTTTCCCACTCTGTGCTCTTCCTTCTTTCTTTTCCTTTTTTAGTCTTCGACTCGGTTGGCCCACCGGTTTGACCATTGTGTACAATTGCGCCAACAAGCCTTCAGCCATGGTCTCGTACACATCAGCCTGGTATATTACCGCCTCTTTACATCCTAACTTATGGCGTCCTATTATATGTAAAGCAGAACGTGTCAGGTCAGCCTTACTGGTTCGTCCTCCTATTTGTTTAACCCTACCGAATATGTAACGTCCTAACGAACACTAGGAGGAAATTTACGGGAACGGTCTAGATGTAAAATGATGTCTGGTGATTAGAAACAGGTGTCAAAGCGGCCATTGCAGTATCAGCTTTCCCGATTTTGAGGGAAAGGCTTGAACGAGTATTTACAACGAAAGGTCGCGACCGGTCCGGTTCCGATTTGGATGAAACTCTATAGGCTCGAAGAACGGTAAAAAATATTATATAGGTATTTCTTTTACTTATGGTAACATAAGTTCAAGAGACAAAAATCTGAAAAAATTCTGTTACTTGAAATTAAACGGTCTCTAACGTGTTTGGGGAAAATGCCGGAGACAACAAAAATTTCTGAAAAATATTGAAAAATGTTCGAACATTTTGGTGATCTTTTGTTTTTATAATTAGATGTTTTTATAAAAAGATTTTCAACGTTTATTTCTTATTGCAAATCATCTTTGTAAGAAACGTTATTTAAAATAATATAAATATTATGAAAGTACAGAATTCTATATCATATCTACAATAATAGTTTATAGCTCGATAATTACATTCTGTTTTAATCCTAAGTTTTAATCTTGTTTTGGACTGAATCGATAAAGTCGCATGTGACATAAAATTGGTAACGTCAGCTGACCCTCGAAAACGCGACCGGAGGAAGAATTGCATGTCAGATCCAACCTACGTTTCTGTGCTGATATTCATCTACTGCAAGTACATACATACAATTAATGAGTGTATTTTTAAGATTTCATTGTAAAATATGGAAGACTTGAGTGCACCGAAATATGGTATTATTTTTTTATACAAGTTTTATGAATAACTTCTTTCAGGCTAAGTAATTACATATTAACGACGATTAAGAATAACATTCCCTTTCGTTTCAACACAGAATAATTTGTTCATTCTTTTTCTATCAGTGCTAATATTTCTTAATTATTGAAATATTATTATCTCTACAACGTTCTTTACTTTATATTAATAGCAACTTGAGTAATGAAGTATTATACTATAGTAGTCGTGTTGATATAATAGTATTAGTGGTAATAGTATTAACGACATTCGTGGTATAAACCAATATTATATATGGAATATGATAATTAATAAAAGTAACCACATGAATAAAACAGTGATATAAACTCTTGTATAACAGATAACTAAAAAGTTCCATCAAAAATATAATTTCATACTAGAAAACATCGTCTTTAATTATATGTGCAAAACCCTCTATTCATTAATGATTATTATTTAACCGAATAAAATTAATTTCTAACATATCCATTTTTCAGTTTCACTCTTCCTTTGTGTGAAATATGATATGTTTATGAAAATATTTCTTACAACACACGGTTTTTCGAAGATATCGGCGATGTGCAATCGAATACGCCCGACTTCACACCGAACAAAATATCCCCACCAATGCGAAATTTGAAGGTGAAACGCGGCGCGGGGTGTTATTCAGCATTCAGCAGTCGATAATTGTGGTGTCAAGACGTATCAATCTGTGCATGGCTCGTTAACTGCGTAATATTCCTATTGCTACTTTGCCGCTTTTATACACAACTATTAGGTTTGTTTGATTAATAAACATTTATATTATAATGACAAAATTGAATCGCCTTTCAAGATTCCTTTCGTTCTCTTCTTTTTTGATTGTCTACTTGGTTACTTCAGTTATCGATATCTTGTATTGTCTAAAAGAGATGTTGAATTCGATTATTGTTTTAGTTTACTGTAATTGATTTTAGTTATATACGTATGTCTTCGATTGTTGGTTTTCTTTTGCGTAGATTATTGGTTAATGGCGGGACAAACATCGATGCAATAGGAATTCAAAATGTGGGCGCCATGATGATTAGCAGTCTTTTTGATGGTTTTTCATTGGACTTTCGGTAATTTCCTTTATATTATTGGCGCATATTCGATAAAATTATTTTTTTCACGATACATATTTGATACCTTAAATCGTAATTTACGGAGAATTACTACAACGTAATAATTGACATTTTGCTGCGTTTCCCGCACAAATTCTCTGTAGTAGCGCCATCTTGCTTATTCATTATAACATGTTCAGTTTTTCGTGTAACATTACCGTGTTCTTGAAGCAAGTTTAACCGAAGAATTTTGATTTGTTGCAAGTATTTTTGAGTATTTATACAACCTGATATATTTATTATTGGATATATATATATTCCAAGCTGTTCCAACAAACAATCGTGACATAATTTGTTAAATCATTTATATTGCGTTTACAGTATTTTTAAGTATTTAACGTTACTCAGGCATATTTGATATTCGCAAATAATATCTTATATTTATTCGTATTTGTACTAAATACGCATTTCTCTTTCGTAGTATTGATTACGACACTTTGAAAGATAGACAACAAACACTTGTTTCAATGGCTTTATAAAAACTATGTGTAACGTTTTTGTACACAAACGCTCGTTTGGAAGCGTTCTCTCTCTTTCTCTCTTCTACTAATGTTCTTTTACTTTCAGACAATGTTTGGGATCGCGTGCAATGCGGTTGATAGAGTCAGTGTTTGCTGTGTAATAGCGTTATTAGTTGTAATAGTAATATTCTGCAATGTATTTGTTAAGTTTTTATTAAACTTATCTATGTAATCATACGCGGAATTAGAGTCAGTGCTTGTTCGTCGAATTACTTACACGGGCGCGTTACTAGTATTTTATTTTTCTTTTTTTATGTACACGTACATTCTTTTTTAAATATCCGTTTTCGGTATTAAAGTCAGTGCTCAAGGGGATTCAGCCAGGAGCATTCTCCAGGAGCTCAAGAATGTAAGTATTTTTGCATATTCTACTTCAATTTATTTTATCTTTAGTATTTTGCTTAAATTATTATTAGTTTTTGTCGAAACGAAATTTTAAAGTTTCGATATTGAATCATGATATAAATAGCTTCAAGATTAATAAAGTTCATTAATTATCTTAAATGTTGTATACATTTAACACTGTGTCTTTTAAAGAACGAATTATAATATTTCACATTTTGTTAAAGGCATCTCATAACCTCCACTTCTTCCTGTTCTCTGGAGAGGATTCAACGATGCTTCAGAAGCCAGGAATGTAAGTACATATTTTCGTAGCATATTTATTAGAACTTCAATCTTCTTTATTATTATTATTAATCAACACTGTTATAAATTCTTGACGAGTAATGTTGGAATCTACCGCACTTTATTTTATTCGAAGTTGAATCGACGTTAACCTGTAATTAAGTTTTTAATGTTGCGATACGTGGCAATCGGGAATAATTCAAGTAGTTCTCTTCGTTCAGAAAGAAACAGCGATATTTATTAACTTCGTTTTAAGAATTGCTGTTAGGCAAGATATCTTTCATTTAAGTAAATTTACGGTTAGGTAGGCTATCTTTAAATTATGTTAGATCTATGATTACGCAAGCTATGTTTTAATATTTTGTCACGTAAAACAAGATAGTTTAATATCTTGTCAAGTGGGAAATATCGATTTCCTATCCGATAGAAAAACACTGATTAATTCCTTTCTGGTAGTATTAACGTGTGCCTACATTAATATTAAATGTATGCATAATTAGCGATAGTATTCAAATTAATTGAAATAATTTAAAGCAAATCAGTGGAAAATAAATAGTTGATTAAGTAATAATAGACGATTGCGTAAGCTTTCGTAATCCCATCTAAATTTCAATCTTATAGGATTAGTTTTGTTAAAAAGTTGTTGATCATATCGTGTGACTCACTACGTGTCAGACCCATGTTGTACTTGCTCTGTAGTATACGGCACATGTTTGGCACGATCTTGGCAGATGTCGCTACTAGTTCTTCTTGAAGCAACCCTTTGGATAAATACAAGCTCGAGATAAATACAATATCTTACAGACCCAAGAGCTTAATGTCATATAGATTGTCTTTTAATTGAAAAATATATACCGCGGTGTTTTATCGCTTTTCGAGCATCAATCTTTCGAGATCAGTTTTTGCGGGCTCGTTAATGGCGAATTCTCGCAATTCAACGGTACGTCGATGAACGTTAAAGCGGGGAATTTGTTATCCGCCTGCCTCGGCGTTTCTAAATGTGCAGAGAAGGTAGCCGTTTCAGGCCTAGGTGTACACGGAGTGCGCGTACGAGACACGCCAACTGACCATTATGCAGATTTCTAATGATTAGATATATCGGTCGTTTGCCAGAGTGAAATGAATGTAATATACCTTTGTAGAATCCGTTCTGCTCCCTTCCGTCTTTTCAGCATTGCTTCTTCCTTAATTTGTTATCTCGAACTAACGACTCCTTGTCCGTGAAAGAAAGACTTGAGGAGTAAAAGACAGAAAGAAAAAGGAGGGAAATCTGGAAAGAAAGCGAACGAACTCTGACGCGGCTTCGAAGAAAAGCGATCAGCTCGTGAAATAGGTTTTCCCGAACTTCCATGGACCGGGCGGGTTGAAAACGTGGTCCGGGCGTCGCTCTTTTCGTTCCTCGCCGTTTAACGGACTGCTTGTCGTCGGTCGGATTGAACGAGAATTTCTATTTAGAGCCGCGAGACAAATAGTCGCTGGCGAAGTTGAAAACGTAACGAGACAACGGCGAAAGTGTAACAACGTGTATCGCGCGCTGGCGTATCCGCGTTTTGGACGCGATTCAAAATCCCGTTGTACGAACTTGTTACTATTTCTCCGCTAATCTTAATCTTACGTTTAAACATTGATTCTTTTCGTGGCCGCTATAGAACGAGGATACGCGATATTCGATTCTCTTTTGGCAAGGAGAGATATTAACCGCGAACAATGGGAAACGTTACCTCGCATTTCGTTCCAGATTACGTTCGATGGTATTTGTATTATTAACGTTTCCATTTGCCTGTTCGCGATCAGGTGAGCGGCGTGTCTTACGTTTCGTGCCGGTGTGTTTCGATTAGAATTTCAGTTAGAAGACGAGCGTCTTAGGTGGAACGTTAACGGCGCGATATATGTATAATGAATCGATGCTGGATTCTCAAGGACGCGCGAGACATTCAGTCGCAACATTCGATAGATCGCTTTATTACTTGGCGTGGCGATGAGGGAAAAATTACGTTCACGATGTGCAGGGTAATATTCGTGCAAAAAGATTATTTACGCTACGTTTAAGAAAGGCGATACTCGTCGCGACACCTTGAGAAACAGTTTGTCGAATATTAAACCGTCCACTCTTAAATATTCATGAATGTCTTACTCGAGAGACGCCGCGATATCGATATTTTACGACGAACCGGTTGCTCGATGGTTGCGAGTCTCGGCGAAGATTAAATAATTACACCGCATTCTTGCTCACTGCGAACGAAACAGAATCATGTACGTTCTTAATAAACAGCCCATACAATCGCGTGTTAATATCAACGTGCCGCGAACCCTGATACTATTTGTGCCGATTAATTAGAATGATCGTAATTAGCGCGACACGGAAAAGCCGCGCGCACAGTTAACCACCTGATCTTATCGTTGGCCACGAAACGCTACTGAATGCGAGAACGTTTCTCGGACTTTCCTCCGAGGATGCCGACTTTTTTTATTAGATTATGTCCCCCGATATAGCAGCGCCGGTTGAGCCCAGCATTAGCATATTTCAGACTGTATAATTTATGCACCCATTACATCACGAGGGAGTAAGGGCCGGAGCTAAAGGGTGGACTTTCGTACATTGAGACTGGAATAGGACGAGGAAGATGTTCTCCGTGTATCCATTCGCAAAGTCTTATTTATCGATTTTCTACGTCAATGGGATCTGTGTGTATACTTACGTATTATTTGAATCTAAATGTAGCGTGTAGGCGATTTTAGAGTGATTCATTTCGCGTGGGGCATTTTGAAATATGTCGGCGCGTCGATATTGTGGCATACGGAAATACCCAGGAAATAGATAGGCGAAGAATCACTGGTGGTTTCGATTTTTTCTGAATTCTTCGTCGCGTAATTTATTTGAATAATTTGCTTGGTCCTCTAACATCTATATGTCGCGATCTATTGCTAAAATTAACTACTTTGTTTTTCTCAATTATTCATCCCGTGGCTATTAATCTATTAGGTTGTCCGAAAGGTGTCTTTCCCTTACAGACACGTCTTTTACAACAACGCGTCTTTATACAAACATGAAACCTAACCCGTCGAACGTTGTGATCTTTATCTCGATAGAACAAAATGGATCATACGTAATAATATAAATAATATAAAACGACGCATGTTGTGCATCCATTAATTCCTTATAAAACGAAAGAAACTTATCGGACGACCTAATATAATATCGTAGACGATGTGTCGTCGATCTTCCACGCTATTAAACGGTACTTCCGAGATGAATGATTGGAAGCAACGATTTGAAGCATCGATTCAGTCGTTAGAATCTCCCATTAAAAGGTATACGATTATCTAGAAGACTAGTAGCAACAGGAATATTTTATCGTCCCATAGAAATATTGAAACGATACAGGGAGCTAGTGTTCGTCGTGGAGGGGGTCCCGTAGATTGAGTTTCACCCCTCGTCAACAGGAATGACTGATCGATAATATAGCCTCGCGAAATATCTAGTACGAGCTGTAAATGGTGAACGGCATAACACACTTTAATGGGAAATTTAAGCGGCGGACGAAGAAGAGGGCGATGACGGCGAACATGTTGGACCATATGCTGCTTCGGATTAGGAACACATATTACGCGCGAAGTGTTGCTACGAACTGCTGGAAACGGCTTAATTACTATTATTATCGAGATAATAATACGAGCGCAGGAATCTCGACACCTGGAATCTAACGTTCCCATAGCGTCGACTAATCGGTAGGTTTAAGCAACCGTTACGATAATTTTCCCTGAACGTTCAAATGATATTTTAATTACCTCGTCCGAAGCTCGAGTGGCATCGATGATTTATATTGTGTCATACAGCGATTAGCTGTCTCATGAATCAGCCAAACGTCCGGGTAACTTAAGCGATCCAACTAATGTATCTTTCTCATGGAACTTAGAGGCTCCATTTTATTTCATTTTGATCGATTTCGAAAATTTCTATGCATGCTTGTCTATGCTTGAATAATCTAAGTCGATGCCAAGAATTTTCGCGGGATAGATACGTGGAACCGCGTTGTTGCACACGGAAATCCGGCGTGGCGAATAGCATGTACAGTAGCGGCCGTACGTTTACGTACATTTAGCGAGATTAAATTTGATTACTCGTATATTTACCTATTTCCGAGGAACAGTCGTGTAAAAGTCGATTCCAACGCCAAAGTTAGTAAAACGGTATTTATTAATTTATTATACGTAGAACGTAAATATTTCGTTATCTACGAGTCGAGCTTTGGCCCATGGTCAGACAGCAAAATGGTACTTGTATATCCTGCTGTATAGGCAACATCCTTCGTAACGAGCTTCGAGCTCTGTCGAAGACGAGCGCGACTCGTCGGACGACGCTGCGACGCTTTTCTCTTCGTATCTTGAATCCAAGCTGATAACGTTCCCGATACTCGCTCGTTAGTCGCGAGCGGAAAGTTGTCCGGTTATTCGTTATTCTAATTATGCACATAATAAATTACATGCAAAACTATCTGTCACACTCTCTCGCGTTCCGTTGGTCGCTCGCCACCTCGCCGCTCATACTCATCGATCGGGCATAATTCTCTGACACGTACGCGCCTACAACACCAAATGTCCACCGACTGTGTACGTGGTCGTGTTTGCGTACACGTAAGTTGCACGCTGCGTCGATATAACACCACGCGGTGGTGGAATTTCTGGGAAACGCGTCCACGAACGCGATCATTAGGCTGCCACTTTCGCAGCACGGACCTCGAACTCATTCGGTCGTGCGAGTCGCTTCGGATAATTAGATACGCTATCTTTGCGCTAATTAAATCACTTTTTCGCTTGATTAATTAGTAGTCGAGCCAGGTATTCGCGATCGGACGTGTACTGCCACTCTTTCGCCCGTAGATGGATCACGAACGATCCGAACGATCCGAACGATCCATACCACTCGCTTGATTACAACCTTCCGATGGATCGAGAGAGGTGTAAACTTTCCTCGATGGTATTTGGAACAACGAGACAGATGCATGGTCCCGCGACCGAGGGCAAACGAATTAGGAGAAAGAGATCGATCTGGTGTGTCATCCGCTAACACCTTTTCATCCTCGTTCTTCTTCGATCGGCCAATGCTCGATCGTACAGCTCGTCAGGAATAATCCATAAAACTGGTCGGATCGTATATTCACATAGATATAGCTCGATGTATGCGAGGGTTGCTGGTTTTCGGTGCAGGTGCAATGTATAACAATAGAGGCTCGCTAGTTGGAGGAGACGCTGATGAAAATTACAACATTATCTAGATCGGGATACGAGGGATCGGGCATCGTTGCTGCACGGCCGAGTGAATTGCCACGTGCCCTCATAATCATTTCGATTCTTTCCTTTATATCTTTACGTGTGCGTGTTATAATCTTGCGATTTTATATCTTTTATTTCTACTATTCTTTTTAATAGTCACTTACGTAGATCTACTGTCCTAGTAAGAAAAAAAAAAAAAAAAAAGAAAGAAAAAACGGAGAACGATGCTACATGTTTTTGGAATATTTAAGTTTGTTTTTTTACGCGTGGTGAATTTTAAAAAATTCTCGAAGAGAAATCGCGCGAGAATTTCCATTTCGATACGTCCCCGATTCGTGATCGACGAGAGACACTTAAGACACAACAAGATAAAAACTGAGAATGTTGTACAAGGGGTTGCAGCGCCGGTGATCCGGATTATTAGATGCACGACAGGCTAAAGAAAGGCACAAATTGTGCCACTCGAGAATGTTAATACGGTGTCACACCGTCGACCTTAATCTTAAAACGATGTCACCGACGAAGCGTTCGTATGTGCATTCCGCTTAGCGAGCCTCAAGACGTTTAAAAATGCAGATCGTAGCGCGTGCTATGACTTAAGAACGCTGCTAGTCAGCTGAATTTTAAGGAGGCGAACATCTCATCTTGTGCACGAGATAATGGCTCATTAGCTCAATGCTTAGCTCTTACATTCGTAGCAGCGATTTCTATGGCATTGGATAACGAAATTAGGTCGGATCGAAGGTTCGCTGACGCGTCCGATGTTGTCGAGCACGTGTGTCGTGTTACCGCGAAACAATCACGTTTGGACTGTGCCCAATAATACGACGTGGATCGTCGCAAGTTTTATTTGTTGTTGTATTTATTTTATTGTACGGTTTCCACACTTTAAATCGTCAAGTCTTGAAGTATCGGATAGGATATTCGAGAGAAAAGTCACAGTCTCGTTTGATCTTGGTATTTTGCCGACTGATTTGATTTAATTAGTCGATTCGTGCGCGAATGCCAATTATTCTCTTAGAAATGGAAACATTTCTGTCTTTCGTTATATTAATCTTTGAATAAGGATTTTCTGGAAACGTCAACAGTACCGTGTCTATTCCATTTTCCAGGTTGTTGGATGAAAATAAGCACGATCTTCAGGTGAAACGGTTTAAGCACCTCAGGCTTAGATACTGTGCCCTATTTCCTTCATATATGTACGCAACCTGGTTAATTTCGTTACGAGAACCGTTGTCTCTGAAAATATTTTCTTGCGCACGTGAGATTGTTTCCTTTACAAGTATACGCCTCTCTGCCACGGCTTGTGTATCCTATTTCGCGGTAATCCTTTCGAACGGTTTGTTCTGCAAAGTTCTTCCTCTATCCTCGTCCACCGAATGCGCGTGTGCCCTCAAGATCGCGAAGTTGTAACGACGTGAACGACCGTCTACTCTGTTACGCCACAACTTTTCTCTATCGCTTCTGAATACGTAGTTTTCAAATGCGATCGTACAGCGTAACATCCGCAAAAAAATTGACGTTACTATATCGGTAACGAGGGAAAAGCTTGATAAATCTTCATCGTGCGATTTCTCGATCAAAAGTACGAAATCGCATTTTACATTTACGTTGTTAACAATATGACTTGCGATTTACCAATAAACTAATTTGTAAGGAAATAACGTATTGCGTTCGATATTCTACGAGATTCTATCGTTTCTAAATCGTTAAAACAGTATCTCTTCGTTTCCTTTACCGTTTGTACGTTTTTCGCGTTCTTTCAACTGGTTTTCCAATTGTTTCCACGAAGATATATCGTTCTATATGTTTTCTAACCACTTTGCATTCTTCTCGAGAGATCTCGAACTGACACAGAGGAATATCCATTGTGCGGTGACGAAGGCGTATAGAGTTGAAGTGAGTTTAACGTCGATAGCGAGTCGTACAAAGTCGCTGGTCGTTACCCTGGTTTTTGCGGCAACAGAAATGAGGCGTCAAATGACTAAGGCTTGGTTGTGTCCGGACCAGACTTCGCCCATTTGTTGCAGAGTTTCTTTCTGACGTCCAATTGAGTTTGTGGTTTAACTCGTTGAGCTTTGCGAACGCATCTGTGTGGTGCTGCTTGAACTCGCCGCGTTCGCTTCCGCTTAAATCGACCAGCACAACCGGCCTTCTGGGCCAACTTCTCTTTACGCAGAAACGAAACGGAACGAAACGGAAAGGAGGGAATGATCCGCGCCAGTTTGTCTTATTTTTCTCGTCGATCGCCTACGTCCACTATGTATACGTATATGATTTATCTAGCGAAAATTTCCTCCAAACAATTGCAAACGAAGATAAAAATTCTCCTTTATCCTATTCAAATCTATTTCTTCTGCTTCCGTTTTCCGTTTTTATTTTCACCTAAATTTTATACCTTGCTCCGCAACTTTTATCAAATCGTTTCTCCATCGTTCGAGGATCTTGCACTTGGTAGTCGTTTTTCTCAGCTCGTTAAATAGCAATCGTTAGCGTCCGATCGAGGAGGACAAGTCAAGCGCGAGATGCATATTAATAATAAAATAGGAGAGGCGGGTTTCTCCCCTGCGTTCCCGATATCGCTAAAGAGGAGTCCGATACTTTTGTCCCGGCAGTTTCTTTTCAGACCTCATTACATTTCCCTCAAACGAGTGTTCCGATAAACACTCGACGAACAAATTGCTCGTCGTTAACAAACCCGGTTCCCGGGATAAATTATACGAGGAGGAGACGAGATTCGACGAGCTCCGCGGGCACCGGATGAACGCGACAAATTTGTCAATTTTAAATACGATTACGGATGCCAGGAATATTGCCTTCGCTGCGTTGCTAATGGTAGCTACAAGAGCGGTAGTTGCTGAGTAATTATTTTCACGAACTCCCGTGTTTCCTTCGCCCTCTTTGCCGCTATTTTCTATCTCGTCCCCCTCCCCCTTCCTTTCTACAATTTCCTTATTTTTCCCGAGAAACTCGTCCAATTCTTCTCCCCCGATCACCTTCCTTCTCGACCATTCTCCAGCCTTTGGTTAAACACCGAACACAAGTCAAGAAAGAAGTCTGTATCGTAGAAAGAGACGTAAAATACATTTAAATATATTAAAAGCAATTCTTAGATATAAAATTCAGTACGAGGCAACGTGTACTGTATATTCTCTTCTATTCGATCCAGGCGAACTACGCAGACATTCGTTCGGTCATATCCATGCAAAATTTTGGATAATCGTGCGTCCTTCTCTATTCTTCGTACGTTTTTATCTCCGCTCCTACAAACGGTTGAATGAAACAAATCGAATAAAACGAGATCTTTCGTCAGTCGTAAGAAGGCAAAGAATTTTTTAGCCTTTCGATTTTCTTACGTCTTTTTTCCACGTCCAGTTTCCTACGTCACGCGTTACGAGCGAACGACCATTAATCGTGGATGAATATGCAGTACGGTCGGATGCTTAGCAGATGCATGCGTTTGTTATTAAATTAGGGGGCTCGTTTGAAATTGAGTATACAAGATTAGTTAAACGTTTGTCCGGGTCATACGCGCATTACCGCGGTCGCTCTTCTTCGCTGGAACGTTTCCCGGCACGCTCCGATCCATTAATAACTCTGATTTATGTGAGAATCTCTCGTTACACGACACACAGGCGCCACCCACCAGCAATTGACAGTTGCCCCTTGGGGCCTTGGCAATAACTTCCACCGTGTAAATTAACGAATGAGGTTGCAGTTTGTACTTTGGAGCGACCTCGTTTACCGGGTTAGGTTTGACGAGTTCCGACTTCCGACAGATTCTCCGTTCCCGACGACGCGACGTTGCATCGTTCGTTTCTGCAACGATCCTTCTTAATCGCGAGCTGATATTCGCTCCAAAAGCTCGGCTAAGGAGAATGTTGAGTAATTTCTTGCGAGGAAGTTCTTTGCGATATTTCATCGATTTGAATCGTTAGAACGAGGTCGAACGGTTATCGTGCTTCAACTACTCCAACGACGAGGCGAACGAACAATGAGCCGAGAAGAACGAAAATTTAATGCAGTTAGATTAGTCGAAGAAATATTTGTAATATTCGAAATAGGAAAGCTTCCTAATCATTCTTACGAAGATTCTTTCGTGAAACGACAATATCTTGTGCTTAGTTTCAAGTCAGTTGCTGCAAAATTGCTGACTCGTTTGCGTCGAACCTGATACATGTAATTATTTGCGAGTTGTGCTTTTTGTACAATGTCGTTAAAAGTTAAAATCATGGCGGTCGAGGGTCAGTGAGACGAGACGAGACGAGCGAGGCTCCGTAAACAAATTCGAAGTATGTTGGAGGGAACGGCGCGAGACGAGATTCTCGTTTGTTTACAGTCGCTTGTTTCCGCTGTTTTACCAAACTCTGCTCCGTGTTGCATAGTCGCGAAAGCAGTTATTGCTGAAACTGTCGACGTCGAGTAACGGTTGTACCCACGTATTTTAGTGGCACGATTCTCCCTTGAAACGAACGCACACGCTGAAACGTTGGCTGACATTCCTTTCGTTCGATCTCCCATCGAGAACGCGAAACGAAACAAAGATATCGGCGTCTATGTGTAATTTCTTAAAATCCGGTGATACGTAACAACGACGATCAGTTTGGGTCAGTCGAATCGGCGTGGCAATCCGATCGATCGGAGCATTGTTGACGAGAAGTAGATTTTCCCTCGGTACCGAAGATGAATCACTCTCTGAATTGGAAGAACAGTTTCCTCGTCTGGATATTCCGGATCTCCATCACGTACGCGACTCTCTATCTGATATGCATCGTAATATGGATAATCTATTATCACGCTTCGCTGTACATAATATGCGCTTGTAAGTAGCATTTTCGAGGACGACGAAGGGAATATGTTAAACAGTTGGTAAGTTTAAGGTTTGCTGCCCCGTTATTTCATCCTGAAACATGTGACAACGGATGATTTCGTTCTGTCTAGTGAGACGGATTGTCGACGTTGGAGTATCGTCGGGACGTCGCCGGAAGAATTCTTAGGCCCGAGAGCTATGCTCCACTCGAATAGATAAACGTGTCTCTCTTTCAAAGATCCGATAATTTAGAGGAATACTAATAAAGACCGTGTCTCGTATACAAACACTGTGTTCGAAATATTTCGTATCCCTGGTATATTACACCGTGTACGATTAAAAAACAACAAGACAGAAAAAAGGAAAAATAAAAGGAAAATAACGAACAAATGTTTCATTTGCAACGGTTCGTTGGGAAGAACGTTTCGTTACGGATTCGGATGCTTCTCGATTTTCGGCGAATATGCACGTATATACATTTTCGTTGTTCATTATTTTGCACGCCAAAAAACCGATGCAAGAAAAGATAAATGCCAGCCGTGTATATTTGTACGTGGATGCGTTTGTGGATCGCGTGTTATCGTCATAGGTAACTCGGCGCGTTTCCATGATGATTTCGATCGTGTTTCATTCTCGATACCGAGAACGCTTGAGAAATTAATACGAGGCGACGTGCACCACCACTTACATGCACACGCGTGCAACGATGCGGATAGCGTTATCGAAACGATGATGAAACATCGGTTCCGACCTTACATTATCGCGAACGGGCAGCAGAAAAATCCTCGAGCCACGCTAGCAATGCTTCGAGTAACCTACTGCGATGCTTCAGTTGATTACACGGTAAATTATATCACGGTAGGTGCCTTAGGATTAAAGCGGAGTTCGACACGGTGGAGATGCTCGTTGCTTGAATTCTTTCTCACGTTCGTTCGACGCAACTTAAGGAACAAGTTTGTAAGCACACTAGGGAATAAAAAGAGGACTGGGGATTGTGCGTGGGGCAGGGGGATGAAGAAGGAAAGACCGTTGTTCGAGATCGCTCGAGGTAGGTGGTCAGTTTTAGATTTAGGTTAGAACGTTTAACGTTATTTCGTTATTTCTGTATCTGAGATTATTCGAGAGGTGAGCCTGATCCAAACGTTTTGTATTTATGGAAGATTTACAGGCGCGGACGTTTACAGAAAGCACGTAATGTGTAAAATTACGTATACTAAAATATCCGAAGTAAAGTATTCTGTAACGCATTTAGCGGCTACTATAAAGATAGAAATTTATAGAAACTTCCGTAATCTACTTAGGATTTGATCGGCGGTTTAAAGCCACCCTCGTGGTAACTGTCGAACGCACAACTTATCGCATTTCCTTCTTCGTGAAATTACCGTTTTAACCGTCGAAAGCGAATTGTGCGTTTGATGGTAAAGGGGCAGGCTGGTGTCTAGGGTTCGAGGGATAGCAAGTTGGAAACGGCTGCTTGCAGCAGGCATGCTAATTCGGTACAGGTACCATCCCCTGTTTGGGGAGTACCTGATTCTCGATGATGGCATGTACATGTAGGCACGCCGTGTGTCGCGTGTCGATATGTGTCGACGTTTGTCGATGTGTGATGTTGCCCAGCGCTCAGGCTAACCCTGATTCCGTGGCAATTTCCGGTTCAACTGGTGGCGTATCGTCATTGTGCAAAAGCGGCTAGTAGCGAGGAGAGATGCGGAGGTGAATTGGAAGAGCGAAGGAGGAGACGATAGTCGGAGCTCTAGGTAGGAAATAGATAATCTTCGGACGTTTAATTACTTCCTAGGCGGTGGCTGGAATTAAGGTATTGCTAACACACAATATACACGCTTGTGCGTGGATCGAGCACGTTTGATGGTATACGTATGTTCGTGACGTGAGCTGAACTAATTAATTATTCGTTATGAAAGCGTGCTCTAACGGGTTAGAATTACAGGGACGCGTAATATTTTCGCTGACTCGTCCGTTGTAATATGTTGCCCCGTGGATTACCATCGGTCGCTTCTCTTATTAAATCCGCCGGTACTTCCGTTCCTTTACTTTAATTTCGGTTACCGCGCGCTCTGTTCGCGGCAGAAGAACGGAAAAAGTACCTTCTTTTACGCTCTGACCGCCGAGGAATTTTATATTGCACATTTCTAACATATTTCGCGAGCTAAGTGTATATACCTACACGTAGAATTAAACTTTGCTTTATGTTCGTCATCGTTTAACTCGGTGTTTTTCAACCTTCTCCAGACGCGACCTCGTTTTATAATAGTCTGCTACCTACGAGTCCTGCATTTGCATAAAAAGGAACTAAGTCACTTCCTTTGTATTATGAAAAAGCAGCGTTACGTTCTGTTAATAATTATTAGTAAAATATTGCGTACGAAGAATGTCGAAGATTCCAGCGACGATATCTTCCATAAAAATAATCGCGACTAAAATTAATCGCGGCGACCTCTTTAGATTTCTATCTCTCGCTCTCTCTCTCTCTCTCTCTCTCTCTCTCTCTCTCTCTCTCGTGCAACTCACAGGTTGAAAATCCTCAGAGTGTAGCCTGTTACGTTGCTCAGATATCTCATGTACGAGTCGGTTGTTGCGTTATATCTGTCTCGAGGTAGTTACTCGAAAGGCAGTTCGTAGAGATTTAGTTGTCTTTTGCACGAAGGTGATTAATTTTGACAGAGGCGATCGCCCACGAAAACGACTCGTCCGTTTGATCAGCTTTAACAGGCTCGTTTTGCACGAGTGGCCGACAATTTGTAGACTTTCAGGCGGTTAGTTCTTCCGTATGCGGTGAAGAATATTCGCGAGGGCGAGTTCGCGGAAAGCACGCTGTGTGCCTACACGCGAATCGTTGGCTCGAGCTGTAAGTTGGCTAGAGCGTAAGGAGAATTTATGCAGTGTGTAGGAACGCGAGCGTACGCCGATCGGTTTACCTATTGCCGTTTAAACTCCCTTCGCGTCGATTTATAGTTTCCCGTGCATGAAATTGGGAATTAGCGGCAGTTCAGCTGGCGTGTCGTAGCTCAGCGGCTCGCGCGACGCGCCCGACGTGATCCTTAAATATTGCGACGGGTTCAAACGTCTTGATAATTTTTCCAAGGATTCGCGGGCACGATTAATTTTTCCACGGTAGCGCTCGAGAGCGCTGTGTTCTTTCGTTCGCTCGCAATCTACACACGTTCACGATGGAATCCGACGCGATTCGATTTTCTTGCGATACGCGAGGCATTTCGAATGGACGAACCGTAACTGAATAATATCTTCGCTCGCTCGAAAACGTAGGAGAACGTAGGAAAAACCGTCGGAATTTATCGATTTGATTGTTTTACCCCGAGTATCCGATGATCGCGTAATTATTGTTTCGGAAATACGAACGATATTTCACGAATCTCGTTTCGAAATCTAAAATACGTTTGAAACGTTCATTTCCTTGCTCTATATTTCTTTATTTAACGACAATTGGGAATTTTGCACGATTCAATTATCGACGAACGTACTTTGAAAAGTGGCACAAACGCGCAGGGCGTAATAACCGTGTAGCTTGTCGTACCGGTGGTACGCAAGGGTGTGTTAGACAAAAGTGAGTAAGGCAGCGAACGCAGGGAGACTGGGATAATTATTTCCGCGACCGGTCGCGCTGCCCTATTTAACCTATAAAATTTGCATGTACGGTTCAGTGCCGTGGTCCGTCTCGAATGTGTGCGCAACCTATTCGCCCGTCGTTTCAATAAAAAAGCCTTTACACTTGCATCGCGGAGCGTTCTAGAAAATTTTTGTTCCGTTATTGCACGTTCACGGGCCACCGTTCCCGCGCTAAATATACTCGAAAAAATGAGCAAACGCTCCGGTGAATCGGCGAATTCAAAGGTACGTGGATTTGAAAAACGTTGCTCCATGAATAATAGTCGAACGATTTAACAGAATCGATAAAGTTCGCTTAATAATGAAAATTCTCTTATTTTCTGTTTGACGTTCAGGTTGGATTTAATTGGACGAAAAAATTATAGGAAAATATCGGAACGTTTGAAAAGTTACGTCGGGTAGACGTCGAACGAAAATCAATTAGGTTATTTGCTAGGGATATATAAACTCTTTGTAATAGCTTGAAAATTGAAACACAGGTATCCGTTTGTTTGTTTGTATTTCTGGTATATTTGTTTACACACCCAGCTTGTTTATTTACATCTTTGTTTGTTTATGTACACTTGCCGGTTGTTTAAATATCAATCAGCTTCGCGCAGAAAGTTCATTGTGTACCTATGCTGATACACGCGCCACGCGTGAACGTGTTAATCCACCAGTTTTTTTTCGCTTCTGCGACTCGCCACTCTTGATTGCCGTTTCCCTTGTATACGTAGCCAATGTTTTCTGATTGAGTTTCGATTATTTCGACAGCTTGCGGTAGCGCGAACGATATAGCCGCTGAACGAAATTGTCGTACGAACGAGTCTATGTCAGAATTCTTTGTATTTAACCTCTTCCCGTGCCCTAGCGAGTCTCACTCGCGATGAAGATTTTGGCCCAAACGTAAACAATACGATCCACGCTCGTGAACCGAAAATCGGGCCAAACATGAACATCGTAATATAACGATCGTAATTGAACGTTAGTTGCTATCAATACGCCACGAGGAGAGTTAGTCGCGATTCTTATAATCGAATTTTTTGTTTATAATAAGCTATTTACTTTTAGGCGTAGTTATTATCACGTTCCTTAGGGCAAAATCACATTTGAAGACACTTGAATTTCTATCGAAGTATTATTTATTCGTGAAATATCATTTTGAAACTGTCATCTATTGCGAAATATAATATATTTCTAATATCTGTAAAAGGAAAAAAATTAGAGTTTACTTCCCCAACGGCAGTATCGCGTAAGATTATATCACGCGTTTAACATTTCGGCTCGTATCGTGACTGTTTTCGAGCATCGGGCTGCTTTGTTTACACGCTTCGACGCCGACCGTTTGGGCCTGAGTTTCGTCGAGTTAAATGACACGGGAAGGGGTTAACGTAATTCCTTATATAGTCGCCCTTCTCCGTTTCGCTGACACAATACACCGGCGAACGTTTTGCATGAAAATTCTCGTCCAGCTTGTAAGTCGCTTCGTGCACACGCGTGAATTTTCATTTTCGTTGCGATCCTCTGTTTCTCTTTCCTCTTCTAGGTTTCACTGTCGCCGTCTTCTCACAGCTATGTTGCTTAAGTAAACGAAGGTCTTTGCATTTTGCGGTCGCGAGGTGAGCACGACGGCTTTACTCGATTTTAATAATAATGTGATAATGCGTTTCGGGCTTATGGTCCCGTGCACCTTAATTGCGAATTCTAAGTCCATTTTGGCAAGCGGTCATCCTCCGTGTAAATAATTCAGGGCGCACATGCGACCGAGCTAGGCCGCTTCTGCATGAATGTATGCGAGCTGTAACTAGTTTACTGATTATTAAATGGCCCGGTCCTCTTCGTCCACGATGCACAACCCTTTCACGCGGCCGGTCCAAGTCCGCGCGTTTCACCAAGTGGCCGAATACATTTACGATACGTATATATTTTCCATAATCTTCCCATTTCGTATCAGTTGGAAAATTCAACGCGTCGTTTTGTCCTTTCGTTGGCCGATGCTTGTTCTCGCTCGAGCACCACGGGACGCGCGATTTCCTCAAGTTTGAATGTCTGCGTGCTTTTAAAACTACTTGAATATTTTAAGCCCGTCGTGTGTCCTCGAATGTGAGAACGTCGGATGGCAGTAAAATTCTCGACGATAATCGGTGGCCGTAAAACGTAAAGCATCTTGAAGAATTCGGATCGATCTCTGCAAACTTTTTAGATTCTCGAAAACTTCTACCAGGTATATAGAATCGCGAAAGTCGCTTGAATTTTCAAGTTGTCCAGAAAACTAGAAACCTTCGCGTGGTCTGTGTTCCTACGAAATTCGTGCTTTGCCGATACTAGCTCTGTCGATTCGATCGCTACAACTTGCAGGCCTGTTGCATCCTATTCTACGGACTGTTAAACTACGTGTATCGAATCTGTAGGTTCTTCGGTGTCCGATACCACGAGCTTGGAAATCGCTGTGTTTGCACACAGTTAGAGGGACGACGGTTCGAAGCTACACTCGAAAAATATGATTTAACGGCGTCGTGGCTCTACATGATTTATGAACCTTGAGACCCGTATAATTTCGAGACACTTGGCCGTGTCTACGGCGAACTGATAAAGTCCCTTCAGCCGACAAAGCGTTAACGACGACACCGTTTCGCACTAGCGCCTTCTCATCGCGAATTCATCCGACGAGCTCCCTCAAGATGTTCATTTAAAGGATCAATTACCTTCCAAGCTAATTTTGTATTCGCACCGCGTCTAGCGGCGTCTTTTCGTCAAATGGCTGCAGCACCGGGCAAACGTTCGAATTTCAACCGATTTCGGCCAGTTTCGACCATAAATGAAATAAACGTGGACGTAAATTCGCGTACGATTCCCGTGGCGCTTGTTGTTCCGTCCTTTCGCCTCTAATCTCGTCTAATCGATACGAAAGTCTTGCGCTTACTCAGTGTCACAGGCAGCAACAGCAGCAGCGGCGGCAGTAGCAGCAGACCCGGCAACACACAGGCAACTTTCGATAAGAGCGGCACACCACCCTATACACACGCCCTCCTCGATTCCTCCTGTTCCCTGCAGCGCGTAAATTTGTTAAAGTTCCGCTCTCGCGACGTTGCCCAACCCTTAGCCTGCTCCCGTCCTGACTATACCGTTCCCTCGATTCAGATTGCGCCCGCTGAATCTCCGTTCTTCGAATACTTCGCGGTGGCATGGCGTCGCGACGCCCCTTTGAACTTCAACCAGCCTCTTTCCTAAGTTAATCTAAGTCCGTCACTTCGACGCGTTGCCTCGCAAGCTGTCACGCGAAAGGCTACGCTTTGCTGGCAGTCTTTTTCATCGACGTGGTCTTAGCGCTTTCAATAGACTTTAAGAATCGAGTTATTTTTTTAAGGATGAGTTTCTTTGATGCGAAACGCGCGATGGCGACTCGCCGAAGATCGTGGCTTAGCGATGATATTACACCGTATCGGAGGAGTCCACTCGTCGCAGTTAGGCGAAAATCGCCATCAAGAAATTTTCAGCTGCGAGGCTTTTTAAGATGCAAAGCTGAAGAATACTGTGGGAAATTCTGCAAGTATCGCTTCGATTTAGCGACTTTGAATCGGATACAACGCGTGTCCGTTTCACCGCGGGCATACGACTTTGTTTGAGTCGCGCGACAAAATACCTGGCAGATCAACTTTAAACTTGAACGAGTTTGCTTACCAAGACGCTTTAAAGTGCTTTCCGTAAAAGTTACACCGCTATCTATAAGTTGGATCACGAATTTTTCAAATGGAGCTTCTCTCGCGGATTTCTATTTTCTCGATAGATAAGTAACGACCCGTGATTGTGCACGATGCTTATCGAGAAGCAAGAAATCGATGTCCGTTCTTGATTTTCGTCATTATCGAAGCCAATGAGAATTGCCAACACGGTTCCAATGAATTATCCTTTTATCGCGGCCATTTTGGAAGGCTGAACAACGAGATCACCGTGGAATAGCCTCGTTCTGGCTCTCGAAGAAACACTTTTTGGCCGGAAATTGTATGCCAATCCTGCGCAAGGCAATTACGCGTGCTGCGAGATCAAAACTGTATCCTAGCGTGTCGCGCCGATCGATAGCCTATCAAAACGATTAACGCGCACCACTTTTCAATCAGTTTTCCATTTGAATCGACGTAGCTTTTACGCAATAGTACGAATTACCTTTCCGAATGGTCTATTTGCAGCGCATAAAAAACCGCGATCGTCGAAGAATCGACGCGCCAGTTCAAAGGAACGTACGGACCAATTGGCAAAATATTTTACCTCGTTCAATTAGCTTCTGACTTATCGATTTAAGGGTATTACTTTGAAAAATATTATTCATCGCGGGTTTGAATTTATTGAAATTTTACTCGACGATGGAAATCTTCGTAAAAGTGCACGCCCCAATTTGTCTCTTTTTATAACATCCTCGACCAAGCGTTTAAGCTGCCATTACTTTCGAGCGAAGTGAAATTTCTGTTTTTGGTAGGTCACGGTATTAGCCGTGCTAACGTAACGAACCTTTCTTTCTTGCTTATCTACGAAGTGGCCAAACCGTCGAAGGGTCGTTTCCAATCAGATGTAGCCAATTAAAGACCAATCGTTTCCCATTATATGCATCCTCCTTCCATTTGTATACGTTCTCGGCTTTGTAACGCAGCTTCTCCGTAGTTTCGTAAAACGTTTCCGCTGTATTCGTCGATCCTTCATCGATTCTCACTTATCCACAAATTACTCGAATATTCGCGATCGTTCTAAGCTCATCGAAGGCAGTACGATTTCAGTTACGTTGCAGCATCGATGGTAGTTATCGTAGCGTTGAATTTTACTTTCTAAGTCGGTAGCCGTTCAATTCGTCTGCACGTTAATTTTCCTGGCATCCGATCGGATTCCTTAAACGGACGAAGGTCGACAACATGCAACGACAGAATTCCACGGAGGCAACGTGAGAAACTGCTCGCGTCTTCGCAGCCGCGGCTCACTGTCCGCTTTCGTGCATTATGCAACCGACAGAGATCTCCTGAATGTTTTATCGAGCGTGCGTGATCTTTTTAGCCACGTCCGTAAGAATGCGACGGACATGTGCATCGGAAGGACAGATAAGTGTCTCGTTTTCCCTCTGCATTCGATGAATTTGCTAGCCTCGTTGCTCGCAACCAATTTATCGCCAAGCGTAAAAACCAACGAGTCTCACGGAAGCTTGGAATTTTGTTTGACGTACTCGAGGTCGGTTTGGCATTGCAAGAAGGTTCTAACGAATTAGCTTACTTTGCAATTGTAATAAAAACTAAGAAAACATTGTCACGCAGAGTTCTTCGTCTTTACGGACTTGCAATTTGCATTTTCGGCGACTCTATGATATTTTATTCCGTGTACGAATAAACTCCGCGTACTTGTATAAGTTTCTTCATCGCGAGAAGGTGACGTAATTAACGATATATTCCAAAGTGGATTTAAGAAAACGTCACCTTTTTGTACCTTTCAATCTATCGATCCGAACTTCAAATAACTCACGTTTTTTCCCTTGTCATCACCGGTACATTGGAAATGAAAGGATCAGAAAATTTCGGTCTTTGCCGATGATCGTATCTACTTTCTTTTTCTAATACGATCAACCAATCGTTAAACCGGATAAAAGCGGAAACGGTGTTCCTGAATTTTCGAATTCCACCGTCGACTCTCGCACGCAGTCTCTCGATTGCACCGTGAGCGTTGTGCGGTAACTCATGTAGATATAGAACACAACGCGACCTTGTCGTAGCCAAGAGTTGACCGGTCAAGTCACGTCACGTCAGGCGAGGGTGCTCTCGCGACGTTAATTATGCGGCTGTGTAATTAAATAGGAGGTAATTGAGGGACGTGGAAGGTATTATTGAAGTTTCTGATGGGGTAGGCTGGGTCGTTTGTATATGTGGCCACGTTTACAGGCACCTGTGCACGTACGCAAGGTCGTGCGTACGCTTGTCAAATTCGCGTACGTGTAGATTTGTGCGTGCACTTGTGTGAGACCACACGTTGAAGGATGGGGTTGGTAGTGGAGAACGCTGACGCTGACATGCGCGGTCAGTGGTTCGAGGCTGTGGAAAGGGGTTGGACGACTCATACATATGCTAATCATATTCGGAGATGCGCCGGCTTCTAGGCAGAGATGAGCACCGGCCAATTCCACTTCGCCATCGACTGCTCTATCCCTCTTTTACGCGCACGTACGAGTAAGTACGTGCGTGTGCTCGCCTCTTCGTACCGTGTACGCGTGTCCCTGCGTTTTTTTCTTTTCTCTCGCTTGGCTGGAATGTCGCCGGATTGTAAGGTGGATTAAATTAAACGGACCGTTGACGATCCTCGGTGCAGACGTTTAGAGAAAGAACAGCCCTGTTTTTGCTTTCTTTTCAAACGATGGTGCAGAACTCGTCTCTTGGTTAGAATAGTTACGTATAAGCTTCTCGGCTCTTCGAGTTTTCTCAATTTCTCAATTTCATTGCGTAAATATACGACTAACGTTTGATCGGTAAGTTGTTGCTTAATTCCACGAGTTCGTTTATTGTCAGAGAATGACGCAAATAGTAGCAAATTAATTAACCAGTTTGATAGATATCTTCCTATTTTAATATTCTGTAAATTATTCAATTTCTCTGGTTTATACACACTATATGTATTGCGAAAATCACTCGCATTGAAATCCACGCGCAACTTCTCGTTAGATGAAACGCATCGTAAAAATGATCTTCACCGCGCAACGATTTTACGTTTATCGTCCACGATCTGCAACCTGTCCGTTCGATGGTTGTCTGCCTGCAAAGATTCGTCAGCACGGCGTCAATTCATCTTCATCCATCAACGACGTTACGTTTCGCTTTTAAGACGTTTCAGCTATCGAAGCTCCGCGACCTTTTGGCCACCTACGGTATCATCTGTCCCCATTGGCCTGCCAATTATCGACACGCTGGCTGTGCTAGATGTGTGTTTTTGAAACGTCGCGTCGCTATTCGCTAAGAGAAATACCAATCTCCCGTCTGTTGCGCCCGTTTCCCTTTATACGTGTCCCGCATCGATGGCGTGGCTCTCGTTAGAAATGCACTTTCTCAAAGATCAATCTCGGCTGGATGCAACTTCAAAGCGGTTGTGGTAACGCGAGCCTTTTGATTTCGCGACGGGCCACGACGCGTTCCAAACCGTTTGAAGTGAAATACAACGAGCCAATTGCGAGCGAGGAACGAAGATCCGTCGATCGTTTATCAGAGAAGTATCGGGTACGGAAGACGTTGGCGAAATTAGATGCTTTCGATTTCCTTTTTGATTCTAGGCGCTACGTTATCATTTAGCGCAGATGACATTTTCCTACGACAGATTTCGCTGTGTTCCGTACTAAGAGATAAAAAGGGTTCTTCGTTCGTGACAAACGACATTTTTTCGATATCGTACGATAACGTTTATCTATAATTATTTCGTCGTATGTGCACGTATTACGGAAGATCCAACAACTCTAGCTTTCCACCTAGAGGTAACTTTCATGACGTGTCAGCTCGTTAAGAATTGCATCGAAATATTTTGCTCGAAACGAAACACGAGATACTGGTTGAGTCGCACGCACGAACCTGTGGGAATAAATATTTAGTTTTACGATAAGTCGCGCGGCTTGACGCATTGCCGCGATTTATCGGAGTTGTTTCTAAGCGACGCGTCCGCAAATTTTCCCCTCCTTGATTGAATATTTATAATTTATCGATCTAGTAACAAAGGGAAACTATAGCTTTCGTAATTGCGATCGGTAGGTAATCTAATAAATCAAAGTACTTTTTAACATCCAGCCCCACTTGTTAGATAATTTACCGATCGATAGAATCGACGAATCGACAAATTAAAAAAAAAATTTTTTTGCAATTTGACTTGTCATTTATAAGATTTACTCTTAAGATTTATCTGTTTCGTTCTGGAATTTGTCATTGTTCACTCGCAAACTCGTAACATTTCGCTGGCAATGTTGATTCGATCGTGCCTAGTTTCGTTCTAACGAATCGCAACGAGCAAAGGCAAACACGAGAGCAAAACTCGTAGATTCTTATTCTGCTTTGGACGCAATAAAGACGGGTTCAAATTTATTGTACGAACAGTCGACACGCGAACTCGGCTTCATCGTCAAACCGGTCTCATTTCTCGTCGTATCGCGTCCATGTACTTACCGATAGCCGCGACACTCTTCTCGTTATTGGGTTTTCCACATAAGCCGATAGCTTGTTTGAATGCGCGCGGTAATCGTCGCGCTAACACCGATTTCGATTAAACCGCCTTGCCGAAGACCGATTAATTGGCGCGTAAATCTTGACAATTTACAGAACAACGTTGTCGAAGGTGCACGATCTCTTCCCTACTAATTTATGATGGAAAATGAATGGTCATTGAACAGTCATTACTGTAATTACTTCTTGAAACTTAGATTAAGTTTCGTAGTAGTGTCATGTTGATTGCTCATTGCTATGGCCATCAATTTTTCCAACTGATTTCTCGGTATTACGAGTATAAAATGGACGAGTATAAAACGTGCCAGGTGTCTGTATATCTGACTCACATTCATTGGAGAAAATATTCAAAATTTTCTAGAAATACTTTTGTACGTCTTCCCCAATAACCAGACAAGATTTCCATCCTCGCCGATTTTATCAGATACAGTAATAGAAATACCGCGAAGACTGTGTATTGACAGAAACGTTGATTCTTTACAGGATTTTTTCTACGTTGCATGTTCCAATGGCAAAATTTGAATATATTACAATATTTCAATATTACACGAACATTTTACCCGATGGAATTTGATGGGTGTTTTACACGGGAAGGGACGTAAGCGCGTCGTTAGAGGTATTTTTCGTGGAGCGTTCCCTCGACCGTCCTTTTGGAATCGCGAAGCCTGGCTTATTTCTCATCGGATCGGTTTCTCGTGTTGCGGAGCGCGGCGAAGACCGGCGCACGGAGTCGTCGCGTCGTTCTCGTTCTCGTCGTCATTTTTGCAATGGCCAATAGCTCATTTGAATGCGCCGCGGTTCCGTGCATCGTCGCGGCGGACGTTAACGATTCTTTTGTTTTACGTATACGCCCGTGGACTTGGCTCAAAGTCAGCGAACAGTTGAGAGGCAGACGGACTTGATTTAAAGCCGGCACGATATCTCGGGGAATCGCACTGCGCTTAACGAGCGCTGCCCCACGTGTACGCGTATACATAGCCGCAGACTCGCTTGTTCGATCGTCCTGTCCTCTGCGATTCTTCCTTCTCTCCTCCCCTTGTTGAATATTTTGAAAAAAATACCTTGGCTATTATGCCTCGGATACCGGTGTTTGCGCGCAATGCGTGGACATTGTTGCGAAATGTAGGTCGGTGGCAGCTTCTTCGCACGTGTTCTGCCCACCAGTAGCCTGGTTTCGATTCTCGTAGCGAACTATCGGCTATTCCCCCCTCGGTAGCCTATTTCCAGGTTACGTACTCGCTCTGTAAACTTGAAACTCGAGAGGAAAACTTGACAACTTTTTAAAAGACTATCGCCGGTATTTTCCACAAGCTGTAACTTTTGTTTTATCGCGACAGTTTCCGATAGTTTATCGACGTTTGTATTGCGTTTTAAATCCTACAAATCAAACTTTCCGCCACCGCAAAGAGCAAGAAGTTTAATTTCATCTTACGGACAAAACGCTAGAGGGGTGTCCCTGCTGACTCTGTCCCCACAGGCAACCGCTCTATTTTCCGATAGAAGCTTCCCCTTTTCTCACCCTGCCGCCCCATCAACTTCCCAACGGATAAACAATAAAAACAGGTTGCACGCCACGAGGGACCGAGGGGCGAACATATTTTCGCGGTTCGTTTATTATTCGAATATCAACGACACGCCGGTATATCTCTTCTTCCTTCCTCGGCCACCCCATTCGTCTGCGAAAGAGACAACGGAAGCGGTCGCATACGGATAGTTACAGCCGTTTACGCGTATTTGCGTTCGCGACAGCAGAAAGATTGCCGAAGAAAAGGCACGCGACTAGGTGCTACGAAGGCGCGACAGAAATCCTAATGCGTTTAGTGGTCGGTACGTGCACGGTGGGCCTTTGTCGGTCCTGTGACAATGTGTTCATTCGTCGAGCAAACGGGAGGATAGAGTACCGTTTTACCACGGATACCGAGGGGATAATATACAGGGTGGTTGGTAACTGGTGGTACAAGCGGAAAGGGGGTGATTCTACGCGGAAAAAGAAGTCGAAAATATGGAATAAAAATTTTTCGTTCGAGCCTTTGTTTTCGAGAAAATCGACTGAATTTTCGCTCGGTACGCGTGTACTTTATCGCGTCTCGTTATAACGGATCTCACTGTAGATCATTGTCTCGATCGACGTTACGTTGATAAACACTTCCAATGTGACCGAAGTGTTTTCTTACCTATTAACTTTTTTATTCTATATTTTTTTTATTCTATTTTTTTTATTCGATATTTTCGACTTCTTTTTTCGCGTAGAATCTCCCCCTTTCCGCTTGTACCACCAGTTGCCAACCACCCTGTATATGGAGAGTATAAATCGAGGTAGGGCAGTGCTCGACGCCGATCTCGCGACATCGTCGCGCCCTCTTCCACCAATTTTTTCTGTTCGTTTGGTTCCATGGATTCAACTATATCTGACGACGATCAGATTTGCATGTGGCAGACCTAGGGGTCATGTATATTCGAACGCCGGTTATACGCTGGGTACTCGCGTATCATTTTGTCAGAGAAGCGGGTTTCTTTTACTTTGTTCTACTATGTTTCGTGATTCCTTTTACGACTTCTCTTATGAGAACGGTCGAGCGATTTTCTTGTTGGTTTTTTAGCTCGATAAAGATATCCTACGGGAAAGGTAGGTTTAGGATATTACAAATGAAATACGTTCGTCTTTTTGTAACGTTAATCTTCTCATTTCTACGACGATCTTTACGCGTTTCTACGAGAAATAGAAAGATCACGGACAAGTACTTTTCGCTAGTAAACGATTCGGGTCAGTTGTTTCTAACGTACATGCATCTCTGGCGAGAATTTTCGTTCGACGTTCGGTTTTTCCGGCACCCGCGCAAGATGGATGCGCCTCGTATCTACGCAGAACTGTTTGACGATGGAAAATTAACGTTTCAAAGGTATCTAATGGTCGATCGTAGTCGAGGAATTTGATCGGTTTGTTATATGATCCTATGTCCTTCGTGCTCCGTGGCACCGTAATTAAATTATCGGTACTCGACGTATCTTCCTCTTCCAACAAATTCAACGATACGCACAGGCTAAAGTTCACTAGAGTGGTCCTCGACGGACAGTTTCCTCGTATCGTGCTTTGAAACGTGTGAAATTTTCACATCGATCGCAGCTCGAGTGCCCTTAGACGGCCTAATGAAACTAATTCCTTGATTGCCGTCTGATGCAATATCCGTTCGTTAACGTTGATTCCCGAATTCCTACGTATCTCTTGGATTCTCGGACCAGCACGTCGTGAAAAGCGTTACGTGCTTGCTCAGCATCGTGTAATTTCATTTCGCGACAGACTTTCCTCCATTTTATTTCAACTTGTTTCGATTGCGCGACGCCGTGATCTTTTAATTGCGCGCGCCGTCTTTTCCAGTCGCGTATGAAGAGGATAATTTTTAGATTTGTCGCGGTTTGTATCTCAGCTCGATGGAATCAAATATGCTCGTGCCACGGACAGAGGAATAAAAGGGAAGAATTGGAGCGGCGTGTTGTTGTTGGCCGAAAGAGCAGGCCAAACGGGCGATTTACAACTGGGCGGTATTTTCACAACAGGGATCGTCGAAAGGAAAAAAAGGAAGAAGAGAGCCGTAGAAATCGATACATGATTGAGAAAAGTCCGATCGCATTTGGTTCTTCTTCCTGTCGCCGCACGATGCGCATCCCCGGAGGCTGTTCGTTTGTATGCAGCGGACCGTCGTGTCCTTGGCGACTTCGATGTATGACTGGGCATTGTTAGCGGTGTCTCATCAGTTGTATGCGAAATTCACGCAAAAGTATAGTCTTTAAGCGTGCTGGTCGCTCGTAAAATTGCTAAACGACGCAAGGGTATACCCCTTGCTCTTTGCCGGTTCCGTCGCCATCTAATATTATTCCATGACTTTTGTACAATTACGCGAGCGAGTTTAACGACGACTTATCCTGGAGAAAATTTTACTATCGAATAATACGACTCGAAAGAGGGTTTAATCGCGTTCAGAGGTCAGAGGCGTACCGTTATGGTAATCCATCCGGCAGTTGGAATCATTTGCATCGTTAAAATGGCAACTACGTTCCACGTAGTGGCATTCGATATCACGAAATCTCAGCCGAAAGCACGAAAAGGTGACGAGGTCTACGTGCCTCGGACCTTCGGCTTGTCCGCATTTGGCAGTCGTTAGTAGGATCTGCACTGGAGGGTCCTCTCTCTTTCTCTTTCCCTTTCTCCCGAGTTTCAAGCCAAGGGATCGCTCATTTTGGAAAAGCCTTAATGCAATCTAGACTCGGATCAGCGGATGGGTATAACGTGCTCCTCTGGGCGTTCAATGGCCCGTCGCCGTTCCTGTCGTCGTTGTCTTCGTCTTTCTCCTTCTCTGCTCCCTCCTCTTTCCACTTTCCATTTATTCCCCTTTCATCCTTTCTCTCCCTTTCCCTCTGTCTGTCTGTCTGTCTCTCTCTCTCTCTCTCTCTCTCTCTCTGTCTCTGTCTCTGTTTCTGTCTCCGTTAGGCTTCTTCGTGCCGATCGTCCTTCTCCTCGTCGTTCTCGTCCTCGTCGTCGTCGTCGTCGTCGTCGTCGTCGTTGTCTCCGCAGCACTCGCCCGTTTGACAGAAGCCGATGCATTCCGCACGACATCGCGACTGTCCTACTGCGTCTCGTCTCCCCTTATTTATTGCCGCGGGATCACGAGCGAGAGCCGGACAAACGGATCGATGGCCAGAACGGGCAGCGGAGAATGGCGCACGGACCCCGAGACATTTGGCATGTGCGTATTCAAATCCGTCCTGGACGACTCCGTTCCCTAACTCACGATACGACAGAAAAAGGGAAAAGGATGCTTCCTCGAGCGAAAGCCGGTGACGTTGATTGAATTAAAAATAATCGCGAGCCCCGATCCGCTCTTGACGATCCACCGGCGTCGTTGTGTGTTGTCCGTGAACGATCCACCTCCAACCCCTTGTACCTCACGGCCTTCGTCTCACCCCGTGTTTCGCAGGATCATCCCGATAGTCATGATTATGCGCCATTCGCGGCCCTTAATTAGACGGCGTGCGTGAGAAACCGGCCTCTCGTGTTCTCGAAGATGAAAAAATCGCGATCGCAAGACGATTACGTGAGTAGAATAAAAGTCATGGAACGGTTGCCTCGGCTTTCGGGGGACCCACCGTTTCACCCGTCCTCCTTCGCATAACCCTTCGTTCCTCTTCTCGTTTAATTGCGCAATCGGGGGAGTACACTGGGCTACGCGTTTAATTACTTGCGCTCGTTTACGTTTTCGTCCCGACTCGTTCGCGTTTTTCCACGCTCTGCCGTCTGTTCACCGGCGTTCCCTAGTCCATCGTCGAAGAAACCAACGTAGCAAAGCTAGTTTGGCTTTCGATGCACGCATTGCACGCGATCGATACGCGAAACGTCAGTCTCTTTCTGGCAGGCGCTAAACATTCGCCGCGGTGGTACCGGGCGGCGGTCGACCTGCGCTGCTCCTGCTCGTTTCCGGTTGTTATGTTCTCGAGAGGAAAGCGCTACAGGGGCAAGCAGCGAGTGTTCACGGCAAGAGGAACACGGCAGAATGCGAAGTCTCGAGGGCGCGTTTCGTGAAACTCGATGCCGGTGAATAGTTCGTGTACGCCAACTGTCGCTTTCGCCTGCTTCGTAAACGAAATTCACCTCGTCTCGCTTCGTTGCAAAATGCGAAGGCAAGCTTTTCGAACGTGCCGGATAAACTGTCATAAATTACCAACTTCCAAAACTTCCTTATATTCTTATATATATATAAAAAAAAAAAAAGAAAAAAGAAAAACCGAGACGTACCGTAATATCGAAACGAACTTTCCCTTTCGTAAAAGAATCTGATGTTTTACCGTAACATACACCGCTGTGCATACCACTGGTAATGTTACACTACTCGTACAATATAGCAGTTTTACTGTAATTAAGCTCCTGCTTAATGGAAAGGATTAAATACGTTCAAAGGATTAAGTTGTCGTATTAAACGAATATTATAACTATATCGTACGGACAAACCACGCAATCATCGATCGCAGTATTACACGTACGAGAGGCAGAGTGTTGTATCGCTTGCTTTTAAGCAATAGTTTCTACACCATTGTATGGCAACGTACGGCTGTTTCCGGAAGCATATTTGCGGTTAAGAGATTTTAACAGCAACTGCTGTATTGTTCGTTCATTAAAGTTTACCTATCGCCGCCACACACAGATTTGATTAATTACCTGGAAGCGTAAGTTGTTCTCCGTGCCAATTGGACGTGCCAGACGATATATTTACGTATATGTAACTCGGCATTCGATTGTAAACTGAAGCTGAACTTCATTTCAGCCGCCGTAGTTACTACAGCTACACCGACTTTCCCCGTGTATCCCTTCTACAAAAGCTCGCGTCTGCGTCTGTTCGATAATTTAATAGCCACGCGGCTCGGTTCAACCGCTACACCCAAATGCAACGAATTTTATGACGCGAGAAAGTAACCGTTTCTATCCTCTAAATCTTCGCCATCTCCACCACGTGTTTGGCGCCGTATGCGACATTAAGTCATTTTCTAATACTTACAGTTACAGCATGGAGCGTCTTTTAGAATCGCAAACTCGACGTTTCAAAGAATAGCAATTTTTCTATTTACAAACGCTTTCTCGCGTTAATGGTACACGTTACAAGGCTGATCATCCTCCTATAGAAACGAGTCATCGATCGATCCACGCTTTCGATTTCCTGAGTTGCACGCGTCGCTGATTCACGTAGCCGGTATCCGTTAAATTCGATCGCAGTTCACCTCGCGGTATTAACGATACTTGTTAAATCGGCATTTCCCTAAGAGCGGCATTTTCCTCTCGCGTTAGATTCTTCTCGCGTTAATCTCGTTATCTCGATCACGGATCTTTCCGGCGTTTTTCCTAAATGCCGCCATACCAGGATTGATAATTCAATTAGACGGCTCACACAGTTGATTTAACTGCCGGGTCTTTCGGTACCGACGCTCTAGCATTGGAATTCACAATTCAATTAGAAGTTAAACGCCGGTAGCTCTGTACAAGGTATCAGAGTTAGCCCCCCTGCAACTCTGCTGTGTACCCAACCCGCTCCCTCTGTCCTTCCTTCTCGCTCGTTCTTCCTGTCCGTTCCCTCGTTAGCGCTGTATCCCTCTTCTTCTTCTTCTTCTTCTCTCTCTCTCTCTCTCTCTCTCTCTCTCTTGCTCACTCGCTCACTCGCATTCTCTTTTACGCGCTTGCTTCTTGCCTAGCGAAGTTCCTCCTTCGCGTTCTCATCGCTGTCCTTCCTTTAACACCATCAAGGGCGAGACCATCTCGTAATCTCGCAGCGTATGTCTTCGTTCCAGCCTAATAAAGTATGCAGCCTGAATAAGCAATGAGGCGCAGTGTCACTCGTGAAACTAACTCTTTAATAATCGCGCGTCACTCCGATCTCCGGCACCTTCCTCCTCGTTCATCATTCTACAATTTTCTAGCCTAGAACCTGCCAGCTCCTCGGCTATTCCGTTCGTTCCTCGTGAACAACGCTTGAACGAACGCAAGTACTTGGATCTAGATATTACACCGTGTCCGATTTTATTTGCCTTGGAAGCAAATTGAGACGAATTAGAGGAAAAGCGCTGGACAGAGAGTCTCGTCAACTTTGGTCGATCGGCAAATCCAGTATAGCCTTGTGACGTAATTTTCTGAAATCAACGGTTTTCAGGAGACAGGAAAAGTGTTGCAAACGTTCGCGAATTTATCTTGCGCGGTGGTCTTTCCTCTTTCTGTCTCTTATCGATGCAGCCGATACAAGAAACAATTTTTACATTATCGGCGCAAAGTGGTTAACCTCTTCCTCGATGTCCATTCTGAAATTTTCTTGAGCAAATTAAACGCTGAAGAAATAACGAGCACAGGTGGTTCGAAAAGCGATTACAGCGAATTTTAGCGCGTACCCGACGGGTTGAAACGTCGTTCGGTATTTTCTATAAGGTACTGATTGCACTGAATAAACGCGAAGTGAAATTTGTGTTCACTTTCTCGACGTATTCATTGATTTACGAACTGTTTCCACTTTCTACACGCTCTTTTTCTTTGCTACATGGAGCGCGCAATAGATTCGTCGCGATTACGAAACGTTGAATCGAAACGATTTTTAAACTCGTCAGAAGGAAACTATTGAAACTCGAGTTGACCATTGTGGTTCATTTATAAAGCACATACGTAATAACGAAGCCTTCATTGTTCATCATAGTTCGCGCAATCACGTTTAATAATGAATATTTCTTTCGGTTTGCCCGGTGAAATTAGAATGAAATTTTTGCTATAGTAATTACCGCTTTTCTTCTTTCGTATTTCGCGTCAAAAGCACAAAGCTCGTGCCTTTCAAGCGAAAAGGAGCACACGTCGCGCACGTTAGTCGTAACAAAAAGAGAAAGCGGCCAGAAGAATGTGAGAAAGCCGAAGTAAAAAGCGCTTTTCACCGCAAGCAAATTGTAAGGAACGCTTGACACGTTTTCTTTCTTTAACATCGAGAAGAATAAGATCACGCGTTGGAAGAAGCAAGTTTTCGGGGATGCGTAGGTTACGAATTCCAACTTTCCTATTCTTATCTATCCTATTCAAGGTATTCCACGATTCCATACTTTTATTTTCTATTCGAGAAAGATACGTTCGTTAGAAACTCGAGCGACTCGACTAGAGGAAATCTAAACGAATAATTTCTACCTTGACGCGTATAGTAAGACAGGGTTATTCGAATCGCCTAAGCTTCGACATCTTAAAATTCACTGTTCGTTCACGTTGCTAATAACGTCGTTAACAGCGAGTTGGACAGTCTCTTTACAAACGTGCTTTGAAATTCGATCGCGAAGAAATTGTTTATAACCGAAGTCGGTGAATTAAAAGGCAAATTAGCTTACTTAGCTGGTCGTAAATCGTTTATTGTTTGCACATAGACGATGGTAAAACGTTACCAAATGCGTCGAGCTCGGTCGATGTGTCGGTGGATTGTCGGCTAGAGAATAACAGGCACACCGGTTGGCCTCGATTCGGTCCCTGGCAATGCAGCAGCGGTAGCACGCGCAGATCGCGCTAATCGTGCGTGAAAATACCAGTCTTTACCGGTCACTCGCAAAGTCCACCTGTCCAATTATTAAAGAGTCGGCCGATAGAGCACACACCTGGATATTTTTGCGACCACGCGTCTTATCCCGTTCGACTAGAACGGCGACGCTGTAAGGTATGTGTACGCCGCGGCGGCTTTTGTCGCACCGTGAGAAATGATCGTTACAAGTGTCTCGTTTTATACGCGAGACGAAGGTAAACCGGCAGGAGAAAAAGGTAAAGAACTTTGCTTGGCTCACGTCTGAGTGTACACGCGAGCATATTTGCCCGTTCAACGACGTCTATCAGCCGTACATCCGAGTTTACGTAATGCCGATTCTATTCCAGCGAATCTGCGTGCAACAGTGCATGAGCTTATTGGGCGTGGCGATGTATGCTTTTGACGGATAACGCGGATTAAGATGTATTACCGCGTGAGAAAAATTAATAGGGGAAATAAATTAGAAAACTCGAGTTCGAACGTGAGTTTAATCGGTAGAATGGAAGTACCGATGGAAATTGCACGTTGGAATTCGCAGTGAAATTCGGCTGTTAAATTATACGTTGCGTGTTTGAATACGATGGAGCGTAATTTCTATCGTCAAACTGCGAATTTCAATTCGATTTTCGTCGTTTGTCGTCGCTGGAAATCGCACGACGATAGCGAAATAAATAGCGAAAGATGAAAGAAAAATGTGGAAAATATCGGGCAGCTAGGAATCTGTGATATCGAGAGAAAATAATCTGTTTGGACGGACGTCGTTTATCAGTGACACGTATCGGGGTGGTGTACAACAGCGGGATCATCAGTAGTTCGGGTTACCATTGGAAGAAGGGATGAAAGTGAGGCTAGCCAGGACCGGAAAGGCCAGACTTGTTCGGTCGGACGAGGTTTCAGGGAAATGTATTATCGATTTTCCTTGCTATCGATATCGCCAGGTATTGTTCGCACCATCAGACACATACGGCTGCTTTTTGCTTTTTTATGTCAGCGACGCGCGGCGATCTGTGCGAAAATATTGCTCTAACGATGGCTTTTTGGGCGCGCGCTTTCCATCCGCGAGACGAGGAGCGATCAGACGCCTGGAACAGGACCACGGGAAAAAACGATAGACGATAGATGCAGAGAGAGGTAAAACCTGATGCGGGGCAAATCGTTAAACGCGAGCTGCGATGACAAAGTACGACGAGCGAGAATCGAACGATAGCGTCGGGGATGAACGATGCGTGGACGTAGCCGCGTGAAACCCGTACTTCGCCCCGATTCTCCTCACTTTTTTCCCTCCCTTGCTGTTTCTCTCTTTGTTCCCTCCCGCCCTCCCTCCCACGGCCCCATTCGTTTTGTTTCCCCCGCTGTTGTTTTCGTTTTCCACGTTTTTTTATTTCTAAACGCATCCTTTCGAAACGTTCGAACACATTTTTTTTCTGACAGAATGACGGGTCTCGCGCAGATCGCACTTGTCGCCACGCACGAACAAAAAGAAGGGAAAAAGCACCGACAACAGATATGTATGCATAGGATCGTTGATAAATCCTGCTGTGCAGCTTTATATTTACTTTTCGATTGGCACCGTTCGCTGCGCGAAGTTGCTGTTTCGCGGATTGTTGCGTTAAAAGGAGAATAGATGTGTGTAACTCGATGCTGCGACATTTTTTTTTTTTTTACGTTATCCCAGAGAAATGACGCGCGCACAAAGCGACGAACATCGTAAACGGAAGATAGCGATTTTTGACGAGTGCTTGCGTGTCGACGACTTTCGACCCAATTTTTTTAATATAATTCGTACTCGAGTCGAAGCTGATCGTTCGAAAATAGGAAAAACCCGGACGAGCATCGATAATTGAAATTTGTTCGCCGAAGCGAATTTCCGGCCAAATTTACGGCGTTTTCGCTGCGTACGCAATTCGGCAACAACCGGAGAACCACTGGCGATGACTCCGCCCAACTTGCCCACGTAAATCCACGAGGCGAGACACGCAATAAGATCAGATAGAGTATCGATAGCAGCCACGGCACGGTTATTGCAAATGGCTACTACCTCGAATCAAAATCTAATGGCTTTCAAAAACTAATGACTTACAAAAAGACGCGTACATGTACGCGGCGGTGTTTGGGATTTAAACCGGAGCGGCGGTGCAATCAATATGATTGAAATTTTGCGTGAATTACTCTCGGCCGAGGAACGAATCGACTGAAAATTGCCGAAGCGACGAAACCGAAGCAAAGGAAAGACGCAGCGAGAACGACGAACGCAGCAGCTATCGTTCGGATCTCGAATTTCTAACGTAATTTATTAGCCGTAACGTGGCAAATCGTAAAAGACTTTTCGAATGGCAAGAAGGTGGCTACAAAACGGAAGCTTAAGCGTCCGATAAATTACAATTTCCATGTACTATATTTCAATTTTAGAATTTTGTTGCATCGTCGCTTCTGGCGAGAGTATTCGGCGAGTAGCGCACCTTGTATACACACTTGTTGGCGCCTTCTATCTCTCATTTGATTTAGACTCGTCGAGTCACGGATTCCATGGAAACGGCACAAGTATCTCGTAAAACTGAAACGTAAATTTTCAAGGTTCAAGGGAGGGACGAACAATCGATTATTACTTTGTGCTAACGCGGATACCCTGGGCGCGACGATAAAGTACAAATGGCCCTCGTGAAACGGCACCTTTTAAGCAGCCATAACTCTTTTCCCTCCTTTAATTTCAGAATAGATAATTCGTTGGTGGCATTCGCCGGACAAGAATCGCCGGACAACCGTGACTCCGTGCGTAAAATGACTTATCGTGACCATCGGCGGCTGCGTGCTGCATGTAGATTTATAGAATTTTTTTACGGTCAATCTGTTGGTAAATTTCGCCGCCCAGTTTCGTCCTGTGGAACCGCGAAACGAAATTCTAACCGGAATCCATCCGGAGTATATATGTATTTACCGGTCGCCGTAAATTCACAAAGACGAATTCACGCGCCAAACCAACGACCAGTTACGCGCCGCTTTACGGGTTCGTTCCTTTTAAACTGTACTTGCAACTACTGGCATACCGATTACGGTGATTGCAGAGTTAAACGTCGCCCTGCGCCGCTACGTCCTCGATTGTTCTCGACGTATTTTATCTTCAAAAGGGATTCTCTTTTTCCCTTTCAGACTCTTCGATCGCTTGCTTTCGAACGTTAATTTCACCGAAGCGCTAATCCCGTTGACAGTTCCCTTTCACCGATTCTTTCCTTTTCCTCGCAAATATAACGCTCGGTCGCGCGTTCAATTTCTATAGATATCTTCCGTATAATTTATCGTTTAACGAATAATTAATCGACGTTCGTTATAGTGGAATTGTTTTTCATCCTTTGATTGCGATTCCGAGTATCGATCGCATCGGCGCGACACTGTCTATCGAAATGAGAAGAATCCGTAGAAAAGTGACAAAGTCGAGCGAGCCAGGTCGATACGCGAGCGAGGAAGGACGAGACGGAGAAGAAGAGGAAGGCGACACGAAGCAGCGCAGCCCTGTCGTTGGCTGCGGCCGCGAGGGGAAAAGGGAGTGGAAAACAGGTTCGTACATTCTAAAAGGACGGCGTGATTCGACTGCGTGGCCAGTGTCGCGTCTCGATCCCCCGAAATCAGCAGCTAGCGTAAGGGACCGGCCTTCGTAATGAAGCGATAGAATGCGAAAAATTCTCTAGCTCGACAAGCGGACGCGCGTTCGTGCGTTTTCGAGCGCATTGTAAAAAGGGGAAGAAGCGTAGTCGCGGGGACCTCTGACGCGCTGAAGAAAAGGGAGGGGGGGGGGAGCAGAGATGAGAGAAGAAGAGAAGATCGGAGGTAGAGAGGAGAATCGGGAAAGGTAGGACGAGGATGACGAATTGCGTGGAAGCGACGGGAGAGCCTCGGGCTTCTCCGTGGAGGCATTCATAGAAGACGATTTGCGGACTGGGTTCTGAATCTTTGGTACCTTTTTACCCTTTTCCTTCGTCGGCGTCGGGTAAGAGTAGGAGATGTTGGGGAGGACGACGGCAGGGATGGAAGAGAATGGACAGTAGGAGGGAGAAGGCGAGGAGGGCCGAAAGGGCCGGGGGGGTGTTATTAGCGAGTCGACTCTGGCGGCTGCCACGACGGACCACACACATCGTCGCATCGCGAACGAAGAAACGGGAAGAGACGCGGAGAAAGGAAAGGAGCAGGTCGACGGGGGAGAAGCTAAATGGAAGAGAGAAGAGGAAACCGATGAGAAAGGGTAGAGCTACGCGAGCGAGAGAGACGAACGGAGAGACGAACGGAGAGACGAACGGAGAGACGAAACCTTTTGCTCCACCGCTTCCACGTCTCTCCGTCATTCTCTTCGTTGCGTGCATCAACCGTCGTCCACCTCTTTCTTCCCTTCTTCTCTCCTTCCGCCCGTACTTCCTTTCCTTTCGTCTTACCTTTCGATCGCTTTTCGATCGTTACGTCCACAAGCGCGAGCTAACCATTATACACTCCCTTCACGGACGCCCGTTACGTTTTATGTCTTTATCCTCGCGCCGCTGTGTCGATTAAGATGAAAGCGTCGATGACACCTCTCGAGTCCTCTATGACTCTCGATCTCTGTCTCTCTCTAGTTTTCTCTCTCTTTCTCTCTTTCACTCTGTACCAGCGCTTCGTATTCCGAGAGACGCGTCTGTAATTGCGCGGAGAATGGCCAACGATGGCAATAATGGGTCGATCGCGAAACGCACACTGCGTTTTAACGCTTTGAATTCGGATTGTCACTGCTCGGTCGGATGAGCAAGCAGAAAACGAGGAACCGAGGGATCATGCGGCGAACGAAACTAGATTCATCCGAGATAGTGGTCATTGATAAATGTTCGAGTTGAACGGTGCAACTGCTTGAAACGGTATCAACGATACATCGTTCGAAGGAGCATTGCTCGAGCAAATGACTATGGAAGACGCGCAAGGTGCAAAGCAAACGAGGAGTAAACGGACGAGAGTAAACGAAGCTTCTGCGCGATCAACGCGCGCTTGGATTATTTGCATACACGAAAATATCGTTAAATCGACTTTACGGCGGCGCCACTGCGAATCGAAGCTGTCATACGTCGTATAAAAGCGGATCAACATTAAGATCGTCGAGATTTATGCCCGATTATATCGCGCTTACTAATGGGATGACTTTGAGAAACACGACTCACCAGCTGTATCCCTGGCCGATGAGAAAACAAAACGCGTCACGGCCGTTATCGCCTGGCTCGAGTTCTGCCAAAGAATGTCGCGAGCCACGACCTAACTGCCATTATCGAGGATTAACGTCGCTCGGTCAGACTTAAGTCCAATTTTAATTGCGACCCGATGTTTCGAGACGAGGCGTGGAAAAAAGTCGTCGTTTCCCATACTGGCCATACTCGACCCATCGATGAACCGGTTTATCGGTCGAAGTTGAAAGGATGTCACTCGGCTTCGCGTAACATTCTACCTGGACACGTCTCGAAAATACCTGGAAAGCTCGTCTTTGCTACCGTTATCGGGGATTAAGGTTCGCTTGGTCGAACGTGATTCAAATTAGGCGGCCTCGCTTTGTAATTTCGTTCGATCGCCGTTTCTGCTTTCAAGCCATTCCGGTGGATTTATCTTTTTACATATTTTTCAGCAATTTGTTTTCGGACGTAACGTTCTATTCGATCATCGAGAGGATTCCATCGCGATCAAAGGCAGCCCTTTAATCAGTCTCCGATTCTCCTTCTCCCAGAAACTCGTAGCTCGTCGAAAGAAGTATCTGCAAGGTCCTTAAACTTGGCACAGAGCAGTTCTTCCGAGACACTCCCATCGACATTCCCGAAAGGGTTTCAACCGTCGAGTCTGACCAATCGACGCGCGTCACCCCAGTTTCGATAGCGTTTCCATGTAGAGTCAGGCTTGCAGCGAGATCCTCTTGTTCGTCAGATTTCCCTCAATCCGCCAATCGCCACGCTACCCGACGAATAATCCACCGACAGCTTTTCATTTGCTCAGCCGTCCGCATCGCTAACACGCGCCTCTGTGCACATTCGTGTACGCACGCGTGCACGAACGTCGCGATTCCACGTGTACTTATTGCTAGAAATCGGCCTGCTCGCGTGCGCCAACTTGCGAGTATCGTATTTCTCGCTACCCGGGGGGTGGCGGGGCCCTTTTAATTCCGTGTGTAAGACATTGTCCGCTTTAATTACCTACTCTTGGTCGTCGATGGTGGCCGTCGGCCACGAACGGGCCCGCGGAGAGAGTACGCTGCTGTCTTCTTCGCGCTCTAGCCTTCGCGGTCGTCTGTCCTTCGGAGCGAGAAAGAGAGCAACAGAGAGGAAAGGGACGAGATTATATTGCGGCTTATGCCGCGCGACGATCCCTCTTTCTCCGCCACGCCGCAGACTTTAACACGCAGTGGGAACAAATTACTTAGTAATACTCCTGGCCGAAAATTTCGCGCCACCTGCGGTTTTGCGGCGCGTACCTGGCCCCGCGTGCACGTCGCTGCGGTGTCGTACAAACGAATGCTCTTGCGGTTGCGTCGCGTTACGTTTTCGAAAAGCCACCAGGGAGACTTAGACTGGCTAAGCTGCTCTCTCTAAAGGCGAAGATCCTACGAGCTGCGCTATATTACTGCAGCTACATACTCGTATAAATAGGAGAGCAAAGGTTGGCGGCTGTGCACCACCGGTTCGTTTCGTCGAATAGAACGGTGGCGTCTCGTTTGAAACCTGAAAAGGTTGTACGGCGAATTCGTAGGAAATTGCGGGTGGGTCTTCGTGTATCAAACGCGTAATTCGATGGATTAATTACTCGAAACGCTGGCTCGTTGCATAAATATGGCTCGATACTCCGTTTAGATCTCTCACACGTTTGTTAACTCTGCGCCAACTGTCCGAAGTATTTCTGCAGATTTATGTACATTATTCAAGCGATGAAGCGTTCTGCTAATGAAAAGATGCGGTGAAAAAGAGTTGACCGATGTTTTGTACACATTTTGAACGAGGATCTCCGTCATTTGGACGTGGTCGTTAATATTCAACAGAGGCGGGCGGTGCAGTTTCCATTGTAAAAATCTTTACACCGGCCGAGTCACACGAATCGTATCTCTTGTTTGCTTGATGACGGAAAAAAGTGCGGGCTAGGAAAAAGTTGAATGCCGTAAGAAGGATTATGTTATTACGACCGCATTTTTCTCGCAAATGCAGCTGTACTTTGCAGCTGCATCGTTTAGGTGATCATTTTTTGAAACGAGAGTCGTCTCGGTGTACCGAATATCAGTCGGTTTTTTCGCACAAAAGTATATAGTTACGTTCATCGAATGGTGTCCGGCGCTTTCAACAAAGTCGCCCGATGTTTGTCATCTCAACGAGGAAAGATAGATCACCGCCGCGCACGAAATTTTTCACTTGTCCGTCTCTTGCTCCGCAGCTCTTTAAATAAACGTCAATGCGAATCGCAGTCAGATTTTGCTTTGGTCACGTGATTTTCACTTCTAGGAAAACTCTACATCTGCTCTAGTGTTTGGTTTTCTTACTCCTCCAAGCCATTAAGTATTGTCTAGCACTAAATCAATTTGAAGGATTTTTATTTTTGGAACGTGCCTTGCACAGATGATGCAGCGGGCTATGGACAGGCCAGTTTTCGCGATTATATAAATACCCATAGGCCCATGGTTTCGGAGCTCCGCTGTAACGTGACGCTGCCAGCGTGCGGATCTGCATTGACATACATTGTACTTACACTTACTTCAATATATTTCTATTACACATCCATCCTCTATCAGATAACCCGAACATGGTTCAAGCTGCTTATGGAACAAGTCAAACTGTTCGCACGATCGAATCTCTCATTCGGTGTTTGGATCGTATTAAAATCGGTTTTAACGTCACCGAAAACAAGTTACGTAATACCGATAGTTTTCTTACTGTAGAGAAAAATTTAATTCTTCGTCTTGCGTTATCGGTAACTGAAACAAACGTTAGGGGTTGAAATCTGTTTCCCTATGATGGCGACGCCGGTTCAGTTCGTGCCATTCGATTACCTGGTTATTTTCCTGACATACGCGCCGTTAATCCGCGACGCGGACAAGTTGCGGGAAGAAGCGAAGGCGCACTCTTCGTCAGCAGAGACGCGCCGCTTTTATCCGACTTTATCCCCGAAAGTTCGCCGGGGCCATAAAGCGAGCGCGCGAATTTCGAGTTAAATCAAATTCGTTCCGCGAAACGGTCCTCCCTGGGAAGCGTTTCACGCACGCAAACGAGATTCCACGGCGACATTACCAATCGTTCCGCGCGGTGCACTATTCACGGGGTTATAAGGCCGCTTCTTCGTATCACGAACACACGCGTGATCGCGAGGACCGCCGAGAGGAAGGGACGACGAAGGAAAAGAAAGCAGGCAACACGAGCACGGTAGAAGGGAGGAGGGCGGAGAATCGGCGCGGCATAAATTATCAGACGCACTTTGAACGATTTTTCAAGCAACAATTCTGATTAACCGTGAAGGGACGGTTCGATAATTCGCGGTCACAGTCGCGTTTAAATCACGTCGCGCGGTGCCCTGAGAAAAGGCCAGTGTACGCGAAAGCAAGTGTACGGCTAAGTGTACCGAGTTTTTATCGTTATTACTAACGCGAGAAGAAGCAGAGTAAAGGAGACGAAGGAGAAGAAGAAGAAGAAGAAGAAGAAGAAGAAAAAGAAGAAGAGGACGATCGAAAAGTACGAGCTTTCGTTATCGCCAATCGAATAAATATCGGAGAGAGCAACGAAGTAGGCGCCTAATCCCCTATAACTCCGACTGGTCCGTATCTTCGGTCGAAAAGTATTCGGGCAGGAACTTGAAGGAGCGGCGAATAGTTTCCGAGAAGGAACCGGCACACGGAGAGGAGGAGGAGCAGCAGGTCACAGAGCCGCGTATAAAGAGAGAAATGCTCGCGTGAAAAAGCGCCGTCCTTGGGTTCGTTCGCGTGCGAATCGTTCGCTTGGATTTCGGTTCGTGTTCTCCATTTGAGGCCATAGGGCGAGGAGGCGAGCTCCGCGAGGTCATACGCGTGACATATACGCGCGTGGACGTTCGGAGCGTGGAGGGCCGGTACGAAGCCGGCAGATGCCGGCGGTGGTCTGCCAATGGTCCCGCAATATTTCATAATTAGCCGTGATGCCCGTACATCGTGCGATACACACGCGTGTTTATCCGTGTACAGATGCGGCTATTCGATTTCCGCACACGAGACCGTGTCCACTCGCGCCCTCCGTCATGCTACGCCACGATGTTGTGCCTACACATGCCCGATTAAATGCCGTATTAACTTCGGGGCCCTTCATATTTTAGACCCGCGTATAGACGAGGGACCGCGAGAGAAATGCTTTCGCGGGGGAGGACGCGAGGAGGTGGTATTTTCGGTTCTTGGTCGGACGAGCGAGACGGAGGATCCTACGGATAGCCTGTTGGCGAAAAGGGGTTAAGACATGGAGGAAATAAAACCAAGCGGAAGAAACGAAGCGCAGAAAGGGGGTAGCGAGGGGAAGAGACGAAAGCAAGGGAACGCGAGAGAGAGGGGAGAGGTCGGAATCAGCGTAAAGTTAAAGAAGACGAAGAGGACGAAGGAGAAGCGAAAGAAAAAACGAGGCGAGACGAGAGAGGGAGGAAGCATCTCACGTCTCAAGGCATCGTCAAGTGATTTACGCGCACGAATGTGGCGTAGGTACGATAATTAACCGAGGAGCCGCTTGGGCCCCGATCGCGCCGGAGCTGCTTTTCACTCTGCTGCATTCGACCGCGTGGGCGGTCTCTCGGGGCCCCGTCCAAATTTGACACGCGTATCATAACCCTTCCGACTTAGTTCCCTCGCCTCCCATGTGCGTGCGTGCGCGCGTATCCGTACGTGCCGCAGCGAGCCAGCACATTCGCGGATCTCAGCCGAAAGCTACGAGCTGCGGGCTGTACTTTCAGGCTTGCTCCAACTGTGATAGACGTTATTAAGTTATACGCTGGCCAGCGACCCTTCGCGTTAACTTTGTGGGAATTTTTCTGTATCGTTACGAAGCTGTTACCCGAGTGCCTTTGCCATGTCTTGCCACATCTTTCTTACCGTTGACGTTTCTCTCGACTTATCTACGCTGCTGTCGTTCTCTGGAAACTCCTCCTTCGTTTCATTTACGCTTTCCTTCTTCCGCAGTATCGTCGGCGTCTATACGCAGTTTCGCTATCGGCTCTTGGACAAGAACGACCGCCGCGATACCAGCCGCGATACCAGCCGCTTGATTAAAAGCACCGCGTAGAAAGTAAAATATGAACACGGGTGGCGTCGTGAAATTCGCGTTATCGGTTAACTGGAGTGGAACTTTGCAAGACAAACGATCGTGGCTGGCGAACGAAATCCTGATTGAAATTGCATCAAACGGGACGAACGATCGATCCTGACGCCATTTCGCCTCCTGAACTTTCCTGTTGATGCGCGCCACTTTTATTTTTGTCGCTCTTCTTCGTCTTTTTTCGGCTCGTCGAGGTGCAAAGGGCGACCCGCTATTTATGGGAATGTCCGATAGTTCGCGAACCCCTGGCTCCCTTTCGCAATTGGATCGAGCAAGACAAACGATCGATCGTCTCTCGCGTGTTTTACGAGTGCGCCAGCGATCAGTGTCGCGTCACTGTTCATCGTGCACACGTGGTAGAATTCGCATTCGACCATCCGATGAATCAATGACGTTATTCGTACGTACACGTACGGCCCCATATGTCCTGGATATTTGTAACGTTAATGTTCGACTAGATCGGGGACGACGTTTATCCGGCGACGACAGAACGTTGGAAAGAGACTAATGAACGTAGACGGCGATCACGTGGGGTGGTCCGTGCGTCTATGCAGTCGTTTTTACATCTATCGACTATGGCGGTTACCTCTCGGTCTGATACACGGGCTAGGAATTCGCGAAATTCGAATGCAACTGGCAAATTGCTGTCCAAGAATCCGACGGTGGAATTCCATTGAACGAAATGCCATCACCGTGTTCTTACCTGGACGCGAAGGAATGGAACCGGAGATCCGATTTCAGGCCCTCGCAGCCCTTCGAATCTAGGACGCACGTTTGCTCGTGACGCCCGTCGTCGATCCTTGTCACAACTTAGGCCGAAATTTTCAATTTCCTGATCGAACGGTCCTCGAGAAATTTGTATTTCACGTTGATATTTGAATCCAGGCAACGAGAATTCGTACAACGCCTTCGAAAACGTACGAGATAATTTATTTGATAATTCGAGCGACGCAAGTGGAAATAGCGATCCATCATTAGACGGTGGTTTTGCAACAGGGAGATGAAGCAGCAACTTACCAAAGTAAACGAGTGGCTGAATAAATGCTTCTTAGGATACAGTAATGCCTTTTAGTCGAAGCGATAATACTCGGCATTTGGGTTTCTTGCTCGTTCGCTCTCTCTCTCTCTCTCTCTCTCTCTCTCTCTCTCTCTCTCTCTCTCTCTCTCTCTCTCTCTGTATTATCCTTCTCAGTTTTGCTTAGAGCGCTCGGTGCCTCCACGGTAAATCCTTCGACCTCTTCAGGGTTGAGTGGTACGGAGAGTTGTCTACGGATTAGAGTTCTATAAGGACTTGGTCAAAGTGGGCTCGGAGCAAAGGGTACTCGAGGAATACACGTAATGTTAAAGAGCAACGAGAAAAATAAGAAGGCAGAAGGGAGAGTTCTGGTAGGGAGGGAACTCGGCGAAGCGAGAACCTACGAAACTTTACAAAACACCAGTTCTCGCGTAACACAGAGCAAACGTATACGATCGATTTTATATCGAATACACCGTACCATCTCGAAGGACGCGATCGAAGCCTATTCGATTTCAAATAAACCGCTCTGTATCTAACGATATCGTACGCACTTGGCTAAAGAAGGCAGATAATCACGGAGAGAGAACTCCTGCACGAAACGTAATCCTCCTATCGAACGTAATCCTTGAAAGCTCCAAACGACCCCTATCGTGCGCCACTCTACGTATTTGCTTCATAGCAGATGCACGCTAGCATGCGAAACGGCGTTACCATTAAGGAAATTCGTGCACGATGCAAGATAGTGATCAAAGCGTAAAGTGACCGATACTAGGCAGCGGGAAACGCGGTTGGTTTGCCGCGTAGTCTCTATTTCAGCCGCGATATTTCAGTGGCGCGGCTGACAAATGAGCGGCAATTGCTACTTGGTACAGCGGCGGCGGCGGCGGCGGTGCACGAGCAACCCGCCAACAACTTTCTAGCGTAGCCAGCCACCACCAACTCCGTCACCACCACCACTATCGCCACTAGCATCGGCGAAGGCAAATGATTTACCCCGTAATACCGATAGCTTGTATGATCGATTCGAACGTTAATGCCGGTTGGATGTACGCCGGGCGTACGTTGCAGTTGCGCGACTCCCATCCAACGTATTTCTCTTGGTATTACACGCGGCATTGATGCCCGATACGCGCAGGCAACCCTCACCGATGGCATAAGCAACGACGGAATTGATGTTTGTACGCGTACTCACAGCCATTACTACGAGAGTCATGTATATTTACGCAGTCTTAGCCGGCTGGCCGATTTTCCGTTGCTGAATCGCGCACACCAAGTGTCTGCTAACGTCGACCGGTCTCTGATTTATCGGCTCTATCCTCGTCTGATCGATAATCGTCGCGTCAAAGTTTCTACTTTTGATCTTCTGATCTTACGTATACTTTCGGACGTTTTCTAGCACGAGCTCGAGCGAAACTTGAAATTTTCATGGTTTTCGTTCGTATTGCCGATTTTCCTTTCTTCTTCTTCTAATTGGCGGAATATTTTTCAGAATACGATAGAATTTGATAGACTATACGCAGCGACTTATACGGGTTAAATGGAACATGTTCCATCGTTTATAGGTTTCGAGTATTTGGATTTCCGTGAAAATTTAACGCAAAGCCGGCTGATTCGGACCGAAGCAGAATCGCATGCACGGGATGTGTCGGTTAATTCAAGACGCAACCACATTCACCGAGTTTCTCTCGTGTGATTGCGCGTGTTTCGCTTTGCCAGCGTTCAATGTATAACGCGGCAAGGCAGCTATTAAAGCACGGTTATAACGCTGTTTTTAGACAGGGAACTTTGTTGGAAATCGATCAATTCCGTTCGATTGGACCAGATGTGCCAACGGAACGTCGATATTTCTGATTTATAGCGGCTTTGATATATCGAAGATACGTAAAATTTCAACGATTACCGCGAATACGCAATTCGTACGATGCGATGAAGCTGTGTCTGGCCGACGTGGAGATCGTTTTAAATTTACCAGCGCGTCGTTATACTTTGACGCGTAGAAGAAAAAAAACTCAATTACGGGTGAAAAATTCATTCATTCCGGAGAATCGTCATGCATAACTCGCATTGTCTCGTACGTTGGCTCGGCGAAGCATAGCCGCGTTATTGACGTATTGCGGTAGCAAAACCGGTTTTCCTGGTCGCGGCTCGTCGGTCGGTCGGGTCACAAGTAAAATTATTCCCGTCATTAAACTGACGTCCCGGCGCCCTGGAGATGAGGGCGCAGCGTTTACCGGTTTTATGGGCACTTGCATTTTACTGGTTTAATCTCTCTGTGCGCTCTCCGAAGGCGGTGTGCTTCAACACGCGCCGCGCTATACCTACCCAGCCACCTACTTCTAGATCCTTTAATCCTTCGTATTTGTATTCATTTCTTGAAATCTTCATCTGGCCTCTAATTGACTTGTTCGCCTCGTTCCCTCTCTCTCTCTCTCTCTCTCTCTCTCTCTCTCTCTCTCTCTCTCTCTCTCTCTTATACATCTTCTTCTTCGTTTAATGGGAAATTCTTTCGTCGAGTTTGGCCTTTAACGCTAAACCTACCACGGCGGTCATTTTGACCGCTTTCAAATTTCTACTCAAATTTAACCATATTTAAACGTTATCATATCCCTCCATATTTTCTGATATTTTATAAAACATGCATACAATATACTCTTCGGTGTTTATCTCTGGTTTGCCTTTTTCTTTTCCAAGAAACATTTGTAGTTTGCCGTGCCTACCGTGGGCGGTATAACCATATCTGTTAAGTGTGCACGGAGCGCAATATCTTTTCCATGGTGAACTGGTACGCGTGAATTTACGCGCGTCGATGGTTTTCACGAATGCGTTCGAAATTCTGTATTTGCCATTTCATTAGAGAATTTCACCGTAGAACCTGGACACGCCGCGTATCTTTTTTCGCTGACGATGAGAAATTTCTCCATTATTTTGAAGGAAATTAAGCAAACTCGCTTCGTCGAGGAGATTGTGTCTCTCTTTTTTTTTCCCCCCATGAATTCCGACGGAATCAACTTCCTTCCTTAATTATGCACGAGCAATCTGCTTGGCTGTTATTCGAAACGCTACGGAAAGTTGCCTCGCGATATGTATACGGAGGAATATCGTCTGCCCCTCGCTTTTGTTCCTGTCGCGTCTACCTTCTTGTCGCATCTTGAGGCTCCGGTGATTGCACGACGGAAGCGTTTCCTTTATTTTCCAAACTTCTAACAACCACGATGCTCGACCTCGGCTTCACCTCCTGTTACCTCCGCGGATATTACGATCTTCCCTCACGAGTCAAAGTTGTTCTTCGTGGAAAAGTTTAACGAAACCCGATTCGTATTTCAGGGAAGATTTGTCTCTGTTTTCCCTCCTATTTCTTCTAAAACGATCAAACTAAACTAGAAGGTTCGCTGACTAGATTTTACAGTTCTTGCCATCTCCAATCTCCAACCTGGAATCTTATACGGCGCCAACGTTGTAATGTCGTAGGAGAAAAGCAACTGTAGAAGCATTCGCGGTGAGGTATGGTCGTTAGAGATAGTTTTACGACACCGCTGCACTGATAGCACGCACAAATGACGCGGAATGCGTCAGCAGTGCTCGAGAAGATGAAAACGCGGAACTGCGTGTTTCTTCCTTTTACGTCGATTCGCCACGACGAACCTTTCGACGAACTAACGATCGTCCGTTTTTTTAATCTTCGCGTCACCCGATGCCGGATGGATACTGCTTAATCTCGTCGATTAAAATCTTCCTCGTTTCTGCTTACTGTACCGCGGATGTCTACGCGAATTGATATCTTTACGAATATAACTAAAGAGAAATTTGTTTCGTTCGTCGAGCACTGTAACGAGTGCAGGTTAAATTCTCCATAGGTGCATAGGCGTTACGAATAATGAAATAATCTCACATCGTACGAAAGCGTGACAAAAGAGCGAGACAAACGAAAGAAGAAAGAGATCGTGCCAACGAGCGAGATGTTCTCACGGTTGCTCCTTTGATTTGCTCCTTTCAAGATTTCGACACTTTGCTGAAGCGAGTGTGGGGTGCGCGGAGATATAAGGCGGGAAAGGGTGAAAGACGTGCACGGGGCTACAGAGAGGCTAGGGAGTTGCCCGCATTGCCTGGCGCACTTTAAGAAGCGAGAGAGGCTTTTAGAACAATAGCACTTCGGACCTCGAGTGCGTTACCTATTCTTCTGACCAGCAGGATATTATACGTCGGGAGAACAGACCTCGCGAATACGGTAGAATAGCGGAGAAAAAGTATAGGTATATGGGTCTGTCCTCCGCCATTGTGCGTGAAAAAAATCTTGCGTATCTTGGGAATAAAAAAACGATGGGTTTACGATCTGTCGTCTATTCGTACGATTAGATCAGATACGAGGTGATAGAGATTTGCGACTGCGACTAGTTTCTTTTATTTCGAACAAAGATGTAAGGCAGCCTTCCGTTTATTGCCGAAAGTACGTCGTACAGTTCGTTTTATTCGTTTATTTCATCTTGTCGCTCTTAACAGCGATAAATAAAGGTATACTGTTCGTTATAGTTTATTGCAGCTGTGGAACCATCAGAATTTTTCGTCGAAATTGCCGAGGTCCTTATCGAAAACGCTCGTTTTGCTCGTCGTTGCTCGTGAAACGTTGCAACAATGTCTTCGAAGCAGCTTCGATTTTGTTCAGTCGAAGGTACGCGTTTGTGAATCCGGGTTTCGTTCAGTTAGCCTGTAAATGACTCTATCGTGGAACGCCGTAAGCTGCGAACGAATGGCGTAGCGTTTAATCGGCGAACGGAGCTCGGCGATTCCCATGGCGTGAGAAAGCAAACGTGGCACGGACGAGGCCGAAGAAAATGCGTGCATATACGTATATTTGTTGCGGTTACGGGATCGGACAATCCGTAATGCGCTGCTGAATCTCGGCCGCCTACGTTGAAACCGCAACCGCGATGCAGATTGTCTCGGAAACCGCACGGCTCGATATACAGCCGAAGTTGACCGATTTTGACGCTTTACGAAGCACCGCCGAGGGAATTGCGGCGATTACTCGTCGTCGTGCGGTACATTTTTCGTGGGTACGCGTGCACGGATTGATTTCACGACCAGAGAACGAGAATTGAAAATCGAAAGTCGTTGTTCGGTTCGCGTGTAATCGTAGAGTTATAGAGACAGAGTGCGCGAGCGTGCCTAACAGCGCATGCACATTTCTATAGTAATTACGTACGCGTAACTCGAGCAACTAGCGGCAATTGCCTAATTAGATAGGGCCAGGGGACAGAGGGGTGCTGTATGGAGCGTACTCTTTCTATTCTCATAATCGCATCCACGTACGCGGCAACGTACGAGTCGGTCGCTTTATCCTTATACGCGCGTAATCGAATTCATTGGAATTTCCAAGTTTGAATACAAGCTTCGCGATAACGCGTCGAACCAAAGGCTTGAAAAACGCCTTAACGTTTGATCTAAATCAGTATTATTACTCTAAACGTTTGTTACGCTATTATCGAACGATAACGCGTGGTATCGGGACGCCGGCGTCAAAATAGAAACTCTTGCGTAACGATCTCGACCGAGGCAAGAGCGGAGAACAGGTTTCCAGCGGGTGGAGGATCGCCAGTTAAGTTGTACGCGGCCAAATGAAACACTTTGTACGACACGTGGCTTGTTCTTGTTCCCGTTCCTCGATTCCGATAATTTCGATAATTCTTTCGTCGCGCCCGTCCGCTTTCCATCGCGCCCCTACCATCGTTGCGTCGCTCGATGTAGGCCGCTTGTCGGCTGGACTCTGCATAATGCACACGATAGCGAATGTGCTAACGATCCGCTAAGTTCGACGGCTAATTAGATCAGCCGGTCGGATGTAACTAATACGAACGAGCGAATGCAAATGATACCTAACGAACGACTTCTCGGCCGTCCGGCACGAGGCGAAACGAAAATAAAAACCGCCTGACCCGAGTTTTTTCGATTACCGATTGGATTCGTGCGATCGCGGCCCCGCGGTCAAATGAAGCCCGCATTTCGATTAGGTGCTTCGCGAGAGGTTTTATGCATGCATTGTGGCCGTCGGCCGGGCACAGTCCACGGTAAAAGTTTCTGGTCCATCGTCGTATAAATCCGACACGCTCGTACAACCGGCGAAATAAAAGCGAACGAATCTGTCGGCGTTCGTGCGACTCCTTTTATTCCCGTTTTATCGACACTGCTCGTTTCGTTTTATTGACGAGCCCTTACCGTCGTAGAATCCTATTGCATCGTGTCCTTTGATTCGTCGACGAATTAGAAATTCCTTTTTCGTTATTCTGTCGCATCGGGTTCGAGTAGTCGTTGTTAGGAAAGTCGAACGTCTTAAAATGCCGCGACCAATTGCTCGGTTGTAGACAATATCTTTTCGCCGTTAATTGCGATGTCGCTGGTTGTATCCGAGATACGTTCTGTATCTTCGTTTCGCGCCATGACTAACGTTTCCTTTCTTTTTTTCTTCTCCTTTTCAAGACTTATCAAGTCTAACTGGTCCGCTGTTTGAAATCGATCGGTTTAAATAACTTGGACCAATCGATACGATCACGCACGCTTGCCGCGTTTGCGTAACGAGTACAATTAAAAGCAATTGTAAAGGAGGATTGTATTTTAGGTGTACGAGCTGCAGCCAAAGTAATTATGTCTCGTCGGCTGACAGTTACATATGTATAAATGCTCAATTTGCGCGCCAGCGCGCGAAACATTAATCTTATTATTTTAATTACAAAGGATCGGAGGGGCGCTCCGTTCGGCGATGCCTTATAAATATAGATGTCGACCGCAGGTTTTTGACCATGTACAGTCCGCCAAGGTAATTCTTCCAGCGGCTTTTTCTCGCTCTTTCTTCGTTTCCCAGTATTTCGCAAACGTTTCTCATCTCGAGTCGACCAAACCTTCGTCTTACGACGTTCTGTTGACACAACGTATCCGTTTACGCATTCTATGAAATTTACTATGAAAATATCCTGATTCTTCGATTTCGTACTCTTTCCTCGTTCTTGGGCCAATAAATTAATTTTTCCAGTAGAAACTTGAAAATGGCGAAATTCAAAGTTCTTCGTGAATCTTTCGAGATGCTTAACGATATACACGTTTCTGCGCGTAAGTTTCGGGACACTGGCGAGTACGAAAAATACAGGCCAAGATCTAACAGTTCCTGCAATGGAGCAAAGTCGCTCGTTCTGAAGATTCGTCGAATGAAAAATCATATCACAGGGATGCAGTATCGAACGAAGTTGGATCGAACGTTTGCGCGAAAGATAACCGGCAATTAATTCGGTAGGCCGTTCCGGCTGGCATGCAACTCTTCAACGGTAACCGATAAATCTTACGTTGACACGGTGTTTCGCGGGCTGAAAGCAATCCGGCTTCGTTAATTTATACCAATCACGAGGAACGCGCGTACAAAGAGGCCGTAATAGCGTTGCGAGCTTATTCCGCGCGGAATTTATTTATTACTAGCGGCGTTCCGTGCCGTTTGAAGTGCCGACATTCGGCCGTTTTGCAGTTGCGCTCTTTAGACGTCGCAACGAGAACTTTTCCAAAGTACCGCGTTCGTTATTTACTTTCTAAATTCTTCCCAATGACAATCGCATGCATAAAGTCGGTAACACGTGTCCCGTACGTAAACGGGATTACGTAGGGAACAATACCGATGCCATTAGATCAGAGAGTAAAGTTCCTCCGCGAAATAGGAAATCTCACGAATCGATCGACGTACACGACGAGGTTGCCATAGGCTGTACAAGGTGTAGCGTTAATAGCCATTGATCGGATCGTGTCTCGTTCCGAGAGGCTAGTAGTCACGAAGAAAACTTGCCGCTGCTCCGTTCCATCATTATTCTCTTTCGGTTTTTAATTATCCGCGCGAAAGAAAGCGCGCACTTTTAATACTTTAACGAACTCTTTTCGTTCGCGGCTGGTAATTAAGATTGATGGCAAGTTCGAATGCGTAATTGCGCCGGACGGCGGCTTTCCTTCTTTTTTCTTCCGCGTGAGGCGCACTTCATCAATCAAATATTCTTCCTTTTCTTCCTCCTTTTGTTTTTTCCCTTCTTTTTATTTCGATTTCTTCGAGCTTCCCCTCTCACTCTCTCTCTCTCTCTCTCTCGCTCTCTCGCTCTCTCTTTTTCTTTATTTCTTGCTCTGTCTCTTTCTCGAACAGCGGTGGCACGCATTCCGGGCAAGCTTCGCGCATCCGCCGACAAGAACCGAGCCAGATGGGTCGTATGGTGAATGCGCGAGGGCGTAGCAGCGCGCGTTTTGCACGCACCGTCTCATTGTGCCCAGGTAAAAAACCGTGGACCGGTATGAAAGCGAAGCTTTCTGCGCCGAGGAGAATCCCGACCAGAAGCGGATTAGAGTTCGGTGCTGACACGCGGTTTCTTCGACTCTGCGCGCCACTATACCTTGCTAATGGCGAGCAGCGTCGAATTACACGCTCGTGCGAAACTTCTCCTCGAAAGTCGTCTCACGGGCGACCGGTAACTTTCAATTTTCCGCGGAATTATCAGCCTGTGTTATCCGCGTCTCTCGTCGCTTTCATTTTCTACTTCTTCGAATATTCGACTGGCGTACACGTTCACCGGTAACACGTTATTTGCCGTTTCTTTCTCTCGTCGTTTTACGCTTACAGTTACGTTTACAGAAATACTCGCGATCGCCTGAACTCGAAAGCAACGCGATGGTTCTACGGAGGGTAGCGAAAGCGCGAGCGGAGAAGAAACACGCTTGGAAGCCGAGCGATGAAGCCACTTGCCAGGCATTATCAAAGTCGGCGCTGGCTCATTGTGCGCGTTTGTCTAGGATCGTCCGCGGCGTCTTTTAAAGAGCGCGCTTCGCGGCCGCGCAATAAATTAGCATTGTTCGGCCCGGCGAACGAACGAGAGAAACGAGAGGAGGAGAAAAAGAGGAGAGGACAATTCTCGCTGGTGCACGCCGCGCGTTCCGCACCTGTTACCTTTTTTAGAGACACGCGCGCAGGGAAACGCAGAGATGCAGGACGCAGAGGGAAAGTCTCTCAGCTCGCGAGGGAACCACACCGGGCAAGAGGAACAAAGAAGCGAGCGGGTCGAGAGGAAAACGTTGGACGCACAGAGTGTATGCAGCGACGCTGACTTAATCCGGAGACTCGCGTGTTAAGCCAGTCCCGGATACACAATGCTGGCCACCCGGTTTCCGCTCTAGTTAGTGCGTAGAGTCCGCAAACAGAATGACAACCGAGCTCTAGACGCCGCGAGACCACAGTCTTACTTACGTTTCTACTTGTTAGTCCTTCAGCACGCAGAAGCTGCCGCATGGGACTCGTTCTCGTTCGCCGTTGCCAACCACTCGATCCGATCGTGTTTTTGGAGTTAGGTTTATCTGTCCAAGCTCCGATCTTGCAAAGTCGATAAATTCGTTCCATAGGAGCCGAGATAATAGGGTCGCTTAACGTGGTCGGTGAGAGCAGGAAACTTTCAATTTTTTGCTAATTCCGAAGTGGAAAACCGCGTGTTTCCATAATCAAGACAAGAACGAGGAGTTTGATGAATTTGCTTAGAAATATTATTGCGCCGCTTGTTTGTGCGACTATAAGAAATTTCTTGTCTCGTTCAAGTCATCGATACTTTAGCCGTGGAAAAATGCAACGAACGTTTACGCGTTAATTGCAATTTCGGAGAATTTTGAATTTAATTCGACTCGCGCGTAATCCCATTCGAATTTGAATCTCCATTTGACGTAAATTCAGACTCGACCACGGCTCGTATTTTTCCACCGAGCATTTCTGTTTTTCGACGGTTGAAAATCCGGCGAAATTTCCATGATTACCTTTCATTTACTTGCGAAAGTTCGTTTTTACGTTTACAACAGTGTGGAATAACTATTTTCGTTAACGAAACATATACGATACAATAACGGGTTATTGTTTAACCGGAAATGCAATTTTATCCTATCTCGAGAATAAGAATCGTAGTATCCAGTGGCCAATCTGTAATTCGTTAAACACGTTCGATGCATCGTCGCTGGCGTCTACAGAGTATAAATCACCGGAGACTTACGCTGTAGTTTATCGACGTCATATTGCACGATGGCTTCTGAATTTTACATCGGGTTGCCTAATACGTTCCCTTGACAGGGGACGTTGTTTGCCGATGCTCCTATATCACCGTACAAAATTAGACTCTCGCACGCTCTCGAAATAGCTGAAAAAATAGGATAAATTAAAAAAAAAAAAAAACAGTTTAATTAATCTACCGTACCTTATTGGTAACAAAACGGAGGTATTCTCTTCAATGGCTGTTGCAATTTTTATACGACTATATTTAGTGGTCGTTGATATTTCTGCCCCCCTTTGTTTCCATCAAAATATTCGATATTCGTAATATTTTTACAAAGCAGCGGCACACTATAAATTGAATGTCTATTTTTTCGCAATTACGAGCGACGCTGCTCGATCTACATATCGTATATATTTCCTCGTTTGCGCGGACGTTTCGAATTCGGATGTGGCAAAAAAAAAAAAAAAAAAAAAAACGAAAAATAAAAAAGGATAAAAAGAATAAATATTTCACGGTAGAGAACATTTCAGTTACATAAATAACAGGTTATTTTCAACCGCGAAATTTTCGCGTGGAAATCAATAATCGAATAATACCGCAAGCAGAGGGAAATTAGTTCTCCCTAAATTTCGTGTAATCTCGGGGGCTTGAGTTCTAATATGTAAATCCTCTGACATAACGACCAGTTCGTTTCAGCGTTCTCCGATTACCGTTGTAGCTCCTGGATTTCGCGAGAGAACGTCTCTATGTTATTCACTCGCACAGAATCATCATCTATTATCCTTTTCCTTCGCTCGTCGATTTCTTGCATAAATCACGGCATTTACGATTAATTTCGATGCCACTGTTGCACGTTTCGTGAAATTTACGAGAGCTTACCATTCAATTTGTCAGAACTTTGCGTCGCTGTTTAATTCGTGATTTTCTTCGCCGACTAATTTTCGTTAACGAATAGAATTAGAAAAATACAAATACCTCGTGGCGAAAACGAATGTCACGATTAATTTCCTTTACGCGGCTGACCACAAATCGTCCTCATCTACTAACAGTGTATATCACGCTAGCGAGAATTTCTCTATCGCGCGGACAGCGTGTCGTGGAAACAGGTTTCAAAATTGAAAGCCCTAAACGCGGGACCACGCAGCGGATGTAAAAATGTAGCCGCGCGAAAGCACGCTGTATTCTTAACATATCGTCGTTTCTATCGATCTAATCGATAAACTTGCATATCGCAGGAATTTTCTGCCCATCGAACGAACTACGCGCTGTTATCGCGCGATCCGCCGATTCGTCCGTTTTGGCAATTTATCCTTTCATTTCGCTTGGCAATTTCGATCGATCCGTATCGAACGCGAAGCGGAAGAAGAACCGTGTCAAATATTCAGCCCCGTGTGCGCGAGCATGCTCGTTCGTACGTATACGCGCGATTTCGTATTCGAATATCAGCGTAATATCCTCAGAGGCGGTCGCGTTGTCTGTTCGACGATGTATCTCGCTGGCGCCTCTAGAAAGGCCTCCTTTCCGTTTCCGCTCGCGGCGCAAGAGAAAGATCGGTTGCTCGTTCGCGAGAGAGAAAATACGCTTTCCTTTCGAGTTCTTACATTTGAATGAAGCTACAAGGATAAGAGGAAGGAAGGAGGGGAACGGCAACGAGGCCAGGATGCACGCACACGTAGACAAATACGCGCGCACAACTGTATTTCGAATTCGTTGGCGCGAACTACCGTAGTACTTACCCCTTCGTCCCGTCCCTCTTATTCTCCACCCTTTGCCGTCGATCGTTTTCTTCCACTTTGCAGCCCAGGAGACCGCCTCGGTCGTTGATTTATTTATTTCCTCGTGTTTCGCGCTGTCGACTCTGCTCGTTCGCTCTGTTCATCGTCGCCTCCCGTTGTTTCCCTTCTTCGGCCATTTCGTTCCATTTCCTTCGTTCCGTTGCTCGAGGTCGTCGTTGTCGTCGCTCGACGACGATCGTCGAGTCGTCTCGACTTTGACGTCGCCCAGGAGCCACCGATTTCCGGCAATTGGCTCCGGCATGGGGCCACGCTACCAAGTGCAGTATTCAAAGGTTTCACTTCTTTCTTCCACGGGAATAAGTCCTCTCCTCCTTTTCCAGTTTGTCTCCGTCGTAGTCGCTTTTGTGCTCGTTTCCCCTCCCCTCTTTCTCTTTTTTCCTCCTCGCCTTTTTCCTCTTTGCCCTCTTTCCTCGCCGGTGGAGGCGCCGTTTCAAGCAACTTGTCCCATTATCGCTACGTTAAGAGACTGTTAAAAGATGAAAGACAAACTGCGTTAAAGAGGAGCACGATCAGCGCGTTCGTTGCACCGAGGATTTTACTCCGACATAAAGTAATTTGGCAATTGCGATTGTTCGTCGTTTATAAAATATACCGGGTTGCTTCGACGTCGGTGAATTTCCTGAATGGACTAATCCCAGTGCTTCCGCGGTTATGCGGTTAAGCGGATGGTTAGGTTGAGAAAGAACGGAGGTATCGATCGCGAGGGATTCTCGCAAGAGTTAAAGAAATTCCTCTCGGCTCGTAGCTACACGCTCGCGTACACCTCCCGCTGCTTTTATTTCCCCTCTTACTTTTGGGATTGAATTTTAACGTCGACAGAGTCGTCGATTTCCGGAAACGATCTTGGCAAAGGATCGTGCCAAGCTGCAGTCTCCGAGGAATCGATCGTTAGCTTTGATCTTATTGCTTCGCATTCCCTGGCCTCTTTTGTACCTTCGACGTTTCCTTCTTTCGCCAAAGTCTCTAGAAATTTTATAATAACCTACGTAAACCGGTTCGTTTTTCACTTAACCAAATTCCCGTCAAACTTTTCCTTAGACCTAAGTATGTGTTACGCAATTGCGTGAGATTGGATCATTGTCAACGTTTATTAATCGTCGTTCACCGGCGGACGCCTGTCGGTCAGATTAAAAGCACCGATGAACGTCGGAGAAAAAACGTGGAGAATTTGAATAAACAATTTCGTAACAAAGTACGGAAATCGGTTCGTTTCTCGCTCGGTCAAGTTACCGTGAAACTCTTCTTCGTACGTTACACAATGCGTTAAACGAATTAATTACCTTGGAGCTTGGATAGTTATCAACATTTATGAACGTCGTTTCAAAACTGTAAAGAACAGTCGGCCTGGTTAAAAATCGTGACAGACGTTACGGAAAACCGAGAAGAATTTCAATTTAAAATTGATGCCAAGAGAACGGCGGAGTTAAATGCAAATTCAGCGTCCACCCCCTTTCGATCCTGATCGAACGTTCCTCTGCACGAAATGTCCGTACGCCACGGATCGATTATATCGCGTTACGAAGAAAATAATAGCCGTCAGGATTGCGTTCGAAAGCGCATTAATCGCGGGCAAACACGACGCGTTACGTACGAACGTTCTCGGGGCACGGGCTCGGTGGGGGCGATAGGTGATTTAATAAGGCTATATTTTGTATTGATTCATAAATACATCTGGCGAGAGCGAGAGCGCCGCTACCATTAAGCGATTGATCGCCGTGCAATTTGTAATCAATAAATCTGGAGAACGACCTCGCCGCGGCGTAGCGCCTCGACGCGCCGAGGAAACCGGAATGAGAGATTTTTCCGGGCCGAGAGCACCGCCTGCTCGTTATTTACAACGACCAAAAGGTAGAAGAAGTGTTTACAAGATGACGCGTTCCGCGCTGAGAAAGGCATCAATTTTCTACGTATTTTTGCCACCTTCCTCGAGCTTCCACGCTTCTTTCCTCTATCGATCCTTAACGAAGCAAAACACCGAACGTTCTTCGCGAAAATATGTTTCTCGTTCCTCGGTCCTTTGCTATCTCGATGATTTATATCGAATTTATTTCGTTGCTCGCTGTATCGTACTCGACAGACCTTTCCCCCCCCCCCCCGTCTCCTACCTTTGCCTTTGCTATTAAATAAATTAAAGTAATGGAGACGTATGCCGTTACACGAAGAAGATACGGAACATTTTTATGCGTTATACGTTACGGTAGGAAAGCACGTTTTTCCGTAGAATTTTAACGCGAATGTTATTCAAGTATTTTACTTTCCACCGCGTCGTATTCAAAAGTGCATACGAATGACTTTTATCGATGAAAGCTGCCCGGAGATGCTGCGTACGAGCGTTTCACGGCAGTTCCGCAAGGTTGATTCTGCGATGAATACTTTATCAACCAGAGGAAATGAGCGCTCGCAGCGGATAATTTATCAACAATAAAGAACGCAGACGAAAGGCACATAAAATAACGACGCTCGTCTCCGTCTCTCGCGACGGAGTTACACGACGACGAGTTGTATCGCGGTGCAGCATGTTTATTCCTTGTAATACGCTCGGTCACACACGAGCATGTACGTCTCTCTTGTTTGTTCGAGCAAAATAGCTTTCCGCGAAGTTATCGAAATTTCCTTTCTTTTTCCTTGACACCGCAAACACGCACTCCATCGAAAATTCCTTCCGTATGAATCCTGTTTCGTAGTAGAATTCTTTATTCTTAGACGACCTTCCTTATTGATAACAATAGCCTTACTCGGTGGACCAATTCGTTTTAAAGTGGAAACGGATATTGTCTGGAAATTGTATCTTTGGAAAATTGGTACGCCGAATGATAAAAAGCTTGCGAGAAAGAGATTTCCGGATGAGAGATACGAAAGCTGTATTCTAATGGAAGTGAAATAAAAATGGCACGCCGTTATACGCGCATCGCGGTATCGCGTACAAAGCGCTACGGGCTACAAATCCATGCTCGTTGGTTATCAGATAATACAGTAGTTGAAATCCGGAAGATTAATCGACAGCATGTAATTAAACGGCCATGTACTCGCATTACCGCGGCTTTAGAATCGCGTAGTTCCGTATCAATTGAGATCCGCGTCGTGGCGATACGCAGCGCCTGGTTATTAATAAAAGCTTGGCGCAATCGATAATGCCGCTATTCCGCGCGGCTCACGACAATGGACGGGGCGCGCGTTGCAAGAAAGAGCCGGTGTTGTTGTGCAGCTGGAAATCTTCGTTTCGCACAGAACGGCGAGCAAGTCGTGCGCGCAACGGGGAAGACAGCGTGCTTTTCATAGATCGCACGGCTAGATTTTAATATTTCTGCGATCGAGATCGGCCATTCTCGAGAAGAAATCCCGGCGAATCTATGAAAAATCGTCTCGGTTATGGCAGACGGTTTGCATACGGTGGAGTCACGTGAATATAACCGACACGGGGAGAGACAGTCTCGATGCGGCGCGCGGCTTCACGACACAGCGTTCGCGTGTACGAACGTATAAGGACGCGCGTGTACGCCGGGTAAACACATCTATTCGGGGTCGACGTTCAAGGGATCGTGCATGGAACGAGTCGTGAGCAGCCTAGAGCCGACACGAGGCTGGAATTTCTCGACAAATAGGCGAATATGCACATAAATACATAACAAAGCCGCGTGACGGGTACCTCGATTCGCATAAAGACGCCGACGGACGAAAGGAGATGACAAGTAGAAGGACGACAAGGACGATAAAGGGGACGAACAGAAGGAGGTGAAAGAGGTGGACGACGACGAGAAGATGGAGAAAGAAGAAATGGCGTACGAAAGGAGAAGAAAGACGGCTCTCGGGCAGTCGGCCGTGATTCCACCGGAGAACGAATGTCACGCGTGCCACGTCCTGCACTTACACCAACGCGATGTAACTCGCTTTACGTATTACCGATACGTTCCACGGAAAATGAATTATCGACAACGTGCCTCGACGGCCAGCAACGGCTTGTATCCACGTTAAGTCACTCGGTTAGTCGTTAGTAACACGTTGAGTAACGTCGAATACCGTCGTGTTGCTTGCGTCGGCCGTATCTGCTTGAAATTAAGAGAATCAGCGAGACGAATGTGCGTAAATTCGCGAAACCATCGTAAAACGTAACACGCGCAGCGTTTGGCGATTCGTCCAACAACCTGCAACCGTATTAGTTTCATGACTTTCGAACGGTTACGACGTCTCGTCGAACGTTGGAAAATTCGACTTACGTTCTCTGTTAAACCGAGAAATTTTATTAGACCGTTAGACGGATACAGGGTGGGGAACTTACTATCGATTGCTGTCGGTTAGAATCGGAGAACGTGGTGGAAGCCGCAGCCAAGATTGAGGAGAATGTCGCGGATTTAGCGCGGTATGACGGTCACGTCTGTAATCAATTGTACGCATAGTCGCGGCGATCGGTTTGCCCTAGCATTTCGCAATATTCGCGTCTATCCTCGGACCGATCCGCGGTGCGCCCGCCAGCGTATGTGTGCGTGTACGCGGCTGTGTATGCTCAGCATGCGAAAAATTAATTCCGTAGATGATTTGCATGTACACCCTATTAGCAATACGCGCGAGCCCCTCCACCAACTATCCAAGTGCGTCGTCTTTACGACGTTAAAAAGCAAATACAATTTTTCGCCGTTTATGAGGGTTCGTCCTTTGTTCGTCGGTTTAACAGCCGCTGATAACACGATCGACCCCTTTTACCTCGGTGGTTTCGCTGCATTTTTCTACGTTACGCTTCCACTAATGGGGTTACTAGACTAAAGTTCACTGGAGCGGCCGCTGAAAGATGGTACTTGCAAGTAACGTTTACCATTACTCGAATCTTCGTAGCGTTGTCAGAGGTGACGAATGTCTCTTCCGCAAAACTCCCTCGTTAAGACTCTGGAACGCTGCTAAAAGCTTTTTCCACGAGAGTTTGCAAACCGTCTTTGGAGCGTAGACGCTGTATCGAAACGAAACGAGTAATACAAAGTTCCAGTTTCCAGAGATCTCTCGGGTAATTGGCAGAGCAGGGCAAAAGAAGGAAAAAAAAAGAGGAACACGAGAATCTTTCGATAGACCGAACGTCCGTACGTTCCACGAGCGACGAGCGACTATTCGTCCGTAGCCGGATGAACGTACACGAAATCGCGGTTCACCGGACGTATTACGCACGATTACGATGATTATTTTCCTTAACGTATAGCTGGCAGTGGCCGGGCTGTGTTATTAATACGGAGGAAAGCACGCGGACACCCTGCTGAGGTCCTCGCGATACACCATGGCAAGGCCTTGACCTCGGGGCCTCGCCATCGCCAGGGTGCAGGCAATGGTTCATGGGTTCCAACGCGCGGCATCGCACACGCTGAGTGCCGCGTCGTGGTTTTCATTGTTTCTTGCCGATTCGATTTCTCGCAGGCGATTCGCTATCAAACGTTACATCGGTGCCATTTCTCTTCTCGACGACGCGCGATTTCCGCGACGAGCAATAGCTAAATAATCACTTCGAATCAAGCATCGAAACACGATTATAGTTTTACTTCTCTGGAATAGTCGCGTACGGTAAATAGAAGCGCGAACGAGAAGAAAAGTATCCGGAGTAAGCGCTTTTCGTACAAGCAGTCACGTTGAGAACCCTCCTGCTTGATATCGTTATCTGAAAAATCTTTGTTGCACGAATACGGTAATCGTACGTTTCACGGGACGGCTGATTTCTGTTCGTCGTACAAACTGTTTACACGAGTAATTCCGTTTATGAACAGCCGGCCGGCATATTCGTTGTTTTACGTTCGGTCAGGTGTGAATGTAGATAATCGTAAATCGGCTGGCGAGCGAGCAGAACCCGTTGTCTTCTCGGCATCCGTTGGCGAAGCGAAAGCAACGTGTCGTTTCGGGTGGAACGAGTGGAAGGACGGCGCGTGATATAGTCGGGGTTGCGAGGCCGCGAGGGGGATGATGGAAATGATATAAGTTTACATAGAGGTGGGTATGTTAATGCACGACATAAATAAGAAGGTACATTCGACGCCTAATAGGACGCTAATTGTGATTATATACAACATGGCTGCACGGATGCAGCCTGAATTTTATACACCTATACAATAACATTTATTGCCGGCCGTCGGACCGGTCGAGTGGGGACGAGCAAAAATCCGCAACGCCCGGGAATTTATAGTAATGAAAGGATGGAGATTTATCGGGCGTTACCGCTTTACAAATGATCCGATATCCTGGTCCGCTCTGCTGGTACTTATAATGGTTAATTCGTGCAAGGCAGGGTCTTTCCGACACCAGGCGTTCAGAACTCCACGCCATTATACCGTAAGTACGTATGCGAACGGAACGAGGTCTCTCCCATTCGCGATGCTGCGTTTATTAATTGCCAACAGGTTCGTATATATATATTTTTTTTGTCGTCCACAGCCGTTGGAATTAATCTCGTGGCAAGCTGGCCCTCGTTCAAGGTGGGAATCGGTAACACACCGAGAGAATGATTGGTTAGTGCCTCGTTGAAAATACTCGATTATAAGTTTCGCGTTTAATGCTCATTAGCGAAGCGTTCGATATAGTTCGCGCGTGATTCGCTTTCGCAACTTTGTAATTTGTCTTCGTCCAATTTACGATCTCTATGCTCAGGATTTCGAGAATACGTTCCTTTGAATTCTAGGAAATTCGATAGGCGTTTTCGAGTTTGGAAGTTTGAAAATTTGCTCGTCGTATTCTCTTTTGTAGTCGATCGTTCTGCCAGAGACCCGATACCAACGGATTATTAACAAATTTGCGAATAATTCGATTAGACGTCAAGGGATACGGATAATCAAGCTGCGAGCAGCCGATTGGCAAAAAAGAGTATAAAGAAAGCTGCACGAGTAGAGAATTCGAGAGAACGAACAAAAGGATCAATGGAAAATGGAATTGGAAGTTTGCGCGGCTATCACTACAGGTGAACGCCGCAAGCGATATGTTGGATTACGCTGATTTAAAAACTCTCTTAGATTCAGTTTACTCTTCTTTCTTCTCTGTTTCGCGATTACAAAAGACCTTTCTATCTCTCAATTTCATCTCTACATTCCCTTTGTTCTACTCTCGTAGGAATCGCGCGTTCGCCTTCGTCGGAATAATTCTATTTTCAAATATACTTGTACGTACACTTATTTCTGCAGCTCCTTCTAGTTAACGCGTGACCGGTTCGTTCGTGTCTTTGTTACTCGCGCAAATCCAATTTTATCGTCCCATTGCTCCGCCAGGATATCGACGAGATACGAAAGTGGGTATTCGTTATCGGCCCTTCCATTTTGTAGTATACGTTACCCTGAAATTTGGAAACTTCTTATCCACGTCGTCTCGATATACGTTCCACGCGTTAAAGCGATATTTTCATGGAAAGACGAAAAGCGCTCAATCGCGGATACAATTTTTGCGAGATCCCGATATTGCAACGATCGTGCAATTTTCTTACGTTCTGCGAGTAATTTCGTCCCTTCCGGCCCACGGTGATCGTTGTGGATTAATCGGACTGAATTGTGGAAACTTGCTTCTCGACTACGTTAGCGAAGCAAATCTTCCAACGAATACACGGCGTGTTGGGCGTTGATTTTTAAGCTCTGGCTTTGCCCGCTCTGATAAATCCACGGTTCGTAAGTCGTCGTGCTACACGTTGGATAAGCTTTATTACGTTTTAAGGCGAGCACAACGAAGACGCGGGCAGGAATATCAATTTTTCTCGAAGTCGGTTTAAAAAGGGCCGGCATCGTTCGCTGCGTTTCTCGTGCTATTTGTATTCGTTGCCGGTGCACGTCGGTATCCAACACAAGAGAACATATTGGATCCACGACCACGCTGATGTCGTCCAATACTTGTTCTTTATTGGATGTAAGTGCAGCAAGCGTAAATAATCTTTTGTGCTCATTTTATTACTGCACCCGGCGAGCGTATTTTTATGCCCCGTTATTTGGTCGCCGAGGTTTTTAGCAACACCGAAACCGAATAGGTTTTCCGTGTACCACGGCGATATCGCTGCACGGTACCCAGAGGTTTCGGTTCATCAACGTACAAACAGAAATACGAAGCTTCATAGTTCTAGGATCGGTAGATAACTTTTTCCACGGATTATTATCGGATAACACGATACACCGTGCCTGACGTAAAATCCAACATTTTTATCTCTCTTCCTTTTTCCCCTTCTTTTTTTTCCTTCTTCTCTATACGTATATATAATTCCATGGAAGAAAAATAGTCACAGTTTTGATGTGTATTTTACCGGGAAAAATGTTGCTCAAGTTTAACGCGTATAATTAAGCGTTCGCGTTAGTTGCCACGCCAGATTTCCGTCATTATTCGCCCCACGTAATTATGTACCGTTCCTCCCTCTACCCTTCCAGCTAGTTGGCGTGAACTTTTTCTTTCTCCGCTATGCGCACGGCCCCGAAGTGCATGCTGATTTCCCCGGGATCCCTTTGTTCGGTTAAACGCGATGCTTCTCCGCTTGCAACCGAATTTATGAAGCCCTCGAACTTTTCATCCGCGATGCTCAGAGAAGGAGAGAGAGCGAGAGAGCGAGAGAGCGAGAGAGAGAGGGAGAGAGAGAGAGACGCGCCCGCCATTCAAAGGACCGTTGAATTAAATTCCCTACCCGGTATAGAAATACTCTATTACCGGCGGAAAACGATGGCGCGGAATTTCATATGACCCGTTCGGTTGACTGACTACCAATATCGGGACGTCTTCGACGTATGGATAAAACGCGAGGAAAACGAGATAAGGGGCGGGGAGACGGGGGAGGGGGGGGGGGATAAGCGTAAAAGCGTGGATAGATACGTCGACCCGCGTTGTAATGCAACGGGTGGAGGTGAAATAACTGGAAAGGAGTGGAAAGTAGGGAGAGAGAGAGAGAGAGGAGAAGGAAGGAGGTTAAAAAAGCAGAGGGAGAAGAAAGAGAAGAGAAAGGTGAAAAAGTCAACCGGTTGCTAGGATATTATCGAGCTTCGATATTAAATATTTTTATTCGGACTTGGCGATAAAAAATAAAGAGGAAAGTGATCGTAAAAGAGCAAGCAAAAGGGGTAGGGGGATGGTGCACACACGCCTGGTGTGCCCGCGTAAAACAGCGATGGTAGCGGGGGAACGACGCGCTCTTTATCAGGGAAACATTTTTTTCACCGTAAAAAATTACGCTTTTTACGGTTTTAGTCCCATATGTAATTACCATTACTTTCATGAATATGGTGATAATATAAGAAACGGGCGGCGCGACAAAAAACTACTTTAATGCATTTAATTAAGTCGTGGCATTTTATCCTGGCATTTTTACAGCAGCCACGCAGCGGAGAGAATTTTAAAACGCTATCGGGACGGCCGATATATCGCCCACCGGATCCGTGGAACTCACTTGAAAATACGTCGTAACGCCCGTCGAATATAGGGGCGGAGAGAGAGAGAGAGAGAGAGAGAGAGAGAGAGAGAGAGAGAGAGAGAGAGAGAGAGAGAGGCAGAGAAAAGAGTGGAGGATGCGAGACCATATCGAGATCGTCAGGGATAAAGGAAAGAACAAAAGGGGGGAAAAAAAAGAAAAAGGGTTGAGTAATTTTACGATCAAAGCTTCTCTCTGTTCACCTTCGTGTAACTTATAAACTGTTAGTCTTTCCCGCGTCCCAAACATTTTCACCAGTCGCGAAAATAAGTGGACGGCCGACGAAAAATAGAGTCATATTTCTGGGGACAGCTGTGCCTGCGCCGTCTCTCCACCGAGAGATTCTAATAAGAACCGCATAAAGCTTAGAAATTAATGTCTTCCACCTATCTCTCCGCTTCTCTTTTCCTCCCTGTTCTCTTATTTCTGTCGTCTCGGCCAGGACACACGGAATTTCTTGCCAATTTCTACGTTCTTTCTTTCCTTCTCGTCATCTCGCTTTTGTTTGAGGAAAGCACCTGGACTGACATAATCGGACCCTACTGATTTATGACGGGTGGAATATCGCGCGTATCCTCCTCTTCGCGGCTGCAAAAATCCGCTCTCGGTGAATCGTGATTTTTTCGCCGCGCCACGCGATAAAAACGCGCGGAATCGTCGTTGGTCGTTGCGTTTGTCGTTGCGTTTGTCGTTGCGTTTGTCGTTGACTTGGTAACAAACGAGTAGCGAGAAAACATAATATTTGGAATTTCGCTACCAATGTCGCTTAAAAAGGTTCATAGATATGTACGAGTCTTGTTTCGTCCGACGATCGCATTCGTAACTTCGTCTTTTTTCTTCTTCTCCCGTTTCGTTTTCCTTCGTTGGCGATTTACATTTGCAGTCTTTCGTGTTTCATACATATTCAATGGAACCGACCGGGAATATAAAATGTATTTCAGAAATCATTACACGCCGTTCACGTTACATTTTCGCGTATAATTACATAAGCCAGCTGCCATAATGATAAAGGAGATTGCATTATCGCTGGGCTCCAGGCCAACATTTCCATCGATCAAATTCCTTCCGGCCCGTGAGCGAGGTTATTTAACGGGAAAATGTAATAAATTCTAGAACCTGTCTCTCTTTCTCTCTTTCTCTCCCTTCTTGCCTCGTAACGACACCCGTGCATCCACTAAAGCGGTCGGTTACCATGCGTTCTCGCAAACATCACAGGTTTTCGCTAAGAAAGGAATCAACTAAAGAAGAAAAAATATCTGGCAAAAAAAAAAAAAAAGAAAAAAAACAAGAAAGGTAGGAAAAAGTGGTTGGAAAGATGTCAGCCTGTTCCGCTGGATCGATCGGTCGAATAAGAAATCGGAAACTAATTTATGCCATCCAGTGGCTAGTGCACCTTTCCGTCGCGTATAATACGCGTTGCTCGATTATAAACAGTCTTGGTCGCCGTGAAGTATGATTTAACTATCGCTGTCAGCGTGTCATGCATCGTTTGTCACGAAGATTAATTTCCTCATACTCGATATCCCTTTCATCGATTTTCTTGCTCGCTTTCTACTCGATATACTTTCGGTAATTAATCATTTCCTCTCCTACCGGTTGAGCGTTGTTGGCTATAGTTTAATTCGACAGCCGGGCTTCTTTCGCCCAAGCAGGCTACTAGAATAAAACATGGAACATTTCGGGTTGGAAGCCGGTGGAGAAAGATTTCTCGCTTTAGTAAAAGCTTCTATCGTTCTTGCCTTGAACGTCGATCGACAAACGTTACGACTGCTTAGTTGGAATTACACGATAGTCAGTTTTAAGGTAAACAAGCTGGAACCGCGGCTCAAGGGAATTTTCGTAGGTCGTCGTTAGTTGGCAACAGTTGGCGAACATTAATACCGCCGTCGTATCGTAGAATCGAAGATGGTAGATGGGTCAGCTACCAGTCTCGCGTTGCATACAAAGGGACAGCGCCGTGTTGAAGTTGCCAAACAATGGAGAGTACAGTGTGCTTAGTATCTAGCAAAGTGAAACAAACTTGTAATTAGTTATGGGAGCTTGTACCGAGATTGATGCCTCTACTTGCATTTGCAGCTACGAGTAACTCCGCACCGCGTAATGTTCTACGCTTGGTAAGTTTATTTCGCAAACTATCGCCCCTTCAACCACCTATGTTTCCAATTTTATGAATAACCAATTCCTCCTTCGTCTATCCTACACCGTACGCTGTCGTATTCTCGCGAATGATAATGTTAAAAGGCTCGAGCAAGCCTGATACTTGTAGGAAAAATCGAGCGCACACAGCTGCACGGTAAGCCGAAAGGGTGCGGGCGAAGGGATACCAAGGAAGGTCCATAAAAAACATACGAGCAGGATCGTATGCATTTTTAAGAGCACTAACCCTGTCGATGGTTCTTACCGAGACTTACTGCTCAGACTTTGCTTTTTATAGGCGCTTGCGTGCATTCCGGCAAGGATGCATGATTGGCGCGCGAGTATAGGTCAGTGGGCCGTGTCGCGAGCAACTGGCATAAGAAAACGCGGTTTCGATCTTTCGAGACGCGAGATCGATCGTATCGTTGATCCAATGCCTCTTTATGGATAATAAAATGCAAATGATTGGAACAGGATGGATGCTTTTTACGTGGAAATTTACCTGGAAATATGAAACAGTATTATCGACGCGTGACTCGCGAACTCGAAGGGAATTCCGAATCGATTTGTCGAATTACGAGCTATGAATTTATAATATCCGATGATCGAATTTGCTTCTTTAATACGGCCATACATCTATCTACTTTGAGCGTCTCTCTGATAATCAGCGGGGCATTAAACGCGTGTTTATGTTCGCTAAGCTATTTAACGTGCGTTAAAATACACGCGAATCAAACAAACGCGCGTCTGGTATTGTTGGAACGGCAAAAGCGTAATCAACGAGCCACGGTATCTTCTCTAATGAGATTTTATCCTTGGATAATCGATCGTTTCGAATTTTATTTTATCAATCGCGTTTGCTCTCTTTCTGCGCCCAACAACCAGCCGACTAAGTTGGCGGATAAATCTCCTTTAAAACTCTCCCTACCTCGTACGTTGAACTGGGATTACTTTGATAACCACTTGGGTGACTGCTGGGTATTCAACGCGTAGCTGGCGAACTATTAATTAAAAGAGCCTTCGGTAGAAGTTAGCGGCGATCTTTTAAGTAATTTCGTAATTCGGCCGTTGCACAAAGCGACGGGGGATGGTTTTAATATCGTAGCTGAATAGAAATTTCACTGTTTCTAACTCCTTCGGCAGTGATGGCAATACCTTGTCTTCGACACAATAACGACTTTCCCAGGCAATGGCAGTTAACGGCGAGGAAACTCGTACAATTTTTTAATTAACGAGCTATCTCATCTCGAAGGATAAATAAGAAACTACGCAAAGCAAACAAAGGATGGAAATAGCGATGCAGTTGGCGAGCTTAAACGTTATAATCGTCAAAATTAATTATGAAAGCGTAATCTCTGTATCTCGCGTCGAAAAATATTTACCGACATAGAGAAACCCGAGGAAGACAGGATTTTTTACATTTTAATGATAGAAAGGACGATAAGAAACCGACCTTGACGATATTTCCATCAACGCTTCTTTCCTCGATCACCCATTCCGTTTGTCGAGCAAGCAGCTTCTCTCTTCCTTCCCTCCCTCCGAGTTTCCCCCGTTTTCCATCTCGGCTGGTAGTCACACACGCAAGACGCCAGGAGGCCACGGCCCCTTGACCTAATTAGACGTTTTCCCCGAGGCTGTAGCACGGTTCAAGGATATTGCGCGGATATGTGTGTTCCGAGCTTTTCATTACTTCGACGGCGACATTCGCGGAGCACACTAAATATAGCGGTTTATTGCCGTGGTCGTGCAGGCGATAAAATTCGCGGTGGGTGGTGGCGATGGCGACGGTGGTGGCGTGCTGTTGGTGGCTGCCGCTTTCTGGAAGAACGAATGGTTGTACATATAGACACACAGGCAGCTGTATTTGGTTTGTAGCGCAGACAGATATAGAATGTCAGCTAGGAGGAACGAGCTTAGCGAGTTAGATTTTCCTCAGATTTCCATCTCGCCGATGTTCCATTTCGATAGACGATATAACGGTCGTAGTTCGCCGGATTTCGCATCTACGGATACGCCAGCGCAGCGAACGCGCAGAACTTGACGCAGCATATCGTATCGGTTTGCGCTGTTACCTCTCAAGAATCGGCTATTTTGTCTCCCGAAGAGTTTGATATACGCGACTACTCGCTAGCGAAAATGCGTCTGCGTTAGCTTCGATCGTTCGGTACGGTGAACACGGAGATCCTCTGTATGTACAGGTGTATAATTGAAGCGAAAAACTGAAACGAAGAGGAACTCCGACTGTACTTGTCGAAGCACGAACGAGATAATGAAATAGGATGAATGTTAATTATATTTTACTACGTGTGATATCCATCTTCCATACGTTATATTTTACGTTGCCTAACAAGACAGTTAGCGATGCGTTATCGTCCGCTCTATGTTCGAGAGACTACTTGAGAGAATTTATAGTTAAGTGAAAAAGTTGAGAATGATCGACGAAGGAGTAAATTAACGTTTCCCAATGAGCGTAATTTAAAATGGAATTAAATGGCGACGGGCGCGGGAAACATTTTCCGCATGATTAAGAATAATATGCAAGGAATCTAATTGCAACTCGCGGACATCAAGCCGTGTGGTGTACGTGCTGGTAATGACGTGCATCGTAAGGGTCTTTGAACTCGTTAAACGCGACCGAGCTCGTAAATTGTTATTCACACCCCTCGGTCCGTATCGATGGTTTGAATGTGTCATAATTACGATTCGTACGAGCTCCATTAGCCACGTATTATTTTTGCGCGACGGAACGATGGATGGAATGGCGATGGCGCCGATGCTAACAACCGCCACACTTTTACGTTGTAATTTAACGATTTAAATATATACGCGGGCCCGGGCGGCCCGGAAGCTACGAACCCGAATTAAAATTTACCATTCGTTTCGAGTCGCGGCGTTATAAATTTATGCTTGATCCGCTCTTAAGCTGTCGAATCGTTTGACAAATCACGCTGCGAATCCAGCCGTTTTCTATAAATATAGCTCGTGTAAAGACTGCCATCCGCTTTTCTCCATTTTTCCCACCGTTTTTTTCTTCGTCCTCTTGCCGCGTTTTTTTCTTTTTATCAGCCACTCGTACAGTGCCGTACATTCGATGCGAATTGATTCTCGATTTTCAAACATCGCGAAGGGAAATAAGCGTATCTCGCTTAGTCCGAATTTGTTATCGTTCACGATATTCCTGTATTTATCGTGCTGTATTTTTCTTGCCGATCGAAGCATCATAATACAATAGGTTCACCATTTTCCCGCTGTCCGGTGCTTCGCCGGTTGAAACTTCACGGTAGTCTAATTTTTCTGATAGTCTGTGACTTTCGTTTTGTCTTCGTAACCGGGAGCGCACGCTTCATCGGGTTACTTCGCCGTAAATAGATGGTATGCGAGCCTGTAAAACGATATATTAACGCCGACCCGTTGCAGTAAATCCACGACGATAACTCGACTTAACCTTAACGGCTGTTGCCGCGAAGTAGCATCGTTCTTCCTGTCCCTTCGATGTTCGTTTACGACCTCACCGCCATTTTATTCGCCGGAAAACACTCGGGACCGATAAAAAAAGCTATCGTAAATCCATGATCACTAATTTTCTTAGACCGTACATATCGTCCGCCCGACGTCGAATAAAAGAAATTCCTACGATCCTGGTGCTCTATTACGCGCGCTTCCGCTTCCACCCCACTCGCGTTTTTCGATTCCCATCGTCCTTTTCGAAAACACTGTTCGACAGTTCCTTGCATTTCTTCCGCTCTTTCTTAAGATTATTCTCTAAGCGCGATACGTTCTAACCCAAGGTAAACCACACCTCTTAAAATCGAAGAAAATCAATTTCGACGCAATCTCGAACGAATAATTTCACTTTTACCGCAGACGTAGTTGGGAGAACGAATACTTGGACGAATCTCTCCTCCAACTTGCCTCTATCAGCCGCCAAGTCTTTACTATCTTCTGCCGACTTTAGGATCCCGATGCTTTGAAGTAAGAGATTCATCCGGTATATACGAGCACGTCTAACCACGTAAAGCAAGCCCTAAATCCAGTGTATCGGAGCGTGTGTAGGTGTTGCGACAGGAAATGATATCACGTCGACGTCAAACAATCAGCTGGCCCGGTGTGTACAGGGTCGAAGGATCGGGTATCTCCGGTCGGTCGGCTGTCTCTGCCCGAATCTTTATCCCTTGGATCATCCTCGAGCCCGTGGTTTTAGTGCGCTGTAAAGGTTCCGGTCCCGTGACATGCTTTATATCAGCGTTACAATCGTATTTCAAACGGCTGGATAGGGCTTGCCATTCCTACCTACTCCCTGTTGGACGATGCAGCTCCTTGCGGTTCTATTCGTTTTTTTTTTCTCGCAAGCCACGGGCGCTCGCGATCTCCTTTAAAATGTATTAACGCGTCCGTATGGTTGGCGTTGTCATAAAAGTAGCCGGTAACGGTAGAAGACAGCGTTTTCCCTCGACACGAAGCGTTATCGTGCAATTTTCACGTATCGAAGGTGAAACGACGACGTATACGATTCCGCTCGTTCCTTTACGTAAATCCAAAGCGTTGAATTTCATATAGGATTAATGGACGCTCGAAGTAGACGCGAGATAATGGACGTATAACGACGGGCTTAATAAGTGATACGGTTATGAATTTTTAAGTTGTACAACGAAGCGTACTCTGTCTTACAGCGTAATAGAGATTCAATGAAGAGAAAACCGGTCTTTGGAATGTTCATTAGGAATTCATGACTACCCCCTTTATTCCAACGAAGATATAGTACGTCCCACTATGTAGCCGTATTTGGGATCCTCGGATCTTATCTGGCTGAATAGAACAATCAAACGGTCGGCGGTGAATTTCCGTGCAGATTTTAACACAAAGTTTCCTACGGTCTTAGAGACTTTTCCTAATAAAAACTTTCGCAGCAAGTTTAGGAAGTGAGCTGATCGTTGAAAGTGGGTAGGTTCGAAACGTTGTAAAAGGAAGAACGGTTTAATAAAAAGTCCCTCGATCGCGTTGTAACCGCGCGTGCTACCGTCTTGCCGGTTCGTAATCAAGACGTGACCGTGGCACGTTGTTTCGCGCAACGTCGTGTTCCTATGGCTACCGAGGATCTGACGGCTCCAGAAGCGATTTACCGCCGCGAAATTCGATACCGGTGTCTGGTCGTACGCGCGTTTTAATGTTCGACGAGCGAGTCGCGTAACGCACCTTTCGTCCGCCGTTAAGGAATCCCAACGGCTCTTCCTCGAGTTTTGTACGCGTACGAGCGGACGGCCACGTTCGTTCGAGGTTCATAATTCCACGGAAGTTCATAACTTGCGAGAAGCGCGTTTTGGAAGGTGGTAAACGTCAAGGCGCAAACTTGGCGCCATTAATACGAAGTCGACGCTCGTTTATACGCACCAGCGACATATGTAGTTCCCGCGTAGAGATAATAACGCGAACCGCGTGAGCCGCGCGATTAAACGTCCGTCGCGTTGTCGTATTTTTGGTCGTGCGAATTTCAACAACGACCGCCTACAGGCTAAAATACATTTTATCCGTGTTTCGAGAATTCCGAGACTTCCAAACGCTGAGCTGATATAGCAGCAAACGACGTTATCGATGGCAGTGACGCAAGACTCGCGTCATCGTTCATCTTCTTCGTCGTTCTCATTCTCGGCGCGTCTCTCATCTACGCATCGGATCGAATTATACTAAAAGTTCGATCTCTCGCGTCAAATCCTTCCAGCTTCTTAGTAATCCGCCAGTTTTACATAAAGTCGGTGTTGTCGTCTGACGTTGAATCCTGCTGAAATTACGAGTTCAATTCGTTTCCTGATCGTTGCGTAATTTCATCGGCGTTGCCGGGGCGGCAGTAAATCGCAGGACCGGCGGTCGTGCTTACGCAGGCATAAAGTTCAAGGCAACGGGGGCAAGGGAAAGCACATTTCCTTTTTCCAGGCCCGTGGAGAACGTGGAGCGGTTGTAGGGACGCAGTCGCACGTGCCGGAGATGTCGGCTTTCTCGGGCGTTCGCCGTGGCGGGATAAAGAGAAAGTATTAGCCCGACCGTGGCGTCGCGACGACCGGGATTAATTCAGAAATTTAATTAACAAAACCGTAAGCGTTCTTTCCCTCGGCCTCGCAGCCCGTTCTTCCTGTCGCCGCTGCACTCTCACAGCTTTACGCTTTCATTCGTCGGAAGTGAAAATAAGACGGGTTCTCGTCCGGTCGTCGTGGCAATTAAACACGACCCGTATATCTCGTTCGAGCGTCGCGGAAACGCGTGCCTTCCGCCAACCAACACCGATACGAAAAATCCTTCTGGATGTCGCGTAAAATCTTTCTCCATGCGACGTAAAATCGTCCTGGCTATAAATTCGGTCGACCGGACGCAGGTGATCGCTAAGTTAATTTACGATTGCTATAATAAAAGCGTCGTGCAAACGCTCGGACAAACACGGTAGGCGTCTCGACATGGCGCGTTCCCTTGTCTTTGCTCACGGTGCTTCTTTTTATTTATCCTGTCGTTTGAATCGACTATATATATTTATAGAACAACGTAGGATCGTTCGAATCGAGCTAACCAGCTTGCCTTGTAATTCGTCAAATTCGTTAGGCACAATGTTTAAGCGACTTACATTTGACAATAGGCCGTGCAATTTCTTATTAATGGCAGGTGCGCGATTCTCTACGAGGATATAACCTTTGCTCGTGAAAAAGAAAGGCCGATACCTGTTCTTTCGTCGTTATATTAGAAACTAATATCTGGTATCTTAAAATATGCATCGAGTTTGATTATTCCATGCAAAACTGAATGTCGAAGCTTCAGCGAGTCCAGTCTACCGTATCGCTATATTGTCGTAGAGCGTGAGTCGCGTCGTCGTGCGAGCAAACTATGTGCAATGGAAGTCGAATATTTAGATTAAAACGCAAGCTCGTTACGTAACCGTGCAAACGAGCTTCACGGTAAATCACGTCCACTCCGTTCTCTTTACCTTCGGACGCCATCGTTCACGGGTGCTCGCTAGAAAATCGAATTGCTGAAAAAAAGCCAGCGCCCTCCGTGATTCGACCGATCGCGCTGCGAGCGTTGATTTATCGCGGCAATCTTCGCAAAGCAAACACGATCGTTCCTTCGGAAAGCGCGCTCGCGATGCTCGCAAATGAGTAAAGCGTTTCGCGGCCGCGGGATCTGTAACGAAGAATAATTGAAATGACGTGCGAGAGAGAGAGAGAGTATACACAGACAGACAGAGAGAGAGAGAGAGAATCGTCTCCCTGTGCGAGAGTCTCGCACGGACGTTGCACGCGTGCTGTACGCTCCGGGAATCTGCCGACGTTATATATCTTGGGTTACGTTCTTCCTAACGATTTTTCGATATCGGTAAGCGATGCGTTTTTATTCGCGCCACGATAGAAACGTCCGAACGTTGCAGACAATCTGCCGGATAACGCGTAACTGCCTTCCTCCTGCCCCTTCGGCCCCCGTCAGGTAAAATAGTTGGCCGATTTTTATGCCCTGTTCGCCGCGGTACCGCGTTCCGAGCGGAAATTTATGAAAACGTTTATGAAGTCGTAGGTTGGCGAGCACGGGGAAAAAGAGGGATAACGGGGCAGAAGGTATTCACAGCGACAATGCAACGTTACGTCCTAATCCTTCCAAATGGAAGACTTCTCGACCGTGAGCGTTGCTTTATTTTGCGTAGCGATCGTTTCGCGATGTTTCGCTTCTTTTTATTCCATCTGCTCCTTTTCGCATTCTATTTTCATTTGGCGTTTTTAACGAGTACGTTAATATTTGTATATACCGTAGAATAGCGTACCGCGTAGCACCGTATACGCAAATAATTATCCATCTTTTTGCCGAAACGTTCTTCCTTACGTGCTACAATCTCTTACCGCGGATATTCGTCTCGGTTTCGATCAACTTTTTTCTATCAAAGGGAATTTTCCGTCGAAAGCAGGCTGCAAAAACACCTCGATGAACGATCGATAACGATCGATCGATCCGTAGATTTCATGGTTCTGCTGATTCAAGGACGAACGCTGGCTAATTCACGGCGCGGTTCACAGCGTAGCGCGTAACACGTTCGCGCGTTGATCCCCCTTTGACGCGCGCGAATCGATCAACGTTGCGTACGTGACGCGCGCGGGGAGTACGCTGCGTGTAACGCGGCACGAAAATTCCATAACGGAACGCGAATAATCACGCGCAAAGAAACGCGAATAATTCTATATCCGGTCGGTTTCGCTCTGGTGTCGGGCGCGAATATCGACGGTAAAACCGTAATATACAGTCGGACGATGTTTTATTTCGGCGAAAATTACGCCGTACGTGGTACCCGGCCGGCGTGTCGCGCGTTAATAATTATCAAAAGTCCGTGATCTCTCTCTCTCTCTCTCTCTCCCTCTCCCTCTCCCGTGCCCCCTGTCTGCTGGAGAAATGTGCCGCGGCGAGCTTGGTGTCAGCTTCATTACGGCGGAGTGCTTGTCGGAAGGATTTAAATCCGGGGTCGCCTTAAATCGGGAAGGATTCTGGACAAATCAGATCGTCGTTCGCACAGGGCGACGCGACATCGTCGTCGTCGTCGTCTTCGTCGTCGTCTTAGTAGTCGTCATCCGTCGTTTCTCCCCTTCCGTTTACGCGTCGACGAAGAGGAGGCTTGACATTAATAGTCTCGCGGCGGATAAGCCGTTTTTGAAATGACGTTCGAAGGGAATAATACATGGAGGGTCACTTCTCCGGCTCGTCTCCACCCCAGCAGGACGGACGTCCCTTTTCAAATAACGCATTCGAGGTCCTTTCCTTTTCGGCAAAGCGAAGGACCCTTCACCGAGACTTCCACCCTTACGCCGGCCGTCTCACGCTCCGCTGTGTATCTATCGGCTTGTGCGCGTATGGATGTGGCTGGCCGTGACGTACAGGGTGTTCTGAAAATAAAACACAGCCGAAAGATTAATATGAAGGATGCTGTTTACGGTTGCTCTTTAGAATAACAGCTTCGAGATAATTTGGAGGCTCGTTTGATCGAGTAACGAAACCAATCAGTTATCGAATGATCGTAATAGAGTTTCGTTCGTGTAATGGAAACGCGGTTGGTTCATTTTGCGTCTATTTTGAAAATGGCAACGGGGTTTCGAGTTACAAAGGAACGCGTTATTAAATCTACCTTTGATGTTTAAAAAAAAAAAAAAAAAAAAAAATACCACGCAGCTTTTGCAGTTGGTTCGCAAAAAACGCGTGTCAATCAAGTTTTTAATTATAACTCAGGCTTCAAAGGGTGTATTAATTGAATTTTGTCAGTGGACTTACTTTGTGTGTAAATAGTTTCTTATAGACGCGTACGTTCTTTCCGGTACGGACAGCTATCAACGTCCGCCCTTTAGCTGGAAAACAGAAATCGCGTTGTCGAGAGCACCTTGTACATAAATATCGAGGCACACGCGTGTCCCTGGTGTCGGTTTCTCTCTTTTCGATCGTCGTACTCTCGCGCAGACAACCCTTCTCTTGCACCACTTCCCTGTCACTGCCGTTCTCGTTTCCCCACTTTCAGTGTCTGCCTTCGTTAATTGCCTCAATTAAATCTTTGTTACAAGCGATTTAAGCCCGGCGATTTTTGGAACAGGGGACCGATAGAGGGTTCGCGCGATACAGCCTGTCTAGCGACGCAAACGCCGCCTTTCGAGGAACAGGTTGCAGCTTAAACGTCACCGATTGGATCGTCGCACGAGTAACGAAATTCCTCTTGAAGTTTAAGTAAACCGAAAGCAACGGAATTTCTTCACGATAGAAGATTCGTAAGTGGAGATAGAAAATTCGCCGATATGAATAAGCTTGTGTTGCCTTTTCTTTGATATACGTATCGAGAAAAGCGGAACGATTTAATATTTGAACCAGCGATACCGTGAAACTGCCATTTTTCTGGCCTAACTCTATCGTTATATATCAGGTCGTACCACTATATCTTGCATCGAGCACCAGTGAGATTTCTTGCGGTATCCTGTGGAATAACGTGGTTGTCGCAGTATCGCGGTACGACGCAACAAAATAAATTTTCGCCCGTAGAAGTTAGCTAGGGAAACAGATTTAAACAAAAGTCGGACGAGTTTCGTAGATTTGCATGAAACGAGATTTACGCCGAAGCAGGAAATAACGTTCGTTTCCACGTCGTCGATCTATGTTTGGCGGAGCGAGGCGTGGCACGAGGCGTAGCGCGAGTTGGCTCACTTTCGTCGCTTTTCGATCAATCGTACACCACCGTTTACAAATAATGATGTTTAGCCGTGTGTAACAAAGCAAGAACCGCGGAGAGGCATTGAATTACACTGGAACAGCGTCGCGAAAACGCGTAATGACACCGCAGCTCGCACGGCCAAGCAAATTGTTTCGCAATGCGGCAAACGTGTTGTTTTCTGCGCCGTGGTATTTTCAAATCGAATTTCCCTTTGTACCGCGTTCCGGCAGGCGTTACGATAACGCGATTACGATTCACACAAGCTAACGCCCGCCGGTGCTCCCCGTATCCCGACTTGTTTTTCCATTCGTCTCGCGTTACGCTGATGCAGGTAAATGATAATTTCCAGCCGCATATCCCTTAATTGAATTTATGTAAACGTATCAATCGTATCGTTATTTAAAATTAACGCGCGTATCGTATCACGGTGGCTTTGAACGCTTCGAATTTCCAATTTCGACGGCAGCAACAACGCTTCTCCGTTCGGATTATGCGCCCGCTGCGAAATTCTCGTAAACAAGCATATCTGCGTTTATTTGGAATTTTCATTTGAATTTTCATTTAGACGAATTTAACTTAGATCGAATAACTCGTCGTATCTACCGAATACAGAAGCAACACTCTTATCCGCTATTTTAATATCGCTGTAGGCCCATATCGCGTTTCATCGCGGCTATTTTCCATTTATATAATTCTTTTAATTGCTCGTTTCATCGTCTCTCCCATTTAATTCCTCCACATTTTAAATGAGAATCGTCGTTTATACCCATCGCACGTATAACAAAAAATCTATCGCGATACGAATGAAAATTTGATTTTTCCGAACAGTCTGATAGACAAATGCGCGAGTTTATTCTGCCTGAAAATACCCGATACGAGAAATATCTACGTACTTTATACGGGATATTTACTGGCGTATTGACCAGCGATGAGTTTACGCAACGGGCCACGTCAATCGAGGTGATAGACAGCGCTTCAGGGACTTTGCGATGAGAAATCGAAAACGATGGGCCGTGCTCAGTTGCAGCCTCGTGACGGGCCAACGTTCGTAGTAATTGATAATTAATATTATTATGAAAATAGAGAATCGCTCGGCGATTCATAGGATGACTAATAATACATTTGGTAATACAACAGACGATTTCAGTTGCGCGGCGTTGCAATCAAGAATGCCAGAGATTCGGTTACAGCAGGCAACGAACAACCTTGCTAATTAGCAGCCAAAGGTAATTTCGTTTCGCAAGAAGGGATTCTTCGCGGGTACACGCGATATTTCGAAACAATCTCTAGCGTAAGCTATTATATTAAATAAAAATTAATTAATCTACATACTCCGAGAAGAGTTACGCGTCGGTAAAAAAAAAAAAACACCTGATGCCGACGTGGATCGTTTTGAAACGCACGTTTTACCGCAGATTAAATTTTACAAGCGCAATTGTTTATAGAAACCAGATAAACATCAGATTTGTCGCGAATTTGTTCGAACGATTGGACGAACAGTTTGCGCGTTGCTCGAAGTATTTTCAGGTATTTCTCTGTCGCAGTTCAATTTTCTCCATTCCCTTCCTCTCGCGAAATATATCTAGTTGGATTAATCGCTGTATAAAAGAGACCGAGGCTGATAATTGAAAAGGAAGAAGTTATAAAATGATTCGATTTCGAAGTCGAGGATCGATCGAGAGGCGGTCGTCGCCTGAAATTATGTCGCCGATCGTCTTAGTGCCGACGGCCAATCTACAACAATTCCGTACGATCGATTCCTCGCGTCTTTGCAAATTAACCAACGAACTGCGGCACGTCGCAGAGAAGCATGCTAATTTTTTGCCTGGCAAACGCGCGGATTCCGGTCACGTACCGTGGACGCGGTTGCGCACCGCTAACGAATTGAAAACTGGTAATTAAAGTTACCGTGACTTCTGATCGCGCGATTTCGGGCGTGCTCGCGGCCGACTGCACATTTGTTACTGACAGTTCTTGCGACCGGATCATCGGCCGGGGAAATTACAGCCGTTGGTTCCGGCTTGCGGTACGTGAACGCCCCTGTTCGAAACTCGCTTCTCCAACTTTGTTACACGCAAGAAGAAAACGAAGTTTCGACCGTTCGAACTCGATTATAAACGAGATCCTTCGTGGAAGCAACGACGAGATTTCTTCGTCGTCGATCGGCGACCGGGGGCTTCCACTCGCTAGTCTGCGTCATAACGGAGGGATTCGACGCGAAGGGAAGAACAGGTGTATCGTTTATTTAACTTGCTAAAAGCTAGTATAGTTGGCATGCAGCTCGCGCGTTCCCTCCGCCTGCGAAAACTTTCCAGTTTATGTCTCGACAGCGAGAGCCGTCGTTACGACTTTGATCGCGCTTGGTCCGATGCTCGCGAGGAAGACCTTGAATAGCGATACTCGAGCTGTATCTCGCGAGGCGAGACGCTGAAAAACTTATAATTAGCCGCAGACACACGACGCTCGCGCCACGCTACGCTTCTCTCGCGCTATCTACGATTCGAGCGCCGCTTACTCATTAGCGCGCGATTATCCATAAGGGTTCGTTAAGCGTCACTTTCCTCCTCCCCCGTTCGCCTTTCGCAGCGCGTTTCCGATTGTAAATTCGCGAGACAGCGCTTTGCCACAATGACTCGCGCTTTACGCAAAACGTAGCACTAATTGTACGCGGAATTTTTAGCCACGGATTATTAGTCTCGTAAATATTTCTCTTTATCCGCGAACGTCGCAGCGCCCGTGGTCGTTTACGTTTATCGCTTAATCGCAAGACGCGCTGCACTTCGCTCCCGCAACTTCTTCCCTCTTCTTCGCTCGTCCAGAGTCTCTTTCTCTTCGTGTCCGCACGGTCCTGCGAGAAGATTCTCGTCGTTTGATTGCCTGTGGAAATACTCGTCGTTGTCTACGTGGCTACTTTGTAACATAACGCGAGTACTTTCGTTAGACGCGTATCAAAATGGCTCGAACGTCACCTACGGCCACAGCGGATCACTATCGGACCAGCGATAACGAACATTTCGAAACATCTCGACGATACATTCACTCGCCTGTTCACCGATCGACACGTTCTTCGGATCTTCTAACGGATTTCCTAGCAGTCCGTTTTCCACGTACCGAAAGGAAGAATGGAAATTCGAAAGACGAGAGAACGTAGACTCGCCGCGACGATAATGGAAGGAGAAGAGGAAAAGGGAGGAGAAAGATTGGCAAGAAAGTCGAAAGGGCTGCGAATTAATTGGCAGTGACGAGGGGAAATTTTTTAATTGATATGGCTAATTATTACTCGACAAAGTTGCGATCGGGGGCGTGGCCGTGTTTCTGGCTACCGCGGCGGTTGCACACTCGGCGTTCGTTAAATTGCCTGTGCGCGTACTGAAAGCCATACTTAAGGGGCCTGTGACTCGCGCTCGCGCGTATGCACGCTGAAACGGGATGAAATCGCGCGCGCACACACAGGTGATACGACCACGAGCGAAGAGAAAGAGAAACGAGGCAAGAGAGAAACGGATAAGCGAAAAAAGACAGGTTAGCTGCGAGGTCTCTCGCATCGGTGCGCGAAACAAAGGAAGAAAAGAGCCACGGATTCGCCTTTTGTGCTCGCGTCGCATTAAAGGGTCACGCATTCACCGGCCGGCACTTCGACCCCTTCGCCGTCTAATTGTTACTTAGTTTTAATTGCCGTCGGCTGTGTTTTGCATAAGTGGCTACGCTGGCCCGTTTGTTTTTGCGCTTGACGGCTGAAGGAAGAAAGGGCAGCGACGGGGAATCAGGATCTTCGCGCCTGCCTCGCGTGGACGTGGATTAAATTGAATTAATTTCGGTCTCTCGTGGAGCGCGCGCGCGAAACGCCTCGAGGCCAAATAATTAATTAACGCCTTACACGACGGCTGATAAGTAAATCTTTTTAAACGGACGATTTGCGTGCGATCGGTCGACGATCGAGCGATTGAGGAATCGCTTGCCGTGAATGTGCCTCGATTAACTATCGTTTTCTAGTTGGTAATCGCGTATTGAATCGTTTGATGGGCGTCGAGGCTAACGCTGTCGACGTTTAAACTATTCCGTATCGAAGAAATGCGGATGCAAAGTACACGATGCGAGGGTAAAGAAGCAACGACGCTCGTAAAAGAATTACGGAGAATCGACCCCGTTTCCACGAAAGATTGCGATTCGGTCGCTTTGATGCAGCTATAACGTCGACGATAAAATGAAAATTGGGAAAATGAGCGTGCAACGAGTAATTAGCGACTTGCGTAGGAAAATGAACGAAGCGAAGGTTAAAGATATCGACGCTTGCTATCTAGCAGCTGCCACGGAAGCTACGAAACGACAGACAACGATTGGCGGAATAAATTTTTCATTTGCCAGGTATATTACCCTCTTCCGTTTTCGAAAGCATAAATATTCGCGAGCATCCCGTCTGCTACTGTGAATTTGTACTTGCTCGCGGTGCTATCTGCTAATCGATAGATTTGAAAGTCATGGCACGGCGGCCATTTGAATTTCAGATTCGAGATCGGGAGCAATATGACAACCTTAGTGGTAGTTTAGTCTCAAACGTTCCCTTAAGCTGTTAGACGAGTGGAGGAGAGGGACAGAGAGAAGACCTCGACAAAGGAAACGGGAAGGAAGACGAAGGAGGGCTACGTTGTCGTAGATTAATACGGTTTTCTTTCTCTTTTTTCGTTCTTTCTTTTTTTTTTTTTTTTTTAACGGCCGAAGAAAAAGAGCCGAGGAAGGGATGGCCGAAAGCTCGTATATCATGCGACGCTTGTCCTAACGACTCTGGAAGTTCGTCGATGCTACCGTGTAGAAGAAAGCTTCGGGTTAGGGTCATCAAAAACGGACGAAAGTATCGTTGAAATTAAGAAGTGGGACGGTTCGATTAAGGGAAGAGGGAAGGGGAAGGAAGAGGGAAGAGAGACGATGGCACGCGGCTGAACGAGGATAAGGGGAGATTGAGCGCACAAAAGAAGAATTTTGCATGTCTGATTACTTACGGTAAAGGGTCTTTGTGACTTGGAGGTTCCTTCGCGGAAAAACTATTGACGTTCTAGAATGGTTTTATCAGTCGATCGAAGAATCCTATTTCTTCCCCTTTCTCTTTTTCTTCTCTCCTTTGCTCTTTCGTTTTTTCTCTTCTCCCTTTAATTCTCCGTGGAAAGCGCTGAGAGAAGGAAACAACGAACGTATTACCAGAGAAGAAAACGTTCGCGTTTGCGATTCCCTGCATTATCCATTCCCTCGATGGTATTCCGCCTAATGAACCGTGATAACACACGTTTCTTATACGGCAAACGATCGAGCGACGTTGTTGGCGAATGAGCATAAGTGTATCAGAGGGGAAAAAATCTAGTTAGCGGTAATACGGTGATCGCAATGAAACGATCGCGAGGTTACCTGGTGCGCATAGAGGTAGAGAAGGCTCGCGCGTCGCTTTTTTGCTCGGCTGCAGGGCAGCAACGAAGGGGGATAAGTAGAGGAGGGCAAGAGGAGAAAAAGGCGTCAGTCGTGAGAGGGCACATCAGTGGGATCCATGAAATAATAATGGTATATATAAAGTGTAATTTAGCTAAACGTATGCAGCGTTGTTGTATCGAAGCTCGACTTGGAACTCAGGGCTGTGCCTAGTCGCGTTACTTTCGTGGCGGTCGTACGAGCGCGTACGTATGCGCTCTTTGTATCTCGTTGCAGCGAATCAGCCGTTTCGAATTCGTTTACACGGGGCGGTGATCTCCTCCTGTTCGTCCTCGTGTTCGATACACGCTCCACCGCACTAACATACGGCATCCTGTAATAATTCTGGGAAACAATAGACAGTTAGTAGGTGGTGCGAGTTCTAACGAGATTAGTCGGCGCGCGGTAATTGAGCGATTGCTTGTTCGTGAACGAGAATAAGCGTGGTTATCCGGCGGCAGATCGAGCGTCTTGGAGCGACCACTTTGGCTCGTCGAGCGTACCGTGTGTACGAGTTACCTGCGCGAACAATAGACGCGCCCGTATAATACTATCATAAATTCTATTATCCTCGATGCCGCTATTTGTCACGTGGGATCGTCCAAGGTAGACCGGAGGCTCGACGAAATGCCACCGAGCAGATGGGCGTGTGGCGGTGTCGTTCGGCGGGCGCTTTGCCTCTCCTGGAAAATTCTTCTTTCCTATTCGTCGAGGACAGAACCCAGTTCGTGAAAATTTCTTCGACCACGAACCAGGGATCCAACACGGACACTTCGCTAAATTATACGTCGTCCATCGAGAAAACTAAACACGCGTGAAATTCGAATCGCGCGAAATCGGCGGAGCGTGCTGGTAACGCGAAATTCCTGGCCGCATCTGGTGCCCCGCGAAGAAGTGACATTTTCGGGATCCGATGGGCCCATCCCTGAGTTATGCCACGAGATGGATAGCCTGGGGCCTGCGGTGAGTAAATTACAAGGTAAGACGGAACGCCGACTGCCCCTCTCCTCCACCGCCGGCCACTCTTCTTCTTTTCGTAGCCGCTCTTTCTCCACTGGGTCCGGGCATCCTCGTTGCTCTCGTTCGATTCTCCAGCGAAGCACCTCTACCTCTCTACCTCCGTCGACTGGACCGACTGGCTAGGGGCTTCGCGGCCCCGAACATCCCACGAGCATCCGACACTTTGGGCCCTGCTATGATACACCTTTGGCGTGGCTACCGTACTGCGAGATACTCGCTGCCTTCTTTCCTCATCCTTTCACCTCTTCGCTCTCCTCCTTTCCGGTTGGCCTCTTCCTTCTGCGTTCTACCTTCCTCGTCGTCTCAATTTTTTTCTCCTTTCTTTTTTTTACTTTTATATCCCCCCTCCCCTCCCTCCTTCCACTCGTCTCTGCTTCTCTTCGCGTCTTTCGTTTCTGCTCTACCATCGGTCCGTTTTGCTCCGCTTTTTTGCCGCTTTAAATCTCCCGATCATTGGACTCTCTCTTTCTCTCCCTGTATCGATATATTTTTTTTACTTTTCGTTTCTTTTTTTCCATATTTTTGCGTCTTTTTTTCTTTTTGACAGAGGAGGGTTCGTTGATTTTTTTCCGCTGAAAATTCTATTATCGTTATCGGTAAAACTCGATCGGTCATGAAAATTCCGCTTTGGTACGGTAGAATCGAGCGTGCCTTTATTTGCCGTCGACCGAACTAAGAGAATTAAACGCACGAAACACATTGCCGTTGCGACGTTGAAAACGCGTCGCAATCCATAGCCTGGCAATCCAGCATCGGAGAGACGTTGTTTTCGTTGCGGCTTTTTGTTATACCGGCGCCGCAGCGGAGAGGATCCTCTCGAACTCCTCGTAGCTCTGAAAATTGTAATTCCAGGATACGACTGGGCGCAGCAGCGGCGGGTAGACGCGAAGATATGCGCGAATCTGTACGTGGAAATTGCGACGATGCAAATCTCGTTTCTGGCACGTAGTTGAGCGGCGTAAAGGGCTTAGTGTGGCGGAGCGGTTGACTGGTGCGAATGCAATTAACCCTTAACTGGTAATGTGAAATTTTGATGCAGTTGCGTATAATTTGGTTAATTAAGAAACTCGTTTATTTATGGAGCGACAGGAGGATGTGGGAAAACAGGAGCGTGTCACGGTTTAACACGGACATCTATCCGCGGCGTTCGAACGCGTTCTACTAACCCCAGTCTCGCGGCGTTTAAAGAGATCTATTTTATTTTAGGAAACCGGTTATCCCGCGCCGAATAGTTTTCCTCCCCTCCTTCAACTGGGTTCGCGTACTTTTTCATTGTGCTCGGCCCACTCGCTCCGGCCAAATGGGAAAGTTAATGGAATTGAGCGATGTATACGTATCGGATTTCGATGAAGTTTTAATAACCGCCTGGTAATGAAATTTTCAATTGCTACATGATAAAAAGAGGCAGATTCTGACGTGCAGGACCGCGCGACCAGCGACAACGTAGGCTCGTTAATCACGCGCTCGGCTTCTCAGGAATTCATGAGTTTTCCTATTACGTAGCGATCGTTGGCAAGGAAAAACATCGGCTCGCTATACGCCGTAGAAATCTTATTTTCTCGTTGTACGTGCGCGTGACGGTTCGATCTCGAGTAAACCGTACAAAGCTGAACGCATCAATTTCCCCCCTCTCCTCTCCGCTTTGCTCGATTTGAAAGTGTTCCGACGGTATTCGCAATGCAACTACATACATCGGATAATTTTCTCATTGCGATCCTCGATCGCTGCAACCTCGTTCCCTATCCGCTTCCCTCTCACTTATTTACCGATCAATCGCCGATTAAGCTGAATATCGAACGGCAATCGCGCTACACGCGCGTAGAATCCACCGAGCAGCGGCCTATCCTCTACGTGTACGGTAAAGGAAAAAATTCCCGAATAATTAATGGTCATCGCGAACCGATATCGACGACATATGTGCCCGCCGCTATCGAGGCAAATCTGTGGCGACACATGCGTGGAAAATCCGTTGAGCCACTCGGGGGATGCGTGACATCTGTCCTCACTTTGCCCATTCTAACGCACGCATTGCACCATTCGACAGCGTTATGGTTGATGTCTTCTTCGTGTCGCCCACTCTTCGCAGCCGCGTGTTCCAACCACCAATATCATCGTGTTAAGAGCATTTACGTGCCGTGCCAAATAATTCCATCTACGATCTATAAATTAGCCAATTTTCTTTTATTCGAACGATCTTTGCAAAAGTCTGGACGCTGTATGGCGGGAGAAATGATTTCCACGCTCTCGCGTATCTCGTAGATTTTTCCGTCGATTAGGTAGGTATTCGCGTCAGAAAACCTGCAAGTATAGTATACAGCAGCACACCGCGGAGGATGTTGCTCGTCTGTACGGTTGGTTTACGCGAACAGGAAGGAATCGCGATAAGAATGCTTGCCGAATGTCGTTTCCGTTTCGAGGGACAACGCGGGAAATCGTTGCGCAACGAACAAAAAGGAAGGCTAATGAGCCGCTGCCTGGGCCATTCCTCACGCTGCCGCGGGAAATTATTTGCCATTTCTGATAAGTACCGTTGAACTTTCGAGTCCGCGCGAAAGACGAAGCGAAGCGAGACGCAAGGAACGCGAGTTTATTCGTCCTAGAAATCTTAATGAAAAGCGTGCAAAATATCTACAAAAAAAAAAGAAAAAAAAAAAAAAGTAACGCTGCAAATATCGTGCATTCTCGTCGAGACATTCTTCTCGAAATACAAACAACGAAAATAATTCGACAGCTGTGTAAATCAAGCTACCCAATTATATCACTATACGTCACCAGCTAAAAATCTCGTCGTTTCTCGAAGGCAACGATACAATATTTATCGACTATTGCTCCAATCGGTTTCATTAATCGAATATGATCGGGCGCTAATTGAATTTAAAAGCACTCTGTCGTACAACGAAACCCGAGCTGATTCTTCGATGCAATTCAATTTTGCAGAGGATTCGGTACGCGGCACAGAGGGTAAACTGGCGAGATTCTTAAAATAATTCAGACTCGGTATTTGGTAGGTGCGCGCGTGTATCACTCAGCCGAATAGAATTTATTTGCTCAAACTTGATCGACTCGCGCCAACACAAGTATTTCGACGCCCACAAGTGGGCGCGAGTCCGCGGCATTACAGGCTGCGCCTCGCTTCGCCGAAGGTCACAAATTCCAATAGCTCTTGTGCGGTTTGTACCGACGCTGCAGATTGCCACGAGTTTATGAATCATTCGCGCCGCTTTTGAAACGACCCCGGCCATCATCGAGCTCTCCGTTCCGCGTTGTTTCCTTCCACAGCAATCCTGCTGTCGATAATTACGTCGGATCATCAGCTCCTTCTTCGTGGCTACCGTTTCGCGATACGAACTTCGCACTTATCTCGAAATTTTGAAAATTTACGTTCGAACGTTCCGAGTTTAAATCCGAATACGTATGTCTAAATGGTAAGGAGCCCGGACAAAGGGGAAAGTAGAACGAACAACGAAGATACAGAACAGACGGTGAGAAATAATATCGGAATTCGAATTGTAGCGGATAGAACGCAGAGACGCGACTATTTTCCCTCCTTTTCGTCCCCTGTTATTCCTTCAGATTCGATAATTTTGCAATTGCGCGCGATGTTGTAACTAACGCAAGAATGAACGTAAAACAACGCGCATAAAATCGAGGACGCTCAAGGACGAGAAATTGAAGATAGCAAAACTCCACGGTAAGAGTCTTTCGTCTGTTGAGAAGTTGCACGCGCTTCAAGGAAGGAATTCCATTTAAAATTCCAACAAAATTTCACATATCTTCGTTAATAACGCTCTCAGTTTGATTGTTTCAATTCTGACGCTGCAACTTGACACGACGAATGTACGAATTCCAATAGAGGCAACGAATGTTTAGACAGCGTTCTTAGAAAGCGTGTACGTTCTCCGAATGATTTGCATTACTCGAAAGCTATTTCGACTTGAAACGTTTTTTTTTCTGCGCGCCAGTGTCTGGAAACTCGAAGCGAGACAGAAGAAGAGGGGGGCAGAGACGGTTTATTTCAATTCAATATCGTCGGAATGCTCGGGTAAACTTTGTGAAGTACGTACGGCAACATCGTGGCTTGCGGTTACGTTTGTACACGGCTGAAGAAGGGACAGAAGAGATACAAGGCAGAAGGGGAATTCGGCAACGTCAGCATGATAGTGCAAGGTGACGATACTCGTTGCGTATGGATTGCCAATGGGGTGTCTACGTGTATACAAGAAAAGCGAGGTCATTTTTCTAATTCAATAAGACCGATGACATTTACAAAATTGGCAAAGCGGTTCACGGCGACGATTTTGCTTACACTTACGATTTCCCTTCTGTTTCATCCGTCACTGTCTGCTTGTTCCAACTATCGAGGGAAATTATGCCATTATGTTGGCAGAATGTGTTCCAGCTAAAATTATATTTTCCACTTCTCCTTAATTTCTTTCTTTCTTTCTTTCTTTCTTTCTTTTTTTTGTTGATCGTGTTTCACTCATCGTGCACGAGAATATCCTTTTAAGGAAGGATGAGTCTGGACTGCGACAGCTGCGATGTTCGTAAAAAATATTTAATAACTACCCACCGGCACGATTCGACGGTTTCAATTACGTGACATCAGTCTGTACCCTTGCGACCGGTGCTACGTTCCTTCTGATAGACTGCCTTTTGTCCACGATGAGAAAGAAACGCGTTGTCGCGTGAAGCGGAAGGTGGCAGATTGGCCAGCGTCGGGAATTTCGTTGGACAAGTCACCGGAAAGTTAGCCAAGTGTAACCTGGCTTCGACTCTTGCAGCGGTACGTCGAAAAAATGATCTTCGCAGAAACTCCGTTCACCTATCCATAAATCTTCGTTGCTTCCATCGACGATGTTTAACCTCGAGTTTAACTCGAACAACTGTCCTCTTGCATCGCCGCGACAAATAAATTCCCCGCCATCGTATCCCCAATCTCTGACCGCCGAAACAGAAGAAACAGAAGAAGCATCGTTTAAATTGCTTTTCCATTCGTTAATTGCGCTCCGCTGATTTATCAGTCTATGGAAAAAAAGCCAGCGGAGCCAGGCTACCGGTAAACACAGCCCGCCGCTGATAAACGCCCGCCACGAGGGGGCGGTTATTGCGGCCTTGCCAATAAAATAGTTGTTCCACGGGGGATGAATGGCCCAGACCGCAAAGTTAACTACTGGCCCGAGTGTCCCCCGCACGGAAACTATCAGGGAACAATTCCGCAGCCACCTCCAAGCAACGGGTACCTGCGGAAGAGGACGAGGAGAGGTTAACGCGCTCGAGTAGAATGACGACGGTTCGTTGAGTTTCAAGTGGCTAGGAGAGACCTTACGGAAAGAGAAAGGAATAGCGAGCGAAATCGGAAGAGCTGGGGGAGGGTGGCTGAGGTAGGGGGACGGGGGGATGCATAGGGGATGGTAGGAAACGGTTAGGAGGGTTACTCGAGCCCTATTATCGGGAAATTAAAGGCAGTAACTCATCTTGCGACGACTTCTATTAGACTTTCCCTTGGCCAGGCCCGGTCGATATTACTTTCGATATGAACGAGCCACAAAATTAATATCCACAATGCACTGGCAATTATGAACGGCCTTTATATCTCGTCTACCACTTCCACCTCGTCGCTTTGTCCTACCTTCAACAGCATCTCTCTGGTCGATGTTGCGTAAACTATTTAAACGATATCTCAAAGATGGCGCGGTTAAGACGTACGGGGCGTTGAAGTAAGATTTTGCCATACGTCGCATTCATCGGAGATGGATTTTTCCGACGGAGACGAAATGTTTGGTTCGAACTAGCGTGCTTTGCTGCACGATGATATTGTACGAAGAAAAGCACGTTGTTTAACGCGTGGATAATTATCGCGCGAAGAATAGGTAATAACTATCAGGCGCAGCGATTACGAAACTATTAAGAGAAATGTGTTCGGTAGTACATCGTGCGCCGCCTGTGCGCCGAAGTCGTTCACGACCGGTATTATCGGGCCATTAGTACAAGCGCATAAATATGTTGGGGTCCGACCCTGAACATCATCGCGAGCCAGCGATAGAACATTAACGACGCCCTTCGTGGCCGCTAATGAAACATACGTCCAGCCCTCGCAAACGATTAGAGGCGATTCTTCGACGTGAATCATATATACTAAAATATCGCGCGTGTAAATCAACACTGCGAAGCAAGATCTAAGAAATCCTTTATATTCCGTCCGAGTTAGGGAAGAGACAGAGAATTAAAAGTCCGTGGAAACGAGCGAGTAACGCCGCAGTTGGAACGGCCAAGGTAACGGAACGGTTTCACCGTTTACCAGGATAACGCGAGTGTTAGACCCTTTTTTCAGCTTGTTGACGAAACTCGCGAGACCGAGAGACGACGAGGTCTGGCTTTAATTCCCTTTCCACTTTGCCGGTTGTTCCGCATCCGGTTGCAGTCGTCGCGGCCAGGGTTCCCGTAAACAAGGACAAGGTGCGGATTACCGAAATGGGATTGGCGACGTCGGCCGAGTTACCTGCGTGGCAATGCGCGAAAGCCGTATAACGGGCTGAACAATTAGACAAAGTCGGACTAATGGCCGAGTGTCTATGGAACGGCCGTTGGAATCGCGTCAGCAAAAATTTATTCGAAAGTTTCACAGGCCAAGGCCAATTACGCGTAATTCGCTCGAACGTAGAGTTGTCGCGCTTTCTCGCCGTGCATTTTCCAACACCTCGACGGCTGTCTCTTCGAAACCCATCCCTCACCCGCATAGCCAAATTCCGTTCCTCCTCTTCCGTCCTTCTGTTAACGGCTAATCCTCTTTCTCTCGTCGTCGACCCACTCCCACCCTCCTTCGTTTACCACTCTCTCCCCCGAGTGACTCTGTTTCCGCGTTTCGTGGAGGACGCAACGATGTTAGCTCACCTTCCTAATCGTTTTAACTCACTCACACGCGGCCGCGTTCGCGCCACATCCATGCCAGCCGAAAATCATTACAACGGCGTGAAACTGTTCGTTTTCGCCAGGTTTGCGTTTGCACGTTCGCGCGTTTGCACAAGCCCCGTCTCACGCCACGCCACGCCAGCCGGAGCTTCTCCGTCGTTGCTACGAACTACGGCTATGTGTACGAACGCAGCTATGCGCTAGCGTGTGTATGCGCGACTGTGTGTACGTGGAACGCTCGCCCGCGTCTTCTAAGCGTGTGGGTGGGTGGCTGGCTGGTTTCTGTATGGAACGATGGAAAGCGTCGCTGCTGCAGCCCTTTCTCCGCACGGTCCTTTTATCACGCCGAAGTTGCGGAAGCTAGCGAGCACGACGTCGACGACGACGGCGTAACGAGTTGCCAGCGACGCCGGTGTTGCAACGGCGTCGAGTATCGCGTGCGCGGGATAGAGATTGAAAATTATACAGTTTGCTGACACGAATGCGTCGCGTCCTCCTCTCCCACTCGCGCGCCTCTCTGTATTCCGATCTACGTTGAAAGAATGTTTGTTTTCGAACTGCATCCAGAGAATCGGTTTACGACGCGCTGGAAATCTTCCGCTCGGACGAGTCGATTCTTTCGGATGTCGAGAGTTCAACTTCCCGTATAACCCCATGAAACTGCACTTCTTTGTGTTTAGGATACTCTAGACGATATTCACTCTCTCGTCCTTCCGTTTAACGTACGGACTACATATATCATACTCGTGGTATCATAAATAAACGCATAATACTATCAGTTACGAATGCTCGTCACGGTTCGACGATCGTGATCGCCGAACTAGAGAACTATCGATTTCCCGCTGGCAGCGAGAAAGCCGCTCTAGGTGGCTGAAGCATAATTTTCAACGCGAGGCTCCGTCATTCGCTTCTTCGTGACGCGTAACGAGAACGTATCGGGGGCGCAGACACAAACAATGAGCGGGCATTTACATCGATTTCGTTTCTCGTCGTTTCGGGGATGATCTTGCGTGCGGTGATGGTAACATATTGGCCGGCACGGTTGTCTAATATCGAGGCACGCGGCCGAGATGTATGTTCGCGTTCACACGGAGGCATATGCCCGATCTCATCGATTCGTCATGATCAGCAGCTACTTCACAGCGTGGTCTCTCCCTCAACGTACGCTTTCTTGCCATGGAAAATGCCGCGTTGATTAAATCTATTTTGGGTAATCGACGATACACGAGCGATAGGCCTTTCGCATTGCTAGGGGGAACATCGGAATCGTGACAACGTATCGAGGAAACGAAGGAAGCCACGGTCGACGTGCCACTCATCCCTGCAAGTACTTTGTCCGCCCTTTCTCTCTTCCGTTGCTCCTTATCGAGACTCGTTCGTTCTCAAACATCCGAAACGTTCGAGGAGTCATCTTTCCATCGATGACACGAAAGTGAAAGTGTCACTCGAAAAGTCGATCCCGCGGAAGCGACAATTAATCCATCGGATGTATACGACATCTTTACATCGTTGAAATACTTTGCACTCTGCTATATAAATTATCTGACTTAAATTGCTGATTTAAGTTGTTTCCGCCGCTATCGAATGGACGAAAGAATTACTACGAGTTTGTACGGTTATCGCGCATTGTTTAAATCCTATTATACGATATATTACAATAGGACGTGATATATTTCTCCCGCGGAGCCTCCTATCTCTTATATTATCCTCACGTAGAGTGTAATCGGATGCAGCATTGTTGCAACGCCGGAATATTCTTCGTATTTAATGCGCGCTATATTCGAACGGAGTTTTCATTGTTCCTCGGCGTTGAATCATTCGGAACTGGTATTCTTCGCAGCTACTTTCCCGAGTAGATACGAAGTTGTCGGCAATAACGGATATTGCGATGCGGCTCGTCCAATGAAACGATCATCCGAAGCTCGCAAAGGTAAGGCTTTTAGCCAGTAAGTTTCTTCAGCTGGTTTTACTGTTTCCTCTTAGTTCTCGCAGGAAACGATTAACGCCTATTGCAGCACGATCAACGGTCCTTTTCTTTCTTCCCTCGTATGCTCGCCGAGTTTCATCGAATTTTCTATTAACGTACACTCGTCGCGTTTTATATACTAAATGTTTGATCGAATTATCGTACGCATCGTAGTCGAGTTTGATTAAATTTTGTCGAACGATCGGCTTCTAATAAAGTAAAAGTTTGCTTATTAATCCTGCGGTTATCGAATATCTGCTTTATTTCGTGTTCGCTTCTATCTCGACCATTTCGGTCGCGCGCCTCCGTAAACGTCCTATATAAATCCTAGCGATCGCTAAGAATGCGTCCTTGCTTCTGGCACGCATCCACTCCGTTATCCGGAATTGACCGGCTATTCTATTCGTTCGAATCGTCGACAATCCGCTCTATCGCTAAAACTTGCCATACGGAATAGGCTCGAGCCAAAGATAGAAGGGACGCTGATCGCTGGTTCTCAAATTGTAGATCTCAGGATTCTAATACCTTCACAAAAAGAAAGAAGAAATTACGCGATGTATTGGAAATTGATGTTTCCGAAATGAATCGTAGAAAACTCTGCACGAAGGACTCAAGGGAAAGCTGGTACAAATAACGAGCTTTAACTTAAGGGAACTGCAAAATGGGTCGAAGGCTGGTTCTCAAATTATAGATCTCAGGATTCTAATACCTTCACAAAAAGAAAGAAGAAATTACGCGATGTATTGGAAATTGATGTTTCCGAAATGAATCGTAGAAAACTCTGCACGAAGGACTCAAGGGAAAGCTGGTACAAATAACGAACTTTAACTTAAGGGAACTGAAAAATGGGTCGAAGGCTGGTTCTCAAATTATAGATCTCAGGATTCTAATGCCTTCACAAAAAGAAAGAAGAAATTACGCGATGTATTGGAAATTGATGTTTCCGAAATGAATCGTACAAAACTCCGTACGAATGACTCAAGGGAAAGCTGGTACAAATAACAAGCTTTTCAACTTGAGGGAACTGCGAGAAGAATTAAAGGTCTAGCGGGGAAATCATCTAAATATCTGAAACGAAACGAAATGTCTAATCGTTCGAGTATCCTAGTATACATAGCCATTAAAGTTTTGAAATTCGTAATAAAATCCTGTAGATAAATTTTCGATAAATATCGTGCCATAAATATTACTAGTGTAACGATTATCTTCGTTCGTAATTTATGTCTACTTTCGGATTTCGCTTTGAGAACCGTCGTTATAGGTGACGTCGAAGGAGGGTTGCGTTGCCAGCGTCGTTTGGCGTAGGTATCTAAATCCCGAAGATACGATGATTGGCTCGATCGGTACGAACAATGTACCCATGACCTGGCTAGTGATGCAGCTAGATCATTCCATATTACCCTGTGGGCGCAGTGATTCTCGGGCGCCGTTTTAGCGGTTGTTTTGCATGCGCGCACGTGTGGATCGTCCCTTAATAGTAAATGCGACGTTCGTTGCATACATATGGATACAGAAGCACTCGAGGCTGCGGCGAAGACTTCATAGATCAAGGGGACGAGTAATAGCTTTTGAAGCATAAATTCAACCTTTGATATTTTATTATCGAATATTCCGCGAGAGTTCACTGCACGATCTGGGCCATGGATACTTTAACATCGAGAGACTGCGCTCTATAAATTAGGGGATAATCGATAGCTATCGCTTAGATCGTCAACTCTTCGCAAGACGATAATTGTAATTCGTTCGTAATAATTATCCGTTGTTCTATCGAGACGTTTAATACGTCGTTGCGCTACGAGTCTTCAATTATATCCTCAAATAACATCAGCCGTCACGGGCGAAATAAATCCACGAACGCACGATGTACGCGTATGCAAATTCTTCGTTTTCTCTGCCTCTATAGCTATATAATAACTTCCATTATGTAGCCAGATCCTATCATTAAAACATTATGTAGAAACGAAGGAGTGACAGCTAGTACCGCGTGCAACGTTTAAATGGGGAGGCAAGGCAACGACTCCGAAGTATGTTTCACGCGAGTCTAACCAATCTTTCGATAGTTTGTCTCTCACGATTGTGAGGAATGTCGCAGGTACTGATAATGGATACCGCATAACTTTGTAAAAAGAGAAGAGGTCGAAGGTTAGGATCAAGACAAGAGCAAAGTTTGTACGACTGGAGATACGATCGATAGATTTGAAGAATATCGGGAACCCTTAGAGTAAAACGATTTTTCAGTTCCTAGAACATCTTAATGTTCGACGACCATATGAGAAAAGTCTGGAAATGATAGTGTCAGGAGTGAAGTTAAAGCACGAAGTAAAACCACGCGTGACGAAGTTTCTTTCGAAAACTTCTCCTTCTATCCGATCTCGGACTTCTTAGCTTCTCAAATTTCCCTCTATTTGATCGTTCAACCACCTTGAACGCGTAGATGTTTTGACATTTGACCAAATTTACGATCCTATAACGCCGTGTACACAACTATACACGCAAGACGAGCAAAGTGCAACGGATACTCTGGCCGAGTGAAATGATGTCCTGGTCTTGGTTGACACGTGTCGTAAGCCGATCCTTGCCAGTATGCAGGATCATTATCTTGTACAAGCACGTATCACGTGTACAGTCGCGGTCGGACGTCTAGATTTGCAGGTATATACGGTACAGGCGCAATTACTGTTGCCAGTTTGACACGTATCGACTTTATGCTTCACTGAAAACGATCGTGCCAGGTCCTGTTTATAGTGCCGTTACCTTACAGCGACGATATGCCGTGCGATCGTAAGTGTCGCGGATCGCCAGGCCCTTGACTCGGCTCACCGTGCTGTCCGCAAACGGCTACGATTAATCGTGAGAAAGATATTTCGCCAATTAAGATAACCCTATTATTTCTCAGGGCGCGCGCTTTCTACGAGTTACGTGAAAACTGATCGCGAGATTGACAAGCGATCGGATACCTTCGACGTGTAAACGAACGGAGGAAATATTAGCGCGATAGAAATTACCGGGCCTCGTTGCAGCCAGCGGTGGCGAAACGTTTGGTCGATGGAAATTGGTCGAACGGTTGGAACGGTACATAGTTTTCTTCGGCTCAGTGGAAGCTTGTTTGCTGCTAACAGTGTAATTGTTACATGGTTAATACGTTGCACGGTTGATATACGATGTTGACGTTTCCACTGGGGAACTAAACTACGTAGCTAGTTAATAGTAATTTTCAGTTGATCCCGTGTTTAACAGTTGATCCCGTGTTTAACCGTATAAACACGCTACGTTGGTAAATATAGAATCGCGTTAAATGTAACGTGTCGTAAGCGAATAGGTATACGTCGGCAGAATTTTGCGGTATGAACGCGCGAATGAAAATACTCGTTGTAGTTGGTAGCAAGATAAAAAACAACAGTGCGATGTAGCTGATCGAAGGAATCTAAATTACAGTGTCGGTGGCGAAGCGTCAAGTTGGGCCTTTCGGTTCACCGAGATACCATATTCGGCACCACAAACACTGGTTAGGGTCACTGAGGGTTTGTTTTCACCGGGGAGATAGGGACAAATTGCCGCGGGTGTACCGCACCCGGTACACACCGTGTTTTTTTTTTTACAAATTGCCCGCGAATAACCTTCAATTCTCGGCGGCGTTAAAAATTTCACCTACACCGCGAGTACTATCGTTTCAATTTCCCTCGCAACCCTCGGTTTTTTTTATTCGGTTCACGGCAATTCCGAGTTATTGTCAACTCTGGCCAATTTCCATTCGACGAATTTTTTCCGAGGCCACTCCCACCTACCGAGGCTCTCTCGTAAAAATACACGCTCGGCAACGATTGTTTAACACTATCGGGGTACAATTTCGTTCGATAAACTTTGACCACGTTCTCGAAAATAACGCGGCGTCAATGGGATCTTTTCATCCTTTTATCGATTCGATTTGTTTGTGCGTGCGTGTGTGTGTGTGTGTGTGTGTGTGTGTGTGTGTGTGTGTTTTTTACACGGACGTATATCTGTATATCTTCGAACGAACGATGTAATTACGATTTTCCTGAATGCTGTGTCGCTGGGAACACTAACGATGTGGTCTGGGTGCTTTCGCCTTTACAGCGGCAACGGATGCGTCTACTCTCTATTGGCGTCATAGAAATGGTTGAGTTAGGTAGGCAGAGACAAGCAAATGGGCACGCGCACCAGGGGTGAACTCTGACTCACCCCACGCAGCCCAGGGATGTAGTCTGCAGCCACCCCCCAATGGCTTTGCTGCCCCGAGCTACGCACGCAATTACCATCCCTGATTGGATTAGGCAGCGTCTTGATTTGAGCCCAGCGTCGACAATCTCACCCATCCGTGTCTGTCTTGTCTCCGAGAGCTACCGGGGTTGGGTAAAATAACTGAAAACAACTCGAAAATATTTTCCTTCGCCAGAAAACCTTCTTCGCCAACCTAACGACGATTTCATCTCTTCGCTACGGAGAATATTTTTACGCCAGGAAAGAAATATTTGGGAAAACTGTGTCGAAAGGAAATTTCTACGAAAGAAATAAAGAAAAATATCGAAGCGGTACTCTACCAGCGAAAGGAGTAAAATCGTTTTTTATAGGATTCTCCTCCGAGCAATTTAAGCTTCCCGCGACAAGTCACGAGATAATTCCGTTAAATCTTGCATTTAATCACCGCGAGCGTCGGTGGATCGAGTGGCTGACAAGCGTCATTCGTCTACGCGGAGACCCCTTTCATCGGTGTAATCAGAAATAAACAGAGCTCTCCCCTTTCTCTGGCCAAAATAGAGCGTCAAGGGGTGGCTCGCGAATTATTCAAAACGTCTTCGTGAGCACGCTATCGATTCAATTTAAATCGTCGACCTCGTCCCCCGCGCTTGTTTCTAATCCACTCGGTTCCGAGTTTGCCTCGTGGCGCTTGATTTTTTCGAGACGCGGCACTTGATTGGTAAAAATATCGACGAACCTAGCGAAGGGCGGCGCGATTACAGAGAGACGAGCGGTGGTGAACGTTGGCCGCGACCACTTTCTTCTTCCTGCATTCTCCGTGGCGGAGCTACGCTTTATCCGACTAAAAAATTATTACGATCGTTCCGAAGTTTTTCGACCAATCGAGTTAGGCGTTATTAGTTCGAGCTTTTACGCTTGCCAGTAATCGTTCTCGATTAATTTTCGTAATTCCTCGATCGTACGGGTCGAAGTAAAAACGCCCGTCTTTACGCACCGCGTAGCCAAATTACACGTCGTTCTGCTAAAAATGAGATTATTAAGGGGCTGTGGCCGGCAAGACGGTTTTGGTATCGGCGCGTCGATGAACCTTACTCGCCGTTTGAATTGGTAATTTCCCTCCCCTTACAAGGTGCATCGTCGCACGAAAGGGGGTGGAAATGTCGGGGTAAAAAACGCGGAGAAAATACGGTTGGAACCTTGAAGCTCGAGCGACCCTTTCGTTATATGGCGTTTGAAAAATTCTGCTCGGAGAATACGTTTTTCTCTGCGAGAAGAGAGGAACTATTTCTGACCTTAAATCACATTATCCGATCTTTCGATAATTCTTAAGATATATTCTATCGCGTAGGCTAAACGTCGAGAGCAAATGTCTGCATAATGCAGGACGCTTGAATATTGACCAGAATTAACGAACAAGTAAGATTATTGTGGGTAAATTGCATTTCTAATCGAATAAACCAAAATTGCAGTAATTCGGCACGATCTAATCCAATAATCCAATAATGCAAGTTCTATTCGCGAGGAGAAATCGGCTTGCGAGATATGCGCCACGCTATTTAGCTTGGAAGATTACGATACGTGTACGCGACAGATTTCTTTAACGCGAGATGTATAAGGTGGACGATGATCCTCGCAGCGAGTGCTTATAAGATCGACGATTCGAAAGGACGGAAAAATATTGTTGTAGAAAAAAGCAGTGTCGAGACGGAAACTAGGGGAGCAAGCGGAGAGGAACGAAGCGATCGTCGTGCGTTACATACTGATAGAAAAGAAAGACGAATGATCTTGCAGGATGGCTAGACCCGAAATCTGTTCGGGATTTGGCAGGACCAGAACTTAAAACGAAGCTCACGTTCCCTATTGGTAAAGGACGATGGGCACGCTTCTCTGGCAGCCGCCTACAGCGCTAAGAAACGTACTCACGTACGAATTTCCTTTTCTCTTTACCGCTGGGGATAGCCGGACTACTTTTCATTCGTCCTATATTACCGCGTTTATTGATTGATCGGCACGTCAAAATTGCTTTCCACCGTTCGTCAGACGTGCTCCTGTCAGCTTCCGATCTCTCCGCTTTTCTTTGTTCGCGCCTAACCTGCCGATACCATTTGTTTTTCGTAATCGAGCTCCATCTTGCACGACGAACCTGAAACGTAAGGAAGTTAATCAGCGTGACGCCGGATTTGAATACAGTCAGAGAGATGCAGAAAGTCGACCGCCTCCTTCGTCCGATTCACCACCTGGAGGTTCATCATCGGTATTAAGCGTGCAATCGTTCTATCATCTCGATTGGCACGAAGAAAAGAGATTCGATGGTTATTCTTACGCGAACCAGAGATGAAAATAGCGTCCGGCGCGGTAAGAGAGGGAAAGATGGTCGAGAGGCGCGTTATTACCATAAAATAATGAAAAGGGATCTGGCTGCATTACGGACCGCAGCCCATTATGGTAGGGTGGCCCGTGATCTTTCTGCGTGGAGTATGAGGTATGCATGCCTCACTGGACAGATAGATAGTCCCGCAATGACGGAGCAGGGCCGCTATCGTCCTTTCGCGGAGGGCGATACCGGCTTTATACACGCACCCATCTCTTTCAAAGGAATATCGGTGCTTACCAACGCACCAAGCGTTATTGTTACAGCCTAACGTCCTTCCATTTTTCTTCTACCCTATCGTTTTCTACAAATTGCCTCGCTCGTTGTATCCTTTTACTCTCTGTATATAAATCAGAAGAAAATACTCGAGTCCCTATAGGAATTTAGCTTCGTTAAACGACTGTTGGTTGCCTGATGCTACCTCGACTAGCTGTAGAAGCTAATTTCGCGAGTCAAGTATCCGGCGTTTCACGCACGTAAAACAAACAAACAAACAAACGCGCCAGGTATCGATCTGGTGCGAATTTTCCAGCGATTTACCTACAGCTAGCGTACTCTAATTTCTCCATCTCCGATACGATCCTGACACGTAGCAAATACACAAGATCGCCCTCTCTCGATATCAGGAATAATCGTCAATCACACGGATGTAGCCTACGAAGCGTTGGAGCGTCGATGCAGCGGCAAACACGATCGTCAAACCGACCGGGGCGCGAACGTCGATCGAGCGGACGCGCAGAGCCGGTCCGGTTGCACTTGAAATAATCACGTTTCCGGTGGAACCCGATGACCGGGTAAAAGCCTACTTCCCTCTATCCCGAGGCCTTAACTTCGTATATCCATCGTGGCGGAAGAGAGCAGCAGCTCGGTATCGACGTGTACATGCTTCTTGGGCAGGCAGTGCAAGCAGCTACACGTTCAAACGCACTCAAATGTACACACACGCGGCACAACGTGTACACAGAGGAACACGAAGGTGAACATAGAGAGAGAGGGAGAGAGAGAGAGAGAGAGAGAGAGAATGGCGACTGTGCGCACGTAGGAGGAACTCCAGAAATCGAATTCCAGCGGGTCGGTGTGGGAACCGGGCGTCGTAGCCGGCGCGTAATCTCCGGTTTCGTGGAAAATGAAGCGGCGGCCGAAGGCACGGGCGAATTCCACGCCGGTAAATCGACTCTGCCGGATAATGAGCCGAGCCGAATAATTTCTCTGCGCTGGCACACTGAAAAGGCGGGAATGAATCTACGGTCGAGGCATCCGCGGTGTAATTGTATCACCGTCGAAGACGCCGCCGTCGGATTGCTCGCTGGTTAACCGCGGCACGAATTAAGCGCACTCTAGCCTTGTCGGTGCCGTGAAAAATCGACAGTCTAACAGAGAAGAAGAGGCAGGATACGGAGGATGGGATTGCCCGAAGGATTAGCGAGGATGTTTCCGGTGCTACGTATTTTTATATCGAATTTACGAGATTCGTTACGTTTTCTGATCGACACAGAGATCTTGTTTCCTCTATGATTTCTTGGTACGTTCGTTTGCCATCTCATTTGAGAACTGTACCGCACTTTCCCCTCGGCGAAGTTTATAAAGCTTCCTTTTATAAATATAAAGTTCCGATTCGCTCGTAGCATAGCCAACGTTGTTAAGCTTTTCAATGCGAAGATACTCGATTTTGAAGAAATATCGTTACTCGCGATCTGCCGAAGTCTCTTCTCGATCGTCCTATCCGTCAATTCTTTTATATTTCATAAGCATTGTCTTATCCTCTAGGTAAAAAAAAAAAAAAAAAAAAAAAAGGAAGGGACGCTTCTGTCTACGTCAGCCCTGTAAGACAGTTGAAAATACGTCCTGTTCGGTTGGATATCGTCGAAGAAAAGGCATCTGGTTCGTAGGGTCATGGAGCGGGTTATCCATCAGGGGTGGGCGTATCGGTGGCTGAAAAAGAGAATGACAGAGACCGCTGGTTGAAACGCTCGAGCGGAACTTAACATGTGCACTTTATTGTCTCTTAGCTTGAATAACACGCGTTATTTGGTAGCAGACAAATGCTTAAATCGAAGGATACCGAGGCGAGGGTCCCGCGGAACTCGGTATATTTCTTCCCTGCCGGCAAAATGTTTCGCCTCATAAAGACGATACCGTCCCACTCTTCTCGTTCTCTTTCTTTTTCTTCCTACCTTCCTTCCTGTCTTCTTCCCTGTCGTGAACACGACAGGTTTCCCTTTGTCATCTATCTTGCAACGCATCGATACGTCTCGAGGAATCGTCGAGAAATTGTAACACAGATAGTTCAGTTTTGATCGCGGTAGCGATAAAAAAGTATCCAATTTCGATGGATCGGCAAGCAGGCCTTTTCGCTTCTCGATACGATACCCTGTGGTCTAATCAAACGCCTGAAAACTCTCTTAATCTTCATTCTGGCGATGCTGGTACGATGAAAGCGGCGAAATCGTAGCTTTTTTTCTTTTTTTAAATAAACAGCGTAACATAAGTCGAACGACGATCGCACGAATGGAACAGTTTCGAGTTATAGAAATTGACGTCGAAATATAAATGCGGGAAAATTTCAAAATTCTATCTTTGCTATGAACTAACGTTAAATTTTTCCCAACATATTACACCGCGCATCCTAATACAACCAAAGAAGAAATTTCGTATCGAAATTCGAAAATCGTATTTTCAAAGTCCGTCGTAATCACGTAATATCGTTTTCAACCACTGGCCTCGTTCGAAAGTGTCTCGGTGACACGCGACGCGTCTGATCTCGAAGGATATTTCTCAAAGTCGTTGCAGGGCAGACCGCAAGATCTTAGAGCGAGCGTCGGCAGCGCCTATAGAGACGTCTGCCCTAGTATCCTTGTTCGGTGTTGGTTCGTTCCTAAGCGATAAACGCTGATACAGGTCGCAGAGTGGATGCGTGTTGGTGGTGCGGCTTGCGTGTCGAGGGTGTCGTGCGGTCATGCGATACCACTTTTCGCCGGGGGTAACATTATTGAACATTACGTTTATAGATTTGTAGCAGCTGGCTGCGCGTGCCTCGTAAGCGACTCGGCGAAACTGTGTTGCGCAAAATCAGCGTGCGGCTATTATTCCTTTCTGTTTTTCTCTTCTGCGACGTGCTTGTGTGGGAAAATCATTAGCCAGATTTCGGTGTTGCGAGGCTGTCATTAAGCGACGAAAATTACTAGAAATTTGTCGCCGATCGTTGGACTCGGTACGGCTGCAGGCAGTTTCCTGTTGTTTCGAGCTCACGACACGTTGCATTCCGTCGAAAGCGTGGCTACGAGGCGCACGTCCACGGCGTGCGTGATAAACGACCGTTCTCTGTGTGCCTTCAATTACCGGCTATTAAGAAGCAAGTGTTAGAAACGGCAAATCGATTTGACGTGGACACGGCTCGCGGCGTGTGCGTCGGCCGCGAGCCACTCCGGCGAATCACGATACGGGTTTCTTCTGTTCGTTTTTAGGGCGATGGGTGATAAGCGGGCAAATACATGGACGTGGTTAAACAGCTCTCGCGAGGTACAAATTGCTCGGTATCGCGGAAAGGACAGGATATATAGCTGCTGTAAGCTCGTTAAACGACCATACTTAGCGTTTAATTCTTCTTCAACGAAAGATGAAATTGCAAACGCGTCGAATCTATATTTGATATATATATATATATATATATATATATATATATATATATATATATATATATATATTCGCTAACGTTGAATTCTCGCCGTCGGATGAATCATTAGAAAAGTAAACAAGCGAGTGTAATTCGGCAGATCCGAGCGTGTGTGTTGAGAATTTTCCTTGGTCGTAACGACGCGATACGAAAATCCCTTTAAACAATGGCATTAGCTGTACACCTGATACGCCCTGATCGTCGATCCGTAGTCAGCGAGGGGAAAGCTGTAAGCGGTAACGTAGCGATAAGATTTTCAAGGAAGGTTGGTGCGTCGGTGAAACCGGGATTTATCGATTATTATCAGTGCATCTTGGATAGCTCTAAATCAAACACACGGCTTGATTGAAGTGCACTCGGCTGAAAGGGGGTAAAGGGTAAGAGAGGTAAGAGGCCTCCGCAGAGTCTCTCATCATCGGGGATTAAACTGTTATTGCAAACTTTCCGCGGGTGCTGTTGGCATCGTCGACATCGTCGTCCTGGCCATCGACATCGTCGTCGTAGACGACGGCATATTGAGCATCGCGAAATTAAAATACAGGGCGAAAGTTTACACATTGGATAACGCGCGCTCGGCACCCGTCAATATTGAAATCCGGAAATTGTGACAGCCGTCCGCTTGTTCCATATCCAACCCCCATACACTCTCTTCTGCCTGGCCCAACCCCTGCCTCTACGAAAGCCCACACGATTTTTCCACTCTTCGCCCGTCGCCTCTCCTATACTGATTTCCACTGATTTCGAGGATTTTTGACTCGCAACTCCGTTGTCACGAGATCAAGTCGGCCGACGCGGAACATTTGTTTCCCGCCGTGTCGACGAGGCGCAGCCTGGGAATTGTATACGCCGTGTACGGGAACGCGAGAGAGCGCGCAATGCAAATAATCCAATATTTTCAATTTCGACTGTCTCCCGTTTGCCACGTTGAAACAATTTGCGCGTGTTTTTCTTCCCTCCTCTGCTCTGTTTTTCTCTTCCTGCTCCTTCCACCTCCGCTTCTTCTTTTTATCGCCGTCTTTTTTCTTTTTTTTTTTTATTCCTTTTTCCGAACGGAACGATAGACGAGACGACGGGCGAACGAACAGCAGCGGATAATTCATCAACGGCCGTGTTCTCTCGCGACGTTAATTGGCATCGCGAGGAGCATCCGTTATTTCGCAGAGAGACGATTTTGCCTCTCGCAGAAAATATCGCAACGTTGCCCACCTGTAACGAACGATAAGTAGTCGGCTTTGTCGAACAGCTCGAAATTATCTCGGTCATTGTTCGGTGGGTGGACGCGCGTCACGTGAACCGCACGTTGAACGCGCGATGGGTTTAATCGCGATGTAAGTGCGTTAGAGGGATCGATACGTTCGACCGACGGCTGCGTTGCCCGTACTCCAGGCAGCTGGGGTCTATAGACTGTCCGATTCGATGCGTCTTCGCCGTCAATCTCGCCTCTGAATTGTCTTATTTCTTTCGCTCTTACGATTATCTTCTATCGTTCGAGTAAAACTCGTCGAAAAACATCGATTTTTCCAAGTACGTGCTTAATTGTGGAAAGAAAAAAGAAAGGAAAAAGAAAGAAAAAAGAAGGGAAACACGTGGCTGAGAGGTTTAACCGGATGAGCGACGGGCGATTGGTAAAAAGTGGTACTGGAAACAGGTTATTCCGCGTTTGCATAGTGGGATTCTTCTAAAATAATTTTTTTCATTCGCGGTTGTTTGTTCGGCTAAGTGGAAAGAAGCGTAGCCGGCACCGCAGTCATTCCGTGAAAATCCGCTCGAGGACAGTAATCGAACGATCAATCGAATGCTCCACGCTTCGGCGTCCTGCCTGGTTTCAACGGCAATGGTCTTTATTCCGCTTCGAGAAGAGTCCACTCGGGCCCGAGTGGAAAAAGGCGGCTCGGCGAAAGTGGCGCAGGAGGGTTTCGCGGGGAACGACGGCACACGAGGGTCGGGGGGTCAGAAAGGTTGGGTGGGATAGCTAAGCTTTGGATTGCGTTTCTAGGAACCCGTGAAATCCCGCAGTTTACTTCTGCTCGGCGAACGACTCGGGCAAAGACAGTTCGCAGCGCGATAAAACCTGCTCCTTCACCCTTCGACGCAGCCACCGACTAATGGAAGGTGTCGATAGGGCTCGCGGGGGTCGAAGTTTACATAGGAGGGTGGGTTGGAACAGGGGCGAGAGACGAGTGGAGATCGGTGAACGACAGAGAACTGCCTAGAGAGAAAGCTGAGAGAAATAGAAGATAGAGAGGAAGGGCAACTCCAATCTCGACGTGGCAGGATGACTACCCAGCGCCATGTTGAATTTCATTTTCATTTCTCCCGGAGGTCGATCAGGGCGCCTGCGCCTCTTCTTCGTGTGCATCCCCCGTCTCTTTCTCTCCTTCTCTCTCTCTCTCTCTCTCTCTCTCTCTCTCTATCTCTATCTCTTTCTCTCTCTGTCTCTCTCTGTCTCTCTCTGTCTCTTTCTGTCTCTCTCTGTCTCTCTCTGTCTCCGTCTCTCTCCCCTTTGCCGTGTTCGCGGCTGATGCAGTGGATGTCGACGGTGTGCCGATCATCCCCGATGGTGTGTCGGTTGCCAGTGTGGAAAGTGGAAAGCGTCAGTGCTCGGCTGTACAGTGGTTGGGTAGGGTGGCTGAACGCAGAATCGCTCTCGAATTCACCAAGAATCTCTGAGTGCGCCTACACGCCGGCCCCTCTGTTTACGTATGCAAATGAGTACGGATCAATGCCGTTAATTAGGATTCTCGATCCTGCTTCCTTCGCCTTCTGTTCCACTCCTTCCAAGGATATTCGTCCGTGCGTCTATCTATCTGTCTATCTGATTGTCGGGCTCTGTATGCCCTGCCTCGGCCTGGTTCTTCACCCATCCTGATTCGAACTGCCACCTATCGCTCTCGACTTCAGTCTGCACGCTTCTATCTCAATTTAGCGACCGTGGTTATCTCGTACGCCTACGATAAGCTTATAATGCGGTGCATGCAACGGTCTCGCACGGCCGAACGACCATAATCGTACGTGATGATGTATAATCATACGTGCCAAGCTTCTCCACCCCTCAAATTTTTCCCCTCGTATCGAATTCGATCGCCCCTCTCGTCTACGTTGCTGCACCTCTTTCTCTCTCGGTCTACCAGCTACTCTCTCCTTTCCACTTCCTTCCAGTTCCTACTGAATTCTTACGGGACCCCGTTGCGCGCGATCACCACTCACTCCCTCTCGTCCGTTGTTCTTTACAGTTCTTGGAAATTTTTCGAAACGCCTGGCAACTTTGCTCGCTCTCGAACCTCCCTCTTCGAAACGTCCTCTCTGTCGCGCTACGCGTCCTCCTCGCTCTCCCATTGCATCGATTTACTTTCCAGCCTCTTCAACTTTTCTCGAGATTCTTCGGATTGTTCTCGTACAGCTTCTTCTCTCTCCCAGCTGGAACGATATCCTCCGTCCTTTCTAATTTCTCCGTTGTTTGTCTTTCAGCTTTCTCTTCGTCCCTTTCTCCGCCGTGTTCTCTTTGCACTTTCCGTTTTTACGATTCCATCGTTCCACTGCTTTCTTGTTTGCCGTTCATCAGCGCGCGTAATTCCACATCGCAGAAACTTCTCGTAGAATCCGCCCTTTGACGGACAACAAGAATTATCCAAATGACTTCCATCGAACTAGACTTCCAGCCTTTTTAACACGCAGAAACATTCGCTTTCTTCCGAACTTGGTTTGTCCAGTCAATTGACGCGTAAATCGCTAAACGACGGCCGAGTCTCTTGTCTTTGACCTTCTCGCGTCGCATTCGAAATCGTCAAGCGTCGTCCTGGCTCACCCTTTGTGCGCGATTTTCTCTTAGCGCCAGTCGCGTGTCTCGTGTGTAGTTTCTTAGCAGACACGCCGCGACCAGGGCTTTGCAACAAAGACGTTATACTTGGCCGAGACGTGATTACCGTCATTAGCCGGTGGACATCCTGTTGCACCTCTACCGATATAATTTCCGCGACACCGTCGGCCACGAACGAAGGCATCTTGTCGTCGCTGCTTTCATAACGTCCTGCTAGATTGTCGGCGAGCGAACGTTCCACGAAGGCCTGCGGGTATCATTTCGAGAGATTACGAAATCACGCGGTGCACCGCTCGCAGCATTGTAATCGTGGCTCGATCCTTTTAAACGCTCGGCCATATTATCTCGACTATTTAAATCGATACGTGATTTTCAGTCACCTTTTAACTGGCATGGAAAGATCGTTAGTGAAGGTCGTAACAATTTTCACCTTTTATCCTTGTTCGATTCTTTGGAATACTCCTCGGGGCCGTACGATCGATAATATCGAAACACGCTAAACACGTATGTTCGCGTTTACGTACATTCAATCTGTAAAAGGCGAGAATCTCGTTTCTTCGCGCAAATTTCTTTTAATTACTTTACGATTTCTTCTCTCGTGTAAACGCAAAGATGTGGCGCGTAAGAAAAGCTTGAAATTTATCGGAATAAAGGATAACAGGTACAACACAGGGGTTTAACGCGAAGCAAAAATAACGCTCAACTGAACGGTAGGAACGCGAGCGCGCTCGGTTCGTAAGCAAATATAATTAGATATTCTCTTTATTGATATTTCGCGTGTACGCGGCGCGTTTAAACGCACTTACAATACGACTCGGCGTTGCTTTGCTTCTTCCGTGTACAACCGATGCAGAGGGACAACAGGCAGACGAAGCGAGAGACGAGAGAATTATCGCCTTGACGCCGCGGCGGCGGAGTTAGCAACGAAATTAATGGGCGTGTAACATTGTCGAGGAAAAGTCCCTTCCATTGTGAGAGAGGGCCGCGTTCGCTGGATGAGTTTCAGTGGCAATGAAAATCATCGCGGCCGCCGGCGCTGGTAATTAAAAGGTAATGAGCTCACGGTTATGCAGATTGCGGCGAAGTTGACGCGCAGCCAGAGGTTATATCACGAGGGGCCTCGGCTGCATTTATCGTAGCTGTTCTGCTGCACCTGCTATTGATCGTCCAGAAGTAGCAACGAAGGATTTCCCGTTGCGCCACCGGAACCACCAAACCGAAACTACGCGAGAAACGGAAACTTTGATCCCCTTTGGTCGACGCTTCTCGTTTCTGCCGATTTCCGATTCTTAAGGGGCTAACTCAGCCTGGTAAAAATCGTACGTGTTCTTGGCAATTTTCTCGATAGGAAGTCGCAAAGTATATCAAGAATTTATTTCCAGTTATTCACCGCCACATATTTCCAGAAATACAGACGTATATAGACGCGTTACTTTTTACACGAAATGGATGTGCCGGAACTGTTTCGCGATAGGAAATCATCGCGTGGTTTGAGTTGGAACGAACAACCAAAAATTCTCATTTCCTGCGCGATACTTACCACGGAAGGATATTTAGCTTCGTATTATTTATATTTCATGTTATTTGTATAGAACGTTTAGCGTTCGCAATGAAAACAGCGATCGCTGTTCAAGTCACGAGAGTCGGTCATTTGTATAACAACGTCGTTGGCCGAACAAATTCTCAATGTATCGTAAAATCCACGCGAAAGGGGCGCGTATCCCTGTAGTTATAGCCCTGAGGTTGACGAAGAGGAGAAAATCTGTGTTTCACGAAGAACGTAACGAAGAAAAGATTAACACGTAACGGATGACAGGCCAGGCGTAGATTACAATTACTCGACGCTTATAGTCGTCATCGAACATCTGCCACGTAGCAGGTTGAACGCGCTGGTGCGAGATAACGTCCGTAGAAATATCCGAAAGGCTCCATCTCGATGTCGCGATAAATCGTACGCGGCAGAGATTGAAAGAGTACAGCCAACCCCGTGGACGATGGCCGATAGAAGATGGGGCTTGGCTGGATGTAACTGAAAATCCGCGCCGCGAAGGGTATCCTTTTTAATAAAACAGTCATACATTCGATTTATCGTGGTCGATGTCCATCTCGGAGCTCACTATTTTCCACTTTAGTCGGACACGTATCGGTGGCTGTGGTGTTCCGGTGTATGTGGGTGCTGGCAGGGATAGGCGTCAGGGGATCGTGATTTGTCGACTACGCGACCGCATATTTACGGTTCGCTTGACCGGCCACTCGGCTTACAAACGCACCAGGCCTCTATGTATTTTCCGAATTTCGCATTTCCCGAGGCATTTCCAAGGGGGATATCGAGTTCCGTTGGCCGCGAGGTCTGACGGCACCAAGGGTTACCCGTACTCGAGAACCAGCCCGCCTCTAAGTCGATAAGGGCTTTGATATGCTAAGTCCGAATGATCTGGCTGGAGATGCGTAAACCGACCACGCACATCCCTACAATTGGAATTGGAGGACGTGCCGGATGGACTATAACCCGCGTTGGCTACGAAATTGTACATCTCCCATCTCCCCGAGCGAGAATCCTCTCCTCGCCACTCGAGATGAAAATCGAGACGCTTCTGGCACTGGCTATCTCGTACGAGCTAATCGAAAATAGCCGAGCCGGCCAACCCCTGAACGATGGTCCCTTCCAAGTCTCTGTTACGCTGCGCAACCACGAGACGCGATTATGAAAATTTCCAGGCTACGAATTCACATCATCGTGCGAATTTACTTCCGCTCTGTAGAACGAACAATTCTTCGACTTTGCAACGCCACTCTGCTACGTGGAATTCCTACTCGATCAAATCGTCGTCTCGTCACGGCGATAAGTAACCCACCCCACTGTCTCAGCTATACCGGCTGCAGCCTGTAGATACATCGGTGAAAAACGCCGTGGCTGGAAAGTAGAACGGATCGCAGGGGAAAAGAAGCGAAGTTGTTCGGAGGACGCGTAAGTTTCCTGTTATTAGAGTTAGTGTGCTCGTTTACGAAAGAACGACCTCGTACGAAGGAGAACCGGCCATCGATACTCGCCGCGTTCTCTGGCCGATGTCAGCGAATTTCGTCCGGTTGTTAAACCTAAACCCTCGGCGAGCCCAACAGACCTTCTTCCCTTTTCCTCGTTCACGCTTGTCGATTTACGAAATTGTCTTGCACCTGCGTGCAAGCGTTTTCCATTTGAGTGGGAACATGGTTTGCATGTGTAGGCATGTAAAAGGTGTTCGCCTCGTGGCACGGGGCGATTGACGTGGTTCGCTCTCCGGTTGGATCGTCGCGGAAGTACGCAGAATCGAGCGGTCGGCGCGGCAGCTGTGCGACGCGTTGATGTTTGCGAGGAAGAGACGGGAGCGGCGCGTAGCACGGCTATACAATCTGCTCGCGAGATACACTTGTCGGTGGACAGGTCCCTGGCTACTACGAACTGGTAGCGAACGCTTCCGTTCTGGGATCCACACGTTAGGAACAGGTCCCGAGTCGTTCGAGCATGAAGAACTCACTGAACCATATATAGCGCTATCGTGTTGTATTAAGGCTCATCGAAGGGCGCCGCTCGATAAGACACGACGTGTTAAAAGTTTCGAATGATACGTCTACACGGTGCACGTATAATACGCGCTCGCACGCGAGTAGATAGAAGCTATGTGCGAGCGAGGTGTTCGGACTCGTGTTCTCCGGGCTCCTCGTGCCATCAGGGCCTAGCTTGTGGGAATTTTTTCGCTGGAACGACCGGCTGAGACGTTGATCGAACGGAACTCGGCTACACGAGCCATCCTGTTCGATCAATTTCAGCCTGTACCAGGGAATTTGGGACGAGGCGATGCGATAGTACCGTAGCAATGTTTTCCAGCCAGATTTTTATCGGACCAGTTTACGGTAAAATAACGAAGAGCGTATTTGGCGATAAAATAGATATGACAATTTCAATCTGCAATGATCTCGCGTTCGATTCTCCGCCGCGATGCGTAAAGCCGTGTCGCGCTTTGAAAATCTTACGCGGACAAGGCAACGTTCTTGCCATGCGCAGCCAAGTCTACACGTACCACCATACGTGCCAAATGTGGTGAATTTTCTAAATCTCTGGCAGAAATACGTACCAGGTGGTTCTCTGACACTCGTCGTCCGCGTAAATTTTTCTCGTGACAGTGCGTGGGAACGAGCGTCATACAGAAATTCGGAAACGGCAGAGTCGGTAGAAACGGACGATTGATTCTCCGAAAATTAACAAATCCCCGTTTCAATTTGAAATTTTCTACGTTTTACGAAAGAACGGAGCGACTTGGGGGGCGAGGGATGTTGGTATTCGTTCCGAGCAAACGGATCGTCGTCGTTGGTCGCGCGTCGTGTTTGACGAGACGCGTGAATTTAATATTTTGAACAGGAAGGGAAATTCGTAAGATCGAAATTGCAGCCGCAGCAATTTTCGTCATCGAAATGGCGTGAAGTGTGTTTGGCCTAGATTAAAAACGAACCTCGCGTACGAGGAGTTGGTTCACGCACGAGCCACGGCACCGCGGTTTATGTTCGTATTTCGTCTACTGGTATATGAGCACTTACTCTTTCACTACGTTTTAAACGCCGCGTTGCCCGTAAACGTCCTCATGAATTCGTTAAAGATTTCGCGTTTGAAAAATTTAAATATTCATACGAACTTCTGTTGGCCGTTGGAAAATAAAAACAGTTGAAAAAAGAAAAGGGGGAAAACAACAAAATAGCAGAATAGGAGAGAGCTGAAAATACAAAACCAGCCCGTATTCTCTTGAATATAATGGTTTTTTAACAAAGCCATTGTTTCCATTTACTTTCCGCCTATTGGTATCGAAACGAATCGAATTTCCGCCGACACGTTCGAAAGATTCCTACGTTCCTATCCTGCCTGCGTTACGCTTGTCGTTGTTATCCGTTTATTTAAATGCGTTATTTACTTTATTTCAACAGCATCTGTTAATTACGGAAATATATGAAAAGTTATCGCGAATGTCGATATTGGTTCGATTCTTGTCGCGGAACACCGAAACAACGCGAGATTCGTACTGTTTAAATAAATTCCTCACGTACGGTACAATACACACGGTCCACCTTGCTCCACCGGATATCCCCCTTTCCTATCCGCCCATTTTGCATATACGTCGTACGAATTAAACTCATCGATGTTGTCACTTTGTGTGAAATTAACGATCCGATATTCTGTCTCAGCGGCGGCAATTAATTTGTTTTCGTATTTCGACTGGCTTAATTATACTTTATTACGGGTTTTAATATAATACCGGCGCGAATCTATTACGGTATAATTAAATTTCATCGTGACGAAAGTGTTCGATAAAGTTATTTACAACGTGCCCGACTACGAGAAGACCGTCCCCGATCGATTGACAATTTCCAGCAAATTAATTTGCAAAGCGTTCTTTCATTCGGTTCGTTTTTCCCGTTTTTTCATGCCTTTCCCCATTTTTCTTTCTTATCTTTTTTCTTTTTTTTCTTTTTTTTCTTTACACGTCCGGAAAATCAGGCAAACGAGGCTGTCGGCAAATCACTTGGAAAACGCGTTAAACGCAAATCCTCTCAAGTTGGACAATCCACGTGTTTGAAAGAGCATCGTGGAACAAGAGTTGCTTGAACAAACCTGACAAGGGAAGGTGAAGAAGTAGAAAAAAAGCAACGAGGTAAAGCAAAAAAAAAAAGAAAAAAAAACAAAAAAGAAGGGAGGGTAGATGAAGTAGGAAAGAAAAGCATCGGCTGAGTAACACGATACGACATATTCATCATAATCCGTAACGCGGAACACCTCGAGCATTCACGACCCGTCAAAAGTCCTCAAAGAAAATTTTACAGGAAGCCCCTTTAGGGACCATTATTATTTCTGCCGGCGTAGGCCGACCGCTGCCTCCGCTGTCTTTTTTCTTTTCTTTTCTTTTCTTTTGCCCCCTCTTATTCTTATAAAACTAGGAAGTTAAAGGCCAAGAATAATTATTGCGTCTTAAATCCCGTTGTTTCTCTCCTTCTCCCTCTGTTAGGATACACAGACCTTCTGTGCTACGCTCGATATCCGATACGGGATAACCGAGCGTAATCGGAGATGTTGTTCTAAAAAGCAATTACCTTAGGTTCCTGTGGAAAATGGTGGCTTAAACGAATTCCTGTTGCGGAGATTAAATGCGAGTTTAACCGTACATTTGCACCGCGCTGTTACACATATAGACCTGTTCCTTATGCGAAGCGTTACCCTCTTGCCTTTTTATATAATTTTCGTAATTTCGTTCTACGAATTTCAAAGAGATTCAGGTTTTCTCGTTTTTTTTTTTTTTTTCTTTTTTTTCATTACAACATCCGTAATCCATTAGAACGATCATAATCTCTCGTCCATGTTATTAGAGTACCCCACACCATGCGTATACGCGAGAAGTTATCTTCTCTCTCGGCAATTACGCAATAAACGCGCGATTTTTCTCCACCTGACTTTTACCAAGCGAGCGAAAGTTGCCCCGCGACATGAACGCGTCGGTAATCCGAGAAACCTGAAGGATCACGCTGTCTGCCTGAAAACGTCCCTTTAAAGAAGAGTGCCATTTACGAAAGCAGCCACGCGAGCTTCTCACGAGCGTGTGCTCGTATGCCAGCGGCGTGCGCATCGTGCATCGGCGGAATATTAATTTCCTAGATTTAATTAACCGATTAGTGGATGTCGACTTGACGCCGTGTTAACCGAGTCACGTAGACGAATTAAACCGTGTCTCCGACGCAACGAGGACGCATCAGCACGCGCGATTGATCAACCATCCAAGCGATGGCTGATCTAGGCGACAGAGAAATGGCAACAATTATCGAGTAATCGCGCGGAGAAGAACATTAGGGAAAAATAACCCTACGATTAATTAATAATCGTACAAGAATGTGATTGATCGAGTCACGCGGAAACCTGATCAGCTCTGTAAATCAAAGAGTAGAAAGAACGACGATATATCAAACGTTGTTCTTTAAAACGGCAAATGATTGTGTTTCTGCGCAGTGAAGTTCAAAATTCGCAGAAGCGAAGTTTAAAATACACGCAGGCTTTGAGAGAGGCTCGATCGAAGACAATGCAGCTCGTTAAAATATTTTAATATGAAATTCCGGATGAATTATTCTACGTGTAATTAGAATATTTTTTTTTTTCTCAACAGACGTATTTATTCTACCTCGTTTCGCGTATCTGCAAGCAATTTGGCCCCCTAGCCTCTCTTTCTCCGGCAACGTTTTCCGTTTTTCACGAACAAAAGCGTCGCGTCGCGGCTTTGAGTCGCGTGTTATCAGGCTTTCGTCGGCCAGGCTGCTTCTTTCTAGGAAGCTACTTTGCCCGTCCCACTAGCGGCGGCTGCTTTAATCCGGCGTATTTTGTTCGTCCGTTTCGCGTCGTATCCTACATGCAGCCGTGTAGCCGTGTCGCATCCAACGCGATTCTCGTGTCTCTCGCTCGTCTCGCGTACGCTGATTTCGATAGGGAAAAGAGACAACGGACGCCTGTATCGGAATTCCTGTTATTAAAGTTTCCATCGAAAGCCTGGTTGCTCATCGCGTTTTCGCCTGAATCTCTAGCTGGCCGAGTTAGATTGGGCTCTCGCAGGGTGCCGACGTTTTCCATCGTTTTCGAATATTCCGTTGTCGAGCACGAGTGTGTGCAATTTGCTCGAGTAACGAATTAAGAGCGTATTAATTTGGAAGGTATTCGTTACGTTTCATGATTCCAGGCTGAACGAGCTGGAACAAGGCCGAACGAACCGCCAAATTGCTCTTCTCCGCTGGCATTCGGTATCGATCTGTAATTATCGTAACGGGTTGGGGTTTGTCCGGTGAACGATGAACTTTTCGCAGAGAAGGCATCGATCTCGATGGATTTCCACAGCGCTCTATTAAGAGTAGAAAAGGCCAAGACAAAGTGCAACGAAGACTTATCTTCCTTGGAAATTTATCCCTTCCCTTTTTCTCCATTCGTTAATTATTCCTTTCCGCGGTTTTAACGGAGACGTTATTCAAATTTTTTTTCCCACCGCGAGCAATCCAAGATCGGAGATAGAAGATGTTCTTCGTTTGCTTGTCTAATTGAAATTGTCTTCTCTGATCGACACGTATCTCGCTCCGTTCCTCCTTTATCGTTGCTTTGTGCTATAGGCGTACGTGTACCAGTAGCATTACAAAGTAATCTGGTCGAATCGCGAGCCAGCTAGTTGAGAAGCGACCGACAGTTTCTGTTCTCTGTCTCGATCCATCCGGGCTGCTTTACATCACAACGGGTTTATCCCGTTTCCATGCGTACGACGCGCGTTCATTCATAGGTTCGTAAAGTTTCGCACGCTCGCTGATACATTATTTATCGACTTGGCGAGCTGGAACGTAACCGGAGAAAATTGCCGGCTAAAGCAACCGAATTTCTACGATCGAAGGCATATTATAAAAGCTGCGGTTTGCCTGGTCGTCTTGAAATCATCCTTGTTACACGAGACGACCAGATTTCGTTTTCATTAATCGATGAACGTGTTCGGAATTAATTTCGCCCGACGATGAAAATGATTTTTAGCGGAGAATTTGGCGCACGAGCCGAGCATGTAAATCAATTTGAATGATAACCAAACGGGGATTAGCAAGCGATGTTGGAAAGGGGATCGACGAAATTTCGAAAAATTCAATTAAAATAACGCTTCCAACGCACCGTGGCCGTAGTTAATTAAAAACTACGAAAATTTCCCGTTCTCATACCATACGTATTTTCATACACGCCGCATTTTAATATATTTGATAAATTCCCGAAGACTAGATTCGAATAGGGACCTAACGCCGCGAGCATCGATATGAATAAACAAAAAAAAAAAAAAAAAAAAAAANATTTCGGATCTATCGTGGCGACCCTCCGCGTGTAAATTTCACCGCGGATCTAATTAAAAATTAAATTAACATATTTTCGGTCAGCGAGCCGCTGGTCGAAGCTGCGCGTGCCAGTTTCTTAATTAATTGAATTAAATTTACACAGCGACGGATTAATTTGTGTCTCCTCTCTCTTTCTCTTTATTTCTCTGTCTGTCTCTGTCTCTGTCTCTGTCTGTCTCTCTCTCTCTCTCTCTCTCTCTTTCTCTTACCTCCTTACCTTTCCTTTCCCCTGTGTCCCGCATTGTCCGCCGTCTTACTAATTAATGCATTATAACGATACCGCGCGCCATGAATAACGCGATGACGACGTTGACGGGATCGGCAGGATCGTGCGCGGCCCGGATAACGAAGATCGTTAACGCCCGTTGAAAACGAGCCACGCCGGCGACGACTCTTGCAAATTGCACCGCGAGAACCGTATCGAGCCGGGTCACGTCGAATACGACCAGCCGGAGCACGGATTGCCAGGCATTTTCCACCAAGATAAACGTCACTCGCGCCCATAACTCCAGACCTTAACAGTAATATTCGTTGCGGTACGTATTCGCCGGCCGTTTACACGAGAAGAAAGGAATCGTGAGATAGTCCGGGATTGAATTACTTGAGTAATGGCGACCTATCCTTCATTAAATTAGTCTCACCGCTAATTTATTACGGGGGTAACTCGAGAATGCGGTTCTTCTTCTATAGCTCTGCACGATTAACAGACAAGTATATAGGTTCGCTAGATCTCACGCTTATGCATATAAATATAAATATAAAGAGGCGTACGAAGCGTAGACGAAGCTAAGGATGATCAGAATTTCTTTCGATCGCACGTACCCTCTGGTCCTTGGTCTTTGCAGTAAAGTCGGGGCGACTTTAACGTTAACCGAGAGGATCCGTCTATCCGGACGGAGAGCAGAACATAAAACTGCGAAACGTAATTACGAAGGTTTGTAATGGTCAAGGGGGCGTTTTCAATGAATTCTTTATCCAGCGTGGAACGAATCGGACGCAGCGAAAGGGTGGATTTTCGTTGAATTTATAATTCCACTTGTCTCCTGCGGTTGATCCCTCTTTCTTGCTCTTCCTGCTTTACTGTGTCGTAAGACGCGTCGCGTTTGATTTTATTCCTCTCCGAAGACCTCTTCCATTATTTATCGTTAATTGCAGCAAACTCATTTAATACATATTTATTCGACGGTCGCGTTTGATCCTGGCGTTATAAATGATTCCAGTGTGAGAACTTTTAACGTGTCTTTGTAAGGGTGGCGAGGTAATGGCAGATGCGAGACCTACTATCGTTCATTTCTATCGAAATAAAAATTCCAATTCCACGATTACGTTTCTTTCTCCTCCAGTTTACCGTTTCTTCCACTCGCTTGAGACACGCTACAAAGATATCGTACGTTCGGTCATGTTCGCTGAAAACCACGAACGGCTATCTACTCAAACTCTAATCGCAAGCGATCAATCTTCCTACGCGCCTCTAGCATTTGAAACTTACAATCGCACACGAAATTATTCCCATTGCCGCAGCAACTTTCCCTCGAAGTACGTTTTTCTATCCTATCTATGCTATTCCGTGTATAAATAAAGAGAATTATTCGAGAGAACGGAGGATATACGAGTTGCAAGGATTACCACGTGGAATATATTTTGTGAATTTTTCGCGCTACGATGGAACGATGGGAGGAAAATGAGCGAATCGTATCGCCGTGGTTTGCGAATGATTTGTGCAAGGACGTGCAAGAATAAAAGCACGGCGAGCAGGACGACGGCGATAGATTACGAAAATGTTGGGAGGTCGAACGATAAACGTCACCAGGATGGCTCTACGGTACGATAATTGTACGATAACTTTTACGATGGGCTTGCGCCATTCGAGGGAACACGCTTTCACGCGAGAAACCGCGTTCCAAGAGTGCCAGGATCGGATATCGTCTTACACGGATACGTTTAATTAAGCCGTGCATCGCGGCTCGAGAAACCCGCCATGACGTATCCGACGTTACGCTGGATTTTTCCACAGAGAATTCCGAAAGTACGCGGTCAACTTCCGCATAAAACTACGATCGTAAACCGAAGACGATTAAACTCCAATTTCCTTCCTTTGAAACTTCAGCTTGTATGGAAAGCATAATTTACCGCGAGGAGAAGGTAAATTTTTCGTTCGGTTCAAATCGTATGCTTCGAAAATAAAAGACGCTGCAGGAAAAACTGGGAAAGTCCGATATCGAAGAATATGTATATTTCAGAGAGAGAGAGAGAGAGAGAGAGAATGTGCTCGGCCAGTTAAAACGACTCGACGAAGGAAATTAGAAGTGGAATCCGGTCGGAGATAGGTGAGCGCGAAGTGAAAGAGGTCGATGGGGAATTGACGCTAGTTGGATCCGGCGGTGTTCGATCATTCTTCAACGGTAGAGACAACACGGCTCACGGTCTCGCTTAAGCATCCTCGAAACCGATCCCGGCCGATAGCACACGGACTTCCGACGTCCATTACAGTGCTACAGTCCACGCGAATGGCCACACACCTGTGCCCGCAGAGAATCTTCCCGAGATCCAGGATGTTTCGTCTGGGGATACGTGGCGCGCGGCCCCGGGCACTTCTGACAGACGATACGATAAATCAACAGTTTCTCTTCTCTTCTCCTCTCTTCCTTTCTCTCCTCTTCTCTCCTCTCCTCTTCTCTTCTCTTCTCTTCTGGTATCTGGACGGCGCACTTTCCAGAGGAACTCGGGCTATCCGGCAGGGTGAGAGGCAACCTACCGTGGGGTGACACGGGTGAGATGGACGGGCAGGAAACCAAAATTACGCCCGCTTTACACCGCTGCCGCCGCTATGGATCTAATTTATTGTCTTTAAATGCAGATGCTGCGGAGCCCGTGGGCACACGGCCGCCGCCGCTAGGTCTTCTCTCTCGTAAGCTACGTAAAACCACGCGTCAACGCGCGTGTGCGTGAGTTTACGCTAGCGTCTGCGAGCGTTTGCCTCGCTGAACTCTCCGCTCTGTGTGTGCAATTAGACGCGCCAGTCAGGAAGTGGTGGAAGAGCTACGCGAGCGTCGGTCGGGATTCGCCGGTGGCGACGAACGATTTCGTTGGCCGCATCGGTCCCGAGATCTCTTTCTAAATGCGTCGCAGATCCGACGTCGATAAGAGGCAACCGTTCGATATAAACTACCGCCTTTTACGTGTACCTCGTTGCACGGCTCTGATACCGAGGCGACATGGGAAGATGCGCAGGCTCTTGCAGCCAACTTGCTGCTCGCCTGGATACGTCAATCACTGCCCGGTATCAGCGACCGGTATCGATGTTAGCCCGCGTTTCCGCGGTAATGTATGTTAATTATCGGGTAGGCGTCGCGCTGCACTTATCCCAGTTAGCGTTCTCTTTTCTATCGTGGAAACGTTGCGAACGATGGGGTTGAACTTTTGTCGTTTTGTAATGATTTTTGCGTTGCGCATGGATAAAAGTCTCGAAATGGTAAATGGAACTAATTGCCAGGAATAGCTTTGCGATAGTTGAAAAAGTTCAAGTAAACTCTTCCTATGCATAGACTTTCTTTTGTTTTATTTCTCATTGGAACAATTGTTTTCTATTCTTTCGGCATTTCCGTTTTTTTCGTTTAAACACCTCGATTAAATCTATCGAGAAATTTTCGACCTTCGGCTCTCTGATATTTCGCGTAATTTTCTAGCGTCGGTAGAATTTAGCGATCTCCGAATAGAAGGCAACTGTAATATGAAAATTCGGGTTGAAACGCGTCATCGTTGGAAAATTCCTTTTTTCGTGACACCGTGTTTTAACGAGGCACGCTGATCACGATAAAATGTTCACTGCGTATAGGCTGCATCCTAATTGACTTGATCACTTGACATGGCACGCCACCAGTTATCAAATGGAGCTGTCGGCTCGAAGTATAATTTGATTTATATGTAATTACCGAGACCTCCATTATTTCCACGTGACGCGGATCAAACTCGAATTAGCTTAATCATAATCGAATAGCGGCCGCTTTCACGATGCCCGTGAGCGATTAGCCGACGCTCCTTTGACGGATGATTCCGGCTCTTTAATTATAACTGTTTGATCGAACACTTTTAATGCGTCTCGTCACAGACTCGCGGCTTGTCAACGTTCTTTTCCACTCGCCCGGTTTTTCCTCTTCCTCCGCTCCCGACAAGATGCACACCAGCAGCTACCACGAAGATTCATCCTTCCGCTTGTTTGTTTTGACAAACTCTGTAACGGTTAGTGTGATAAATGGGACAAACACTCGTAATTAGACGTTTAAATATGCAAGAACCTAAGCAGTACTAGTAGCAGGAAATACGTCACCGAATTAAGTCGTTGCACGTTAAGCAGTTTACGTTGCTTTATTGTTTCATTCGAACGAAAAAACGCAGCGAGACAAAATTTTGTTACAAATGTTTGATTCGTTAAAGTTAAACTCTTATAAGTTAGAATTATTTCTTACGACGTTTCGTTGCTTATGGAAATACGTTGACGTTAACGAAAGTTTAATAGTTTTCCATAATTCCGCTTCTTATTTGTCTGAACGTGCTTCTCCCACGCTGATTTGCTGGAAAAGATGTAATAACCGTGCAGGAGGGTTGCTACAGGCAATCGCGTTCAAATTTAAATTTCCCCGGGCAATTGATTCGATGTCCTCGACGCGGCGAACAACACGACGCTCGCCGCAATTGTCCATTTCCGGGATCTCGCCGTAGCGTCTCGTCCAAGAAAATTATGCCGGGCTGAAAGTCACAGGCCAATCCTGAATTCAAACGACCGTGCTCAACGGTTATGGTCGACATCGAAATACCGTTGCGAATATCAGTGGCCTCCTTATTTCTTCGATTTCCCCTATCGCCTTTCTCTCCCCTATTTTTTTTCACTTTGCGATCGAGGATTTCGTTTTTACGATTACAAGAGCGTTCCAACTTGCTCGCGTCTTTGTCAAGTGTGAAACGATACGGGCAATACAGTACCGACCGTCTCCCGACGAAAAAGAATAACGAGTTCCATCGAGTTATCGATTTGAATTTATTTTACATCGAAACAATTAGATTGGAATTCAGATATTGAAATTCGGACGCAAAAGTACGAACATTAAAATTCAGAAATTCAAATTCCAGCACTGGAAAGATCGAAACTCGAAGATACACGTTGGAAAATCGAAATCGAAATAGAAATATATATCTTACCTGTTCTTTGAGATCGTACGATCTCGACAACCGTTCGTCTAAATTTGCTCTTTAAACGTTTCTCATTTCGCCTTACAACTTAATTCCAATTCTTATACGAAGCGCAGTATTATTATTATCGTAACGCTGTTACAATCGTTGCATTAACGTCGTTATATTCTCGTTTGCTTTTTGCTTACTAATTATAATAGCATCTATCCGGCGCCAAGGTCTTGTAGCAGCAGCTGTTTACGAACGGCGATTCCCGTGGTTAATTCGTTTAGTCGTTGAACGGCGCAGCGAGCGCGAATCGAGTTAATATCGAGTGTATCGCCGGGCCTGGTCTCTCTTCCTCTCGTCGATATCGGGCCGCGGAAAAAAAAAGAGTACTCTGTTACCATGGTAGTCAAATCGATTACTGATTGGCAGGTAATGCGCGTGTAATACGTCGACCGGCGTCTGCCACCCTTCCGTTCCGATGTGTACACTTGTTGAACGGCAAACTGCCGAAGGATACGCGTTCGACGCATTCGTCTGCACCGTCGGATCCCCCAATTAAATCTTTGTAATTACAACGAAACTCGGCTGGGTCAGATTCATATTTCGTAACTTTAGAATTTGGTTAGCGTTATATTTAGCAGTGGCATAAAGATCGCAAGTACCTTCGCTTCTGTCTATTAAATCGTCTTTTCTATTGATTGTTGTCATATTTAATCAGTAGACAAATGCATGCCGCTAGGTTTCCAAAAATCTTCAGAAAAATTCCGAAACGCTTATCAATGTCTCTGTTCGACTCGAAATTTACTTACTCGATGTGTTACGTAGCGTAGACACTATCGAGCTAAAAGTTTTCTCAAAAATCCCGTTTCGTTCGATGCTATTTATCGAACAAGCCATTCTAGTGTCGAACCGATATTCGACGTATTACGATATTCGATATATTTCATCGATCCTTCACTTTAAAGTATCCACGTTCAAACTCGAATCGCTTCGCCGAAACTTTCATCGGTCCATGGAAAGTTTCGTTCGAGCGAACCGATCTCCGCGGGTATTTAGGTTGTAATTGGCTCCCACACGTCTTGGAGCTACGATTTGCGCAATGGCAACCGGAGAATCGGCGCGTTTCTATACGAGGCTGATATTTTTGCTAATCGAGCTCGGCGATTTCTATCGACAGACGGTACGAATATGCGGGCTCTTTGCGAAAATCATACTTTCTCCCGGCGCAGCACGAACTGCTCGCCGTGTACCGCTCGCAAGGTGTGAGATTTGCATCGGTGATTACGGATGATCGGGCTCTTCCGGGAAAAGTTGCCGGGCTGGCTCGTCCGCGTGTTCTCGTAACGCTTAGCTTAGGCACCGATCATAGGCATTCGAGAAAGTTTCGCTTAATCGCAAATATTTACCCATCCCGTTACGTTGGCGCGTATTGTTGCCTACGTGCTCCTTTGTTATCGCACTTTCCAGATAAACCCGTTTCGTCGAACACTCTATTAGGTGCACGTTTTCAATCGGCCCCGAACCAAGTGTAAATATTAGATCAATTTCCGATAGGCGAAAGGGGTAATTCATAGACTCCCTCAAGACGTAATCTCGGAATCTTCAAATTTGAACTGGAATTTAGCCGGAATAGGCAGGGCTATTCGAGATCGTTTTAAAGAAGCTTATCTTTTTATCGCCTATGCCATTCTAGCCCGAGGTTGTTTCGCAACTCGGCAGAACCATCGATTTTTCGAGGCCATCGCGATAGCCGCTCGTTGTAAATTAACGTTTCCATTGTTGGTCGAGCCGTCCATCGAACCGTTTTTCAATCGGATTGCCGGCGATAATGTTGAAACGCACGCGGTAACTTATCGATAGTTTGCATATCGCGAACATTCTTGATTTAATATGCTCGATGCAGCACTTGTAATGCAATCAACGCGTCAACAAACGTCCACGTAAAATTATGTGTTTCCATAAGCTGCAGCTAGTTACCGTTGATACGCGGTTATGTAATTTTACGAGATCGTAGAAAGGTATGAGAAAGCTGCCACACACTGTTCGCAATTTTTCTTTATTTCAAGCGAGTACCTATAAACTGAAAAAGCGAAACACCTTCATAAACGGTTCGTAAGAACGCGTGATTGGGAATTATGTACGGTCGGACGTGATTTAACTTTTCTCTCGGCGAAATACGAGAAAAGGGGAATTATTTTTCAGAAGGTAGAATCGCCGGACGTTAAAAAATAAACGAGGGTAGTTTGAAATCGATCTAGCTCGGTACGTGGGACGCAACGTGTTTGTATTTTTCTATTATGCAAGAGGTCGTCTGAATGGCCGGCAGACCGCGTAAGTTTGTCCCGCGCCGGCACTCGCGCATAAACGTTCGCGTTTGCAATTTTTGGCGGCGTTATTCGCGGCGGCGCAGTTTCGTTACATTAACGACACGCCGTCGCGGTGCTTTGTTTTCTCAAATGAAGAAATGTCCCGGACGGCACGAATTAAAATGGTTGAATACATCGTCGCCGTGTCTAATTTTGTTTCGCGCGGGTTTAAAACGCTCGAGAAAAAGTCCACGTTGCCCGTCAAATTGTAACATTTCGCGCCGTGCCTCCCTTTCTCGACGTTATTCTTTCTATCTGGTTCGGTTTTCTACGGTATCGCTTTTATCCTCTGCCTTTTTCCCTATTCTTTTCCTTCGGTTTCATAACGAGGGCTCGTTAAGGATTTTTGTCAAAATGTCCAAAAGCTAGGAGCCAGCTCGCAATAATTGATGCGCCGGCTGTCGTACAATCTGCAGCGAAATAAACGAGAATTCCCTTTCCGAAGCTTTCATAAGCGCATAAACAACTTGAGCAGAAGCTTAGTTGAATAACGAGACACTTATTGTTAGGCCACGATTCCACTTTGAAGATTTCGCTCGTTAACTCTGTTCCTTTGAAAATTCCCCGTACATGTACGTTTTTCTTTAATCGCACTTGGATTCTTCAGAAAGTACACCAGGATTATACAAATGGATGTACGATTGTACAATTTTTAGAGAAATTTAGAGATTTATGCGCCGAGTGTGCATTTCAGGTCGCGCCTTTCTTCTCAATCTCTGGCTGTATTCCGCGCTTTCTTTCCCTAACCCTCTCTCCTCTGTCTATATCAAAGATTCTCAACGATAGGACGCTACACACTTGTCTCTGTTTATAATTAACTAAATACCTGTACGCGCGAGTCGGAGACGTCCGTTGGAACGGTGAACGTGCGATCAAGGTTGCTCCTTTTTCAATTCCCACCGGCTGGTGCCAGTCACGCAGCGCTCTCGGACTCTCTGGCCGGGATGGTCCGTTTCGCAGACAGTCGCCCCGAGATAATAATGCTAATTACGAGCGAGGACGTCGCGAGGCAGCCCCGATGCGATATTTAAAAAAAGCTTTAATTCCATTTACATGCCGTCCCTTCCAGGAATCCGAGATTCGGTTGCTCTTCGCCACTCTATGCGTCTCGCGATACCACAGCCTTTTGCCAGATATTTCTACTTCTTCCTCCTCCCCTTTTCTTCCTTTTCTCCTCCATTTTTTCCTTTTCCCTTCTTTATTCAGTTAACCCTCTTTATTCGACCGTCCGAGGATCCGACGAAGAAATGAAATTCGACAATTTACATTCCGTGCAACTTTTACCTGGGATCTTTGTGCTCTGTCTCTTTTCAATTTGCCAGCGAGGGACACGCTTTCGCGACCAATCACGGCCGAAAGTTATTCCGACGTTTTCAGAGAATCGCCGAAGAACTTAATCGACGAACGACACAGCTTGGATCCGCGATTATCAGCTTCGATTACGTCTGTTATTCGCGCTCGGCCGAACGGGACGGATCCGATCTAGGTTTCGCAGTGCAACCGAGTGCGTCGAAAGCTTGGCGGAGCGAGTTCCTCCTTTTTTTGAATCTCATCGCGTATTCCGCAAGGAGAAGACGAAATAAGAAAATCTTGAACAGGCACGACTGATTAAGCTGTAGTCCGGGCGCGCTGTACTTTCCATTTCTAGAAGCTGTCCCGTTCCCTTTTTCATTTCTTTCCTTCATTTGCGTAAGACTTTAGAAACGCCTGGTTAACTCGAACTTGTTATTCTTGCCAGAGGTACAAAGACTAATGAGTAAAAGCTGAGCACTTTCAACTTTTTCATGCCGTCGCAACTCTTCCCCTTCTCCCATCTCGCTGCCTTGCCGCCCTTTCTTTTTCCGTTTCTACGCTTTTTTATTTACTCCGCTGCCGACTGCCTTCGTTTCCCCACTTCGTCCGCATTCACGCGATTGCTTTGGCTGATAACGAAAAGCATAAATTATTTTCCATTGTAAAAGCGCTCCGACGAAGCATCCGGCCGACGCCGTTGAAATCCAATCCAACCAACTGCGAACAACCGTCTCCGCGATGCTTGCCGTCGATTGAATCTTTAACGAAACGACGACGAACGATTCATCTGTCTCTCGATGGTCGTCGATATTGAGAATTATTCATGGTTATATCAACGATGCTCTTCTTATTTGAAAATTAATTAACTTTATTTTTTACGATAAGCGACAGCTTTATTCCTTTTACTCCGATCTGCCAAGCGTATAGGATATTTTAATTTTTTTACTTTCTATGTTAACGGCAGAAACTCATTGCCATGCGATGCGTTACGTAGCGCGGATATTTTACGCAAAACGTTTAACCTTTGAAAGAAGCAAGAAAAAGTCGAGAAGAAATCAAGTACGAAAGCAAACTCGTTTGCGATGGTACAAGTTTTATAGACAGAGTGGGAATCGTTATATTCAGAGGTACAAATGTGACAGATCGTTTGAATGATCTCGCAGGAGCATAGAAATTTAACGATTCAAACGGCGATGGACAGAAGGTGAAACGATCTATCGACCTAAAGAACATCCTACGTGATTCGAGCGAACTCGAGGTTTAACTACCAAAGATCCGCTGTATAATCGTCTTTCGAAGGCCGCAAATATTAGGAATTTGTGCTCTGCCTCGTCTAACGCACGAACGTACGTAATCCGGTCAAGAGACCAGATGATAGAAACATATTCCAAACGTGGCCTGACCAGCGAGCAACGATCTACCGGAAACGACGTTTCTCGAGTTCGCGGCGCGTCGCCTTACGAATCCAACAATGCAAAGATATTTCCTGATATCGTAGCAACGTCCAGTTAAGGGTATGTTCTTATTCGTTGAACATGAGATGATTAAATCAAAACTAATAAAACTGTACGTAGTGAAGGAAACGGGTACGGTACGATAATAACTCGACTCGATATTGACTCTTACTTAACACGATGCTCGAATTCTACCGTTTCGAACTTTCAGTTCAGAGGAGCCACTTGTTTCGCGTAGTCGAACAATTTACAAAACAGACGTGGAAGAATCGCGGTACTGTATCCGCGATACTCGTCGATATTTGCCTAGATTGGACTTACGCAAGATCGAGCGTCGTTTCTACGATTTTTCTGCCGTGCTAATGTAGGCCGTGTCGCGTGTAATACGATTTACTTCGTTCATCGATATCGTCGGCACGTCGGCGAAGGGAAATGAGAATTTGTTCGGTGAAAATGTGGTTGGCGACGTCGACACGCGTATCATTATCGTGTTTCGTAATTATATTTCCCATTGTGGGTACGAAAGAGGTAAAGGACATTCAGATTGTCCTCGGCTGTGGAAAAAATTAGCGGTAACGACTTTGCGTTCCGACTTGTTGAACTTTAGACGTGCTCGTGCAAAGAGATTACGCGAGATGGAAAGTGAAACTGTCGAGGGGCTCGTGAGCACAGAAACGCGCCGGTCTCTTCTTTAATATCTCCCTTGGTCGGCAATTTTCCTTTCTTACGTGTTGCCATGGCTTTGTATCCGAGGTTTCCTCCAGGATCCTGACAGAATGCGCGACACGTTTTATTAAAAAATCTCGATGTTAAAAAAAAATTGAAAGACGCGGTATAGACCGAGTCGAAGACTGAAAAAATCGTAGTTATTAAAAATAGCCGCGAACATAAAGGACAGATTGTACGTACGGGAAGCCGCATTTCAGCCTTGAGAATGTCACTTGACGAGCTCCTAAAGCGTCCGCGGTCCCAGGAGGTCTTGGTAAATCACGATACGAGAGATCGTTTAGAGTCGGTTAGCGTGGCTCGCCCTGATAACCACTACCCTTCAACGACGTTACCTTCTTTCGATAAATTAGCTCGTCCAGGTCCCTTAACCGCTCGATGTTCTAACGCTAAGGACATTTTACAAGCACAGAATGCGAGACTATCGAGCAATTTCACCAGAGCGTGGAAAAAATTCGAGGTTTTATATCTCTGGACGTCCGGAATGCGACTTGGAGTCAGGTTACCCGATTATCTATTTCTATCCTACCGGCCATTTACCGAAGGGAAACTATTCGCGAGTTGGCACGGATATCTACTTCGCCACTCCGTACAACTATATAACGAATTACATAGTTTTTTCCTACAACGGAACCACGGGGGGGAAGCTTCTTAACTCTACGTTCTACGCTCTCGAGTTTCCTCGAAGCGGATGCTAGGATGGCACGCAACGAGCGATTCCGTACCTTTCTTTACCGGCAGAATTACCAGGGACGTTGTATTACTTACGATACGTACCGGTAAGCATGCACGAAGGATGATGCCAGCGAGAGAACTCGGACGAAAGTAGAGAGAGGATCCTTTTTATTCGTGAAAAAAAAAACCGACTGCCAGGGGATCTGTACGCGCGAAAGATAATACAGACACTTCCTAGAGCAATTTCATTTTCGGTACATCCTCGCCGCAGGACAGCCAGCCGGGCTTAATCGGTTTTCGTCCGCGAGAAGGAAACGCCTCGGCCATACCGGGGAATAAAAAGGAACTCGCCGCTTCTCGCTCTTTCTCTTCCACTGCTCCGCTCTTTCTCCTTCACCACCGCTCCTTTTTCTTCACCCTCGGTGCACTTACTGCGGATGCAGCACTTTTAACGGCGGACCATTTCGTCACGAGAGGAAGACGGGACGTGAACAATCGAAGGAAAGTTGAGACGTACATTTGTGCCTCGCCGCTGACCATAAAGGCGCCCATTCACCGTAAGGATATTATACGAGAATGGGGCGAACGATTCTCGTCCATTTTGTCACTCGTATGGGCACTTTTTCATGAAAGGAGGAATATATTTGCCGGGCCAGCAGGAATCCCTCTTCCTGCTGCTTTTTACGCCTGGCCACCGCCTTCTTAGTGCCCGGTCGTGCATTTATTTAGACTTTTTACTTCCTATGCGTCTATGCTTCTTCGACGCGAACCTCTACGTCTGCTTTTTTCTCAACGATCAAATTTTAAAGGATCATCGTCGGTGCTAAGCTTCGAGTTTTACCGCGAGACGCGTGTATTTACAGCTACCCTTCTCTAGTAGTCGAGACGAATCTTTCAGAGAGGATTTCGTAGACGGCCAATCTACGCGCGCTCGTCGATGGATCGCGCGATTAAATTAATTCTGATCCATCGTCCGCTAATACGATTTCGGACGATTCGACGGAGCGGCGAATAAACGTGGAAGAAAAGCCTGGTACGAAGCAACGTTCCATATTTATGGACAGGAGGGATCAGTGTGTCGTGAAACGAAAGGCTGCTCGACGGAGTCCATCACAGGCTGAATGGTGCGTGAAATTCACACGAGGCTATTTGGCTAATGGACAGATAAAGGGCCTCGTTGACGATCTTTGGCGTTTCCAATCCTTTAATGCACGTCATAAGACACCGATAACGCCGGAGAGGAGAACGAGGATCCTCGACGACCAAACGTTGTCGCGTTCGTCGACTTCTTTTCGGCCCGGCGGTGGCCGTAGACCCGCATACGTTCGCCCATCTTCGCGATATACGTACAAGTTTGCCCCATTCCCTTCCAGCAACTACCACAATAACTTACAATAACTTAGATAAGGGTCCAAAGGTCCGCTTTAATACCGCGATCTTTCAAAGCGGCCGCACGAGAAAGCTCGAAGAAGCGAGTCGAGCCTCTGAAACGTGTTCGCCTGAACCACCGTTTGCCTCTTCGTTTTTTCATTCCTCGATCGCTATGATACTTCTTCCTCGGGGACGAGCGTCCTTGGACAGCGCCACGTTCTACGCCCAAGAGCCGACATTACACGCGAGACACATCAGGTTTCGCTCGTTTCTCGGCGACTCCAATTGCGCATCATTATCGCAGGGGAAAAATTCGATTAACCTACGCGTAATTATCATCATCTTCAATCACGTCGCACCTATTATCTTTCGCGCGTCCAGTGCTTCGAGTAACGCGCTTCTTTGGCCAGAAGCGACGGCGAGCGACGATTACCCGTGGATTTTCCCTGACGTGTCAATCCGTAACGCGGATCACGAGAGGCGTTCGCGGGAAGAATATATAGCGGCGTAAAGAAGAAAGAAGGAGAGCAGCGGAGGCGGTGGTTAGAAGGGAGGCTGTGCAAGGGAAAGAAGGACGAATCCGAGGAGACGGGGAGAGGTCAGCAGCAACAGCAGCAGCAGCAGCAGCAGCAGCAGCAGCAGCAGCAGCAGCAGCCGAGGACGACGACGAGAGGCAGGAAGAAGAGAGCTCTCTCGCTGTCTGTGTTCCGCAGAGGGTTTCGGTATGGGCATGCACGATGCACGTAGCGAGATAACTGGTTTCGCGGAGCCTGCTATCATGCCACTCTAATTACCAGCCATTACACTCGGCGAACCCCTCTGAATTGTTGCGTTCTCTACCTACACTCGTAGTAACCACTCGACCACCGAGACCGGCGTGCCCTGACCGCAGCTTTAAATGCAGAATTAATATACCGGTCGGCACTCATTTTGCGCCGGCGTTGTTGCACATGCTTTTCTTTCACCCTTCGTCCCGTTCTCACTTTGCGTCTCTCGCCTTCACCCCGTCGCGCGAGTATCCTGCGCATCCTCACGGGTGTCCTTCGCTCTTGCCGCCTGCGGGTCTCCACCACGGGCAAACTTCTTCTCGCGGCGAACGCTCCGATTCACCTCGTAACGATATCTGTCGTGGCTTCTGGCAGCGCCTTCGATTCAATTTGTCACGATATATTTCGCGATAGAGATTGAAAGGCACCGCCGACACGCTCTTCAACGGCGAAACCCTCCCCTAGGAAACTTGGACGCGTGGGTCTCGTTTTATATACGACGATCTCTGCTGTAACGAGCAGGAGCAGCGTGTCACCATTTTCGAGTTCTATTCGAAGTAATTGGCCGGATAAAGGAAGGCAAAAAAGGGGCGAATTTGTACGGCTCTGGTAGAGGTATAAAGTTACCGTGGTGTCATATACCTTTCGTTGTAATTATATCTCCGTGAACACATGTTAACCACCGAATAACTTAATTTCAATTGAATTTTACGAGCTAAAACGTTCGTTCGTCGTTTCGTTACGAGCTCGTGATTTTTCTGGCAGCTTGAACCGCGTCCCGCCTTCGCGAATGTCAGGAAATCGCTTAGGGCTGCTCGTCCAGAGGTAAGCCAGAGTCTGGCCACGAGCTTCGGGTTTTTCGCGTTCGATGATATTTGATTTTCCTCGCGCGAAACATTTCGTCGTGTGATGCGTGTGCTCGAACCAACGCTCTCGTATGCGCGAGTTTACACGGCCGCGCTGTCGTTTTTTCTTCGTCGCGTCGTTTCGTTCTCAACGCGTCGCAGTCAAAGTGTTAAATTGGGGTATGTTTGCTCCCTTTGGCACGCTCGGTCAGAGAGTCTAGGAAATCGCACGTTAATTTCCTTCTTTTTCCCCTCTTTCCTGCTTTCCTTCTTCTCTTTTTTCCCCGGTCGGTTCCCCTGTCCCTCTCACGGCAACTTCCAGCCATCCGTTCGCCACAGGGGAAATTGGTTTTTTCCATTGCACGGCGACGAGCTGGCACGAAAACACGCGGGTACAGCCAGCCAAGTCGAAGTAGCCTTTTTTCCAAACAGGAACCTCGATTATACTCGAGGGGAATGCAAGTGCACCGTTTAATCGCGAAAGAAGAGCAATTTGTCGATCCTTCCCCCGCATTAAATTGTTTCGGTTTTTCGCTGAATCGTTCACGCGTTACGCTCTCCAACTTCGCAGCCCGACCAAAGAGTGTCCCCACTCTCTCGCAATTATCCGATTGAAATTCGTGCACGCGAATGCTGCCACGTTATCCGTCTTCTTTCAAACATTCTAGAAGTTATCGATCGAGTATAGACGCGGTTTATTTTCTACGACTATCCAGTCATCTGATAACGCAATCGTCTCTAACGATCTTCGTCGCTGTCGTATTCCACGACCAGCAAGAAGAGGTGATCGTACCACCTCTTTCGAAGAAGATCCCACCGTTTCCACTGTTTACTCCAACACCAAGAAAATCGTCATCGTACACGACGATGCTCGTAGAATGTTTTGAAACGCGACGCACGAAAACCAGCCGCGTATAAATCGCTACGCGATAGATTTTCATTTCCAATCCGTTGACGAATCGATTTACCAACAATGCAGAGGGATGGGTGGTCGAGACGTAGAAAATTTCGCGTATCGATGTTTCGCGATGAGATTAACGGTGAACCGGGAACACGGTAAATCTTGGACGTTCGACACGCTCGACGGCTATTAGGTTCGCGAGCCTGGAGGCGATTCCACTGTTTTCTGTTCTCCTTTAAGACCACGAGAGCCGTACGACGATCGTATGCTTCAGCGTGTATATCCTGTAAGCGTGCGGTCGCATCGACGTGTTCCGCCGACGAGTGTATATTCGCCGTATATTTCATGCTCATTGGTTCCCCTTTCACATGAACTTTGTGCCGCGCCAGCTCGGTCTCGTCCTCGTTTAAGCTGCAACCCGCACGCCGACTATGTACGCGCTTGCTAACGTTTCTATTCCATTTACGGACGGATAATTAGTTCGAGCCGAGCGGTCGCCACCGCGCGTCGATCTTTTACCAGCCGACCCTGTCGATACGAGCTCCGTGATTTCACCGGTTCACGTGGCCCGATCTTTCCTATCGATGCTCGACTCTGGTAATTTATTGCTCGTGCAAAGCTTCTCGCAGATACCGCCCCTTGGCATCGAAAGAGCTAGCTCGATCAACCTTCCACAATGTTTAGAGAAAAGTGGAAGCGTTTAGCTGCGAAATGGCGAAATGCCCCGTACGACATCCACGCGCATCTATGTTTTGTCGGCTCTCCGCTCGATAGTAGTTTGAATCGTCCAATTTTTTGCATTCGGTAAATTGAGATTTATATAATCCTAAGAATTGCCATGGAACGCTTATTTCGCGTTGTATCGATTCCAATCGAAAGAGTTTGACTCGTCGAGATGTTCCGCCTCGTTAAATTGCCACTCGAATAATGGCAACAAATTTGAAAAACAAGCTACAAGCGAAAAACGCGCAAGAAACGCGATCAAATATTATTCTTGCCGCAGCACCCGTGACGCGGGTCTTCTTCGATATATCCGTTTAAGATAAACATCGCTTCGGTTGGCGTCGCCCGACCATCTTCAGATTCGAGCCATATGAATTTTCAATCGCCTCTCGCGCAACGCGTCGAAGAAAAGGGGTCGCGGTGGAAAAAGTCGGGGGGCACGCGCTCCGCGGCCCGCGCAATAACAAGCTGCATATTTATGAGCTTACTCTGAAAACGGATCTCGCGTTCGTCCGTGAACAGATGCAGCGAACCCCGGTGCTTTATCGTCCTGGATATATTCACCTTCGAATATGCCAGAGTTTAAACGTTTCGCGCGTTCCTTCAATAGCCGAATGGGACGCCATTGTTGGGACACCTTGTATAATGATAAGTAGGTCCGAAACAGCTATCGTATATACCTGCGCTACGTAGTCTATATGACCTAACGAGATTGCCGGCTACATGCATAAGAATGTGCCGTTAATTAACCGCGCCGTATCAGCTATCTGATTGGCTATTTAATTGGATTAGGCATGGCGCGCGCACCGTTTCTATGAGAACGTATACGCCGGCCTGGCCTGTACGTACGCGGTAATTACGTTAGTACCTTGGTATACCTGTTACACGAGTCGAGTGGGTGCTGTTCACCGCGGCACAGAATGCCAATTGCGTCTCGTATTTTTCCTATCTCCCATCTGCACGGTGCTATGTATCTTTTTCTCCTCTTTATCTTTCTATTACTCGGGCCTGTTCTTCGCGCGGTTCCCTCCGGACCCGACAACGTACCCATGCGTATACGTGTAAGACCGTGCTCGCCGGCCGTCCGCGTTCCCTCATTTCCTACAATCACGACGAATTACCATAAATCACCGTTCCACGTGGAACGGCGTGGTTGTAGTTTTGTTAAACAACCACGGGTAAAATCGATCCGGGTACCGCTATCCGGATCGATGCTGTTAAATCGCTACCACTTCTCGGCTATCAGCCGAGAATGGGCCGGCCGTTCAGCTATCTTAATTCCAGAAAATGAACTGGTTTACGTCGAACGGCGGTACAAGTTCTCCGTCGGCAGCGTGATAAACGAAATCGAAAATAAGATCGATGCATCTTGGGAAATTCTAATTTTGATATTTTTCCTCGAAGGAAAAAAAGAAAGAAAGAGGAAGAGAAAAGGACAACTACTCTGTGTTGGAATTTTATTTATCCATTGATTTTTGACGGTTATTCCGAGTAACAGATTCTCGTAATTGATTTCGTAAAGCAAGCCTGTGATACTGCTCTGGCATGCTACAGATATTCCGACGAAGAAGACAGATATTTGGAATTCCCTAGAGATATATTTCCCTTGATAATTGATGAGACAAGGCACCGAACCGTGACCAGTTAGGGAAGGTTTGCCGCGTGCACGATGTCGTTCCACGCGTATTTGTCTCGTGAAGTCACCGGTCAATTTAATGAATACGCAAAGTACATCCGCAATGAAGTCCTCGACTGGTTCTCGGACAGTGAAGGCGATGCGCGAAAGCAACGCAAAACGAAGTACAATACCTACCGTACGGCGAACATCGCGTGGGCGTTATCGCGAGCTTTTCACACGAGTCTCCGTATACGTACACGCCTGTACGCGGGACTCGTTCGAGGAATAAACACGCGTAACACGATGTAATGACATCGTAATGGTGGCTGATTTACAGCGAGGTGAAACAGTAAATACGTTACGCGGGCCAATTGGGCCGTTTCTTCGCGGAAGCCGTCGAATTTGCCGGCAAATTGGCCCGTACGTACGCCTCTTTAAAGCTTCCGTTTTACGTTAATTTACATGTAAAGCGCGGCTCGCGAATGATCATTTTCCAAATCGGTAGCCGCGGTTTCGTTTCTGCGCGAAGTCCCGCTTTTCGTGCAACCGAGCGATCTTCGTCGCGGTTTATAATCGACCACAGCGGTGATTTGCATTTAAAATAATTTCATTTGAATAGGAAAAATTTAATAAAGGAAACGCTTCGGAACGCGAAGTTTCTTGTTCTGCCGGGAATAACAAGTTCGACGCGAAATCGGTTCAATGAGATTCCTGTTTAAATACGCCGTCGGGCTTCGTTGTACGCACATTGTTTCTTGCCCGGTGTTCGATGCAATTTTTCGTCGCGCCCGCGTAGGTAACGCGAGTAGAAGCAAAATCAAAGGAGCGGAGTCCTACGTAACCGGTTACATATGGCGTGACAATAGATATTCGATGCGGCCCCGTAGACAGCGTGGGTAGCGTACACGCTGCAAATCGTCAGTTGGTTTGTAAACGTGTGTCACTTGGTACGCCGCCGTGGCACGATCGTAAATACACGGACCTCCTTGTGTTTCGCGATACGTATTTTGTCTTACAATGGCTTTTACGTAGTGGACCTGCTTTCTTAATACACGTCGTGCGCGCCTTTCGTACTCGCTACGAACGTGTGTCTCGATTATTTCATTGTTGCTGCGTTTTATCGTAAAACGTTTGAACGTTCCTTCCGTGCGTTAATATTTTACGCTGTTGCACTCTGTTAACACGCGAGCTATGAAATTCTAAGAACAATCGTAGCGGAAATTTACGCGATTCTTTATAGCATCGTACAGCAGCCTTCGCGTACGATATTTTCGCAAACAAATCGGTACGCCACACTTTCGTCACGCGAAAGACTGTTTTACTCGTTGGTTGTATCACGAGCTACGCCCCATCTTACATAAATTACGACAAGAAGCTCGTTGCGGCGGCAAGTGCAACGCCTTGCAACACCGTCCAACACCGTCCAACCTACAAACCATGCCACGACCAAATGTACGCAATGGCAACGGCCGCGCACTGGCCACGAGAGACAATCGAAATCGGCTGGCATCGGGCCTTTATCTACTTAATCTACCATGCGATCCAGCACGCCTATAAATACCTCGATTCGTAGCCGCGGGTCAGACGTCCTGCATTCATCTCGTGATCGGTTACAAGCAGCGTTTCGTGGCGTTCGTACGCACGCCTACGCCGAAAATCGTTATTCATCGTGGTAATTGCGGCAAGTTCAGCTCGAAAGTCATAGGAGCGTGGTACGCGCGGAGCATCAGGGAGCTTGAGACGTTATCAGTCACCGTAAGGACCGTTTCAATTTGATCGATTCCATCGATTTGTAACCGTAATCGCGGATCGATTTAACCGGTGACGATCGGTTTGTTGTTTCACGACGCGTGCATGGAAAATTGCCACGTTAATTCAAGCGTCGGTATTCAACGTGTCTTATTGCGTACGCACGTGAGACAGACAGACAAATGTTTCGTATATACTTATAGGTATCGTAAACGCAGCAAAGTATGGTTAAAAGATCGGATAATTGGAGGCTGAAGAAACGCCCGGCTTAGAGGAAAATAATAACCGCGCTACTTTCTACCCCATTAGGTCTCGTTAACGATTGCCTGTCCGGTGGATAATTATTTATACTCGGCCTTGGTAATCGTGGATAGCTGACAAAAAAGTATTTGTTAGCCGCGACTACACGGTTCGTGAGTTACAGGCCCGCTGATATTTGCGCTGTAGCGCCGCTTTTGCGCCGCTGATATTTATGTGTATCGCGCCATGCATCATATCGCTTTGGTCCCGTATTGTATTTATGGCGAGCGCAGGAAAAATGGCACAATTAACAGTTGCGAAAGGGGCGCGCGCAGCTGCTACAAAAACTACCCCGCTCGAAATTCGTTTTACAATATCCTGATTAACGTCTGCGATAATTCCGTGCTATCTTCTGCTCTGCGAATTAAAAGGTATTTTTCGAGATCGTGGCCGAGTCGAAGCGGTGTTCGCGCACTCGTTTCATAAATATGCCGCCGTGCGAAGCGATCGAAAATTCATTTTTCTTCTTCCCTTCGTTTTCTTCCCCTTCGAGAAACAATGTCGGCGTTGCGTTGCCACGTTTAATTTATTCGAGGCTCGCTAATAACGCGGAGAGACCAGGTCCGACGTGGCAGAACGCCTCGTCTTTGAACGCCTACGGTCGTTTGAAAGAAAACGAATTTAAGATTACGTCGACCATTTGATCGAATAAATGAAAACTAATTGTATAGTGTACGATTCTCTCGCAGAGAGAAATCAAATATTCTTACACGACAGACGGAACGTCCACTGGTCTTAATTTCTAACTGATCCCTGCAGTTGCGCTTAGTCTCCTACGCCGCTGTAAATCTTTTACCTCGGTAACTTCGATGAAATTGGTCTCTTACTCGAAACATAAATTCTCCGTGAATACGTATCTCGCAAATTTTAGGAAAGCATTCTTCCCCGAATATATCGATCATTGCTCTTCGTTGCGTCTCGCATCTCGCTATCCACCATTGTAACCGTTTTCGTCTAGATCTTGCTAACACGATCTACCACGTACGAAGGAAACGCGCGCGAAGCTCGCAGAAATGCAAAATCATCTCGTGCTCCGTTTGCTCCGTTTCTGGCAGCCAGCTGTCCAGCTGGGAAAGTCGGAAAACGGGTAGCAGAGAGTACTAAGGGCGACGTAGTCGGCATTCGAATGGATATAATAAACGTACGTGGGCAAGCCCGACTTACATATTAATGTAATACATAATCACGCGGAGATTGGAGAGGCAGGACCCGGCCTCCAAGATGAATGAGCCTTACAGAACTGAAAAGGCATGCGGTTGATCCAACGTGTCGTAATGCTGACCTCGCGAGGCTGTACGGTCGCTCGGTTCGATTCTGTGCTCCGTGTCTTACCTGTATATCCGTTTAATCTGTTCGGCACACATGGACAGTCGGCATGCGGAGTTGCGCGCACACTCGCCTACACGTTATATAGTAAATAATAGCGGCGATCGAAGAAAACTCCGATTGTAGTTAGCCGCTATCAGATCTTGGCTAAGTGAACAAGGAGTGTCTGGGAAAACGCACTCGCCATATGCATATACGTATGCGCGAGCACTCGGTGTCTCCGAACCGGCAACGTACGACGTTCCGTGACCACGTGAAAGTCCGACAGCGTATCATTTTTATCCAACGTTTCTTTTCTATCGTCGAGTTCAAACGATACTTCTTCTCGTCCACGCATCCGACTAAACCGACGTTTTCCACGTATTTTCGCGATTGCCGTTAGTTTCCTAAGAGGAGACACGCGGACGCACTTTCATGGGCGCAACGCGGCGTTTAAAATTCCCCGGGAAGAGTTTTCCAATCGCTGCACGCCACGCCGTCGCGCTTAACGTCGTTTCCTGGGTACACCGGCGCGCTGTCTCGATACTTTGGCATTTATGGTCGTGATTTATGCTGCAACTTGGTCGGATACGACTCATCGAACGCGGCTATTTGCCGTTGAATTTTGGTATGCTTAGCACCGGGAATGGCTGTTTGGAATGCGCGCTGGAAAAAAAGGTAACAGGATGGCTAACGTGTCAAAGCGTCGAATGGAATATCTGTCGCGTGACTCGGCGAGGAATTTATTTCTACTTAGAGAGAAAACACCGTTCGACGACAGAGTCGACATTATTTTATTACGTATCTCTGATTCAAAGTTCACGATACAATGCACACCTGCATATACGGTAAAAAGGGAGAAAACGATCTCTATCGTGCATAGTCACTTAACTATCGTTGCCGTAAGGTCGACCGACGAGTCGTGAAACGGTCTACATATTAGGCAACTCCGACAGAGTATAAATTACGATTGGCTAACGCGGGTCCGGTTCCATCCTCCGACGCGTCGTTCACGGAGAAAGTACGTGACGTAAGGGGCTCTCTCTCTCTCGCATCGTCGAAAGATAAAGTAATCTCTATTGTCTAAAGCGACAATGAATAATTCGTAGGTAGGCGATAACCGACGCTCGCAGCCGTCTCCTCGGTGGTTTTGGTTTCTACGCGCGAGTTGAAAATTTCTTGGGGAAAGCGGCGCGCGTTCCTCGCTACGCCCTCGTGCTATCTTCGCGCTCATCGTCGAACCTGCACGCTCGAAAAAAGAGCAGATCCGTTAGGGTAACACGCGAAAACGCGATTACGACGCTCTCGACGGCAAAACGCTGGCCACGCCGGTGTGGTGTATCGCGCGATGCATCCGGCAAAAATTATGTTTCGTTGCAATCGAAAGATACGTTGCTGCGGGAACGACGTTTCCTCACGAAACCGCGAACTCGCCACGATTCTCAGGAGGAGCGATTATCGGGGAAAAAATCGCGCTCGTATCGCGAAGATCGTCCGCGCCTTCGATCCGAGCGCACCCTCCTTTTTCCTTCATTTCCTTGTTTTTTCTTCAAAAAGATCTGACTATCATCGTTGCGTTAGCGTTGAATTATTTCATCGTGTTAGAACGCGCGGCAGCTTGTGTACAATTACCTACGAGGAATGAATTATTCGATGCTGTATTCAGTCCGCTGCACGTATGAAATAAATAACGCCGTAGTATAATGAATACAAACAACTCATTAAGTTAGGATTCTGTGTGTAAATATCGCACGTGCAAACATTCCCTACAAATTCCTTGTCGATCCTTGTTAAATTGTTCACTCTTATGGATCGTCGTTGCTCGTTTCACTTGGAAATCCTCCCGTACATTTCCCTTCGCGTTTTTAACATTTGACCGATCGATTTGCGATCGATTGCGCACGTGCTCGGATCGTAGAACGTCACAAACGTTCGATAAACTGTAATTTAGTCTTCCCTCCTGTACTTCTTTCGACAAGCGATCTCTTTTTCTTCCTCTCCATTTTTTTTTTTTTTTTTTTTTTTTTTTTTTTTTTTTTTTTTTTTTTTTTTTTTTTTTTTTTTTTTTTTTTTTTTTTTTTTTTTTTTTTTTTTTTTTTTTTTTTTTTTCGTAACCCGCTGGCGAACGTTCTTTCAATATTTAACCGATTTCGATCGAGCACGTGTGCCCCGCAGTATCGCACGCATGACCGGCTTCTGTAATAAAAAAAGTTGCCCTGTACGGTCGCTGTAGTTGGACTCACACGACTGAATTCCATCCGTCGACGTCTAATCGAACCCCTCGTAACGATGTGACACGATAAAAATCTATCGAAAGTTCGGCGAGACGTATTTGTCGTCGATCCACGATCGAGATCGCGAGTGTATCGTGCTATCGGGTCCAGCCATCGTTTCGACGTTCGTGACACAGTTCTCCATTTAGAGATCATTAACCCATTTAGCGAAACACTGTCGTTGCAACCTCGACGAGATCGTATGCACTCGGCCCGTTCGATCTATGCACCGAGATTATCAACGTATCGACCAGATACCGAAATTCATCGCGAGAAACGGCTGAAAGCGTATCTTTCCGAGTGGAATCAATTTGTTCTTGGAAGGAAAGTTATAAATAACTTCGTAGGCATGTAGAAGATCGTACATTAGCTTCGTTGGAAAACATTCGAAGGAGAAGTGGGATAAGCGACGATGGTATATCCTTAGTGCGGGAAAGCTGCGAGCAAAGTGGAACTTTAATAAGAAAACCTGTTTGCTTCCGAACATCGAAACGAATTAACGGTATAAAAGATTGGTTATTTTTAAGGACGTTTATCGCGTCGTACGTGATTTAGATTCGTTTACTGCTTGATGCGTAAGATAATTCACCGTTAGTATCGCCATCCGCGATAACAAGAAACGTGTTAACTATCAGACAGTATTCTTCGTTGTGGTAAAGATTACAGATCTCTGTCTTCGTTTTACTACATCCGAATAATTTCCTCGATTAAATATTTTTATTCGTACAAATAACACTCCGATTACCAGCTGTAAATCAAACGATACGGAATAGGTTAGATACGAATAGAGTAGATTCGGCGCGTTTAAACAGCTATTTAGAACATCGTATAGCGTTACGAATAGAGATAATCGTGCGTGGACAAAACCCTCGGTAGATAGTAAAGTACGCTTAATAGTCTCGGTGAAAGCATATCCGTTGACTAGCGTAGTATAATATAGCGATAGAAACGCGGGGACTATAAGATAGTGTTTCACTGCATCGTAAATTAGACAGCCGGTGGAAAGAATGAGTGGAAGTGGATTGGAAAGAACGGCGCGTCTGATTAATGTCGATAGATATCACTGTGTCTTCGGCTAGAGAACGTTGCTTTCCAGAGGCATTCTAATTTGCAACCTTGCTGCCGTAAAGGCTAAATCGTAGCGATTTATGGTGCGTACCTATCGTACGTCGATGGGTAAGTCTTGCTCTATTGTCGATCGTTATTTTATTCCTTGCTAATTATTTCGGTTTATGCTCGGCAATAAATCTTCAAGATAAGCCGGAACGCTTTTCCTATCTTTTATCAGAGAGACTAGTAGAAACTGTCTTATTACGGGTTTAAGGATGAAATTTACAATGTTTTACGATTATTATGCTTCTGGTCATTTGGCTTGCAACGTGCACGCGAACCTACAAAGGGTTACAGATTTTTTAGAATAATATACACCTTCGCGACGATGAACGTCGAGCGAAATAGAAAATAACAACTAGCTACATTTACTCGTTTGCCTCGCACAAGTTATTTCAGGTCTCTCGATTAGAAATTAAAAAGTAAGAGGTAGATCGCGATGGTCGTACGTATTCGTACTTTTCAAGCGACTCCTAATTTAGCAAAGTACCGTATAATTGCTCTGCAACTACTTAACTCTATTAGAATTCTAATTTTATACGCGATATCTACGGAAATATCTTCCTGTCTGGAAAGCATTATTCAGAGGGATCATTAATCTATACACGGAACGGTCTGATATCGACAAACGACTTTGGGAGTGGTCTCGTGACTACCGCGAAAGCAATGCACACAGCAATCGCGACGTTTATTATTATAAGGCCGTATCTGTGTCGCGGCGTGTTAGGCGTGAAACGGTCGGTGAGGTCGGGACCCCATTCCTTATACCTAAGCGAGTCAGTGAAATGAATTCTTCGTTGCAACACGTGCACGTGTGCGTGTATACCCACCGAGCTAGGTCTCGGTGGTCCTACAACGGTCGCCGTGTATATACGATCGCTATTTATGGGTTATTAATGTCCAATGGGAAAGTGTAATACACTATGCTGAGCCAGACGTGACAGCGACTCGGGATAAAGGGATAATTTCTCTAACGCGAATAGTTCGTTACGATCGCAATAGTCGCAGCCACCAGCGTTTGACTGGACATTCTTGAGGACACGGTTGACAATTCAATTGTTGTCGTTCTTTTTTTCCCGACAGTGGTCAGACAATCGTTGAAACGCTCGTATTCAGCGGCAGACAGTTCTGGCGAGAATGTTTGCAAAACGCTTGAACAAAGTGTATTTATCGATCAAGGTGTTAGACAGTTGTCACAGTTGCGCGATGAAAATCGTGCTGCGCTGCTTTTAATTCTTTCGCTGTTTAAGAGGGATAGGAGGAAAGAAGAAAAGGCGAGACAAGTTCAGCGAGAAGCGTTTCAAATACAAGTTATCGCTAGCTAGATTAGACTTGATTAACGTCCGGGACGGAAATGGCTGGTTAGTATAATTTATATTCTATTACGTCGTCGAAAGGAGACAGTAGAATGCAGGAATGAGAAATTGGCGTTTGCGATAACACGGTGACACGTTACACGGCCGATCGAGACAGCACAAGCAGCTTCGCGTTCGGTGGCCAAGAATTTTTGACGGTCCATAAAACATTGAGAACTCGAGGTGGAAATAAAGCTGACACACTGTCTTTCGATGCACGGCCACCGGGAGCTTTTCCATTTCCATTCAGGCGAAAGAATGACGCCGGCTCATTTGCCCTTCCCCAATGCGAACTTCAGCAACGCTGGAACTTTCCATGTTAATCTCTTACTCGCACCCCAAAGGGTCTGTCCTCTCTCCCGACAGCATGGAATAACATAAAACTTTTCGTTTCTCGCCCCTGCAACCAGCGCCCCCCTGCCCGCCCGCTTTCTACCCTTCCTCGGTGACGTCGCTCAGGACTTTTACTTTTAAATCATTCAGCCCGATGCCCGTTACATTATTCAACCGCTAAGACCTCGCGATGCGGATTTCCGGAGGATCCTCGCCTCTCTTTTCGTATTTGCGTGACTGGTCCGTACTCTCGATGCCGCGTCACCGCAGAAACTTCCAAAGAAACGCCGTCAATAATTCTTAGACGCACGGTTTTGCCCGACTTCCGTCTCATAAGCATCTTGTCTAGCCTTCTACGGCCGGATTACGCATTCCGCCTGCGCGAAATGCGACAACGCGGCGTTGCACCTTCGATTGTTCGTCGCGTATCGTTTGCTCTCGACTGTCGAACGTAAAATTGTTTGCAAAATGTACGTACCCAAACGATCCACTTATATACGCGATAGTTGTCGAACGTTGGACAGAATGGCGAATTAATGGTTGCCGGAGTTTTGGAAGAGTTTTCTTTCTGAAAGAATCGTACGGTCAAGACATTGGGCAACCAGATGGATCGCGTAGGCTGCAGGATAACGAACGCAACAACGTATAGATTTATAGATGGATAATAACTCGACTGATATCCGATCACGACGACGACGATAAGCGACGCGTGTCTTAATCTCCAGCTTATGGGCGTCCATTACTTTCCATCGATCGACCATTCGTCTGCTTAATCGTTTATCGAAATCGCTTTTCTTCCGGCTACGGTGAATTAATCGAATAACCGCAGACAATTCGTAGTTGGAAAAGAAAAACAGAGAAAAGAGTTAATCCCACGCTGCTGCTTGAAACAATCGCTTCACATATCCAATAAGAAACGCGATCAAACGAATTACGACCGATCGAAGAATCAGTTTCCGCTCGTTTGTTTCTTGGTAATCAGCGAATTACGTAAATCTCGCATAAGGTACGCGATTGTCGGAGTATTTGAATCTCCATTACGAGCGTACTCGAGCATTCGTGGAAAGAAAACCACTGCGCGAGTGGGAACACGTTCGTGGAAGACGCGGCGTTCGTGGCACCATCCGCGCACGCGTTCGTTCCGCTCGTTCCCAGACAATGCGGACTTTACGCGCCGCGTAAGATAGTCGGGACGATCCTCGAGGGAGATACCCCTCGCGCTTGAACTCGTTCATAAATTGTAATACCTACTTTTGGATTGCTTCCAGACGGCGCGAGTGTAACCTCGTGGCTCGTAGCTCGAACTCGAGCAACGAGGCGAACGATCCTCGGTAAGAATGCGCCGTACGCTCCATTTCGATGTCACAGCTTGCGTTTATAAGCGTGCCACCGTATTATAGTAACTAACTGCGCTTGGCAATAACCGAGACACTCGCGTTTCTACGACTATCGCCGCTGCCTTCCGCGCGTATTTCCTCCTGTCGCCTCGCGTTACTTAAATCGCGCCACGGTGATAACTCGGGGCCATCGATTTTTCACTAAATCATCCGACGACTTTGACAAACGACAGTCGTGGAATCGATGTCGTTGGTTGCTGTCGCAGGTGTTGGTTATTCGACGATCACGATCGGCATAGTTGTTCCATCGTTTCGATCGGGGTAGTTATTCCAGCAGTTTCTTCCGTTTGACAGTGTTAATTCCCGTCGTTGGGTCGTTATTCACTGCGAGATTTTACATTAGGTTCGAGCCGGATTGCTCAACCTAGAGACCTATCGGCGACGGGATTCACATTGTTCGACTTTGTAATTATTAAACACGATTGTTGAAACGATTATTAATTTTTGACGTAATTAATGCTGGTTACTATGGAGAAAGAAACGTAATTACGCGTGTATATATCTGCTTATCTTCGTTGTACTGCTTTAATTATAGTCATCTACGTATAGCACGCTCACGTGATAATTAATATCGACGGTTTTATGAAATACGAATTAAAGCGAAATATTCCAAAGTTAGGTGATTTAACGCGGACCATCGCGTGAATCGTCTACGATCTAACGATAACAGTGATGGTTAAATCGACGATCGTAACAACGAGTAGATAAATTTCTGATACGAACGAGTAGGTTTTGAGCTATGCGTTTGCAGATACAACTTAACGGTTATTCGATCGCATTTATACGAAGTATTTATAGTGAAAGTCGCAAGAATCCACTCGGCGGAGATTTATTTTGCACATCGGTACAGGGAAACGCGATATTTTCGAAATATTCACCCTTTTGTCGAATTTAATGACTTATTTCGCAATTTCGATGCAACGCTGCCGCTCGCATTAAGTTAGCAGGGGCTAATAATTAATTACGCAATTCGAAGCGATCCCGCCGCTAGCCCCACCCTATCCGTTGGTGCGCTAAGCATTTCCACGTTTGATAATGACGTTAAAATCATCCGATGCATGCCGACGATTTAGCGTAATTTGCTCGAAACTGCTGATAACCGTAGCGAAGTAATGATTTTCAATTCGAACGCGATATTGTTATATGGCTCGTATGGATTCGGCTGCGCCCCTACTCGTCTCGACGCGATCCACTTTTATCGAACGAAATTACACATTATTAATAAGTAATCACGTTGAATCGGATCTGTCGAATCTACAAATTTCATTACACTCGAACGCGCGTTATTTTATCATGGTTGCCTTTTACGCGTCTGGTTGGCTGATTTTGTTCATGGTTGGATTCACGGTCGGAAGGAAAATGGCTCGTATATAACCATTCGAACGGCGCGCGTTAAAACGAAATCGTTAATTTTCGTGACCGCAGAGGTGAGAGGTTATTTCATTCATCTGCCTAGAGGTTACGATATTTGTCTGTATAGTCGTGACATAAAGAGTCTCTTATCTGGTTTTACGAATATCACAAAGTTTTATTAGATGGATTCATAAGCAATTCGAGTTTCCCCCCCCCCCCTATAACGGTCGGGCATAAATAAACTCGAGCAATAGCTCGATAAAACATTATTCCCTGGACTCTATATCATGTTGCTCGATACTCGTGCTTCGTGAATATAGCCTTTAGAAAATCTGCCAAAAATCCTATCCAAGGCTATAGAGGCGCTTTGCAGTGGAACGAGGTAAGAAAAACTTAGCCATAAACCGAAGCTTATAGCGTACCGACTAGCTTCAAACTTATGAATCACGGCGGCCGACACGGCGAGTAGGAGGTTCTTGTAGGAAGACAGATTTTTCCCATTACACCGGGTACACTTTCACCCGTGTAATCATCCGCGTGTCGCTTTCTTCGTACAAGAAACGACTGAAAAGGGAACGCGTGGTAGGGGTCCACGGTGCAGAATTTTTCGCATGGTCGTGCTACCCCACGACCGTTTAAGTGGCGGATTTTCTCGAGGACGTTACGCGTGCGTAGCAAAAAGTAATATTTACGGGCGCGTACGATGTTCGAGCGACGGCCCTCTGGCCAGAGTTCTTTTATTTGCCATAACTCAGGTCACGCGGCTGGTAAAAAGAAAGAGAGAGAAAAAAAAGAAAGAAGAGGACAACGACGAGGTCGGGGTGGAAGAAGACGAAAACGAAGAGAGGGAGAAGAAGAGGACGAAGAAGAGGACGAGGAAGAGGACGAAGAAGAGGAGGAAGAAGAGGAGGGAGAAGAGGAAAGGAGGAGGATGCGAAGGAAACAGCGCCCTCGCTGGAACGCACCGGGCCCTTCCTTTCCCAAAGTGATTTATTTCGTTTGGTGGCCGCGAGCATGCGCGGCCATTCAAACTTGGCAATTTTTGCCCGGGCTAATCTGAAGAAGCATGAACGTTTAACGCGCGCTAAGATGTTATTAATCACTCGCGGCCGTATAACGTGTAGGAAGACGAAAACCCGTGCGAGCGCAACACACAGGTAAAAGGGGCTGTTTAGCGTCGACTTTTACACGAGGTACCCCGGGGCGATCGGCAACCAGCGACTCGTGTATTCCCCTGTGCATCGTGCGCCGCGCGTTAAAACTGCGATTTCGCTAGAATTGAAATAATTCAAGTCCTCGGGGGGACGCGCGCGGTCAAGCCGGACGTGCCAACCGTTTTACTCTCTTTCCATCTCTTTCTGTCGCTTCGCAGCACTGCGCTCACGGAAGCATTCCGTGTACGCGCGCGTTCCAGGAGCAAGTACCGAGAGGCGGATTCCGATGCCCGATGCAAAACTAACGAGCAACGAGGCAATTCCGCCACAAGATTAACGATTTCTACGGCGTACCTTCGGCGATCTGTCGTTCCTGCACGCTGTAACCGTAGAAATTAGAAATAGCGAGAGGAATCTTAGCGGTGCGCCATCGCTTCAAATTTTCGATTACCAACGGGATTGAGAGTATACGCAAAAATCTCAGTCTCCTAAGTAGGACACTGTACGTGGTAATTTTCTATGGAAAAGAAAATGGAAGTTTCACGCTGGAAACGGCAATGGATTCGTAAACGGTTACCAATCATGAAGATATCGCGGTTGAATATCATCCAGTAAGTGGGATCAATAGGGTATCGCGCAATCTATAATAAATCTCCAATAATGTTCGTTTGCTTGAGCGCGCCAAGCCGTACAATTGCTCGGCCCACTTTCGAGCCGCAGCCTCCATTCGCGAAGGTGCCTCGCGTGTCTTCACGCATCATCAAACGGAAAGAATAACCGACTGTATCCATTCGTTTTTTCTTCCATCGTAACAAAGTATTGTACGCGTAGCAAGAAACACGTGACGCCCGATAGCAATAAATCATCGTCTGGTCTGTTTGCAATGCGCGTCGATAAAATCGGTTTTCGAACACTACGTTCGCGTAAGCGGAAACACCGTACGCTCTCCAAAATTTGTCTACTTACGCGGCTGCTTCGCGATATCCAGTTCGCTCGCGATCTTTTATCAAAGAACGTTAGGATCGTTAATCTTTGCGCCGAATTCTCTGAAACGCGCCATCGTTGCGTCTCTAACCCATTTTCCTTTCCGTTTCGTCATCTCGTTCGGCATCGACTTCGTCCCATAAGAGACGCACGGTCTCGTTTCGCCAAAGAAGAACCACGTACGTCCCAGTTTCTGCGATCGTCCGGTAAACGATGCGCGAGAGAAAAGCCTCGTCCCTCGTTACGCATCCTCGTTCGTTCGATTCCATCCTCGGGACAGGATTACTCTGGCGAATCAGCTGGGTTTTTTGCGGCGGAACAACGCGGTACCGCGTGATGAATTCGTAGTGGTTTATCGACGAGACGATGCTCGTCGGGTACTCGGCGTTGAAGATTCAGACACTCGAACGAGGAAGTCACGACATGGAGTTATTAAGGAGGAACCATGGAGTAGCGCGCGTTTATCCAACGGACTCGTTAACATTATCTTGAACAGCGTGCACGGTGCGTGCGGGAGCCCATCTCGAATCCAGAGATTCCCCTAACGAATTTCCTGCCCCCGGGAAGCTCGATCGTAAATCACTCGGCACTCGAGGCAGCCTAGCAATGCCCTTTAGACCTTAGGTTCCTTTTTAACGAGTTGCACTAGCTAGCCGCGGCGCTTTCGATGTCCGTAGGGTTCTAACTTTGCCTCCACGCCGAGATTGCAACCCTCGCGAAGCCTCGTCCCGCACCTGCACAGAAGACCTACTTCCATAATCGCGTAATCTGCCGGCCCGTTTATCACAGACGCAATAATTCTCTCTCCCTCTCTGTCTCGTGTCGTATGTACGTAGTCTCGAGGTATTTGCCGTTGCAACTATCAGGCTTTGTCGCTTAACGCGCGTCGATCCTGCTCGTTCGGCAGCCTCGTTGTTTGCGTAAATACGTTGCAACATCTGGCAGAATACTCGGACAATTCGTCGAGGACGATTCAAGATTCGCGTAATTCGAATTCTATTCGAAATTGATAGGCTAATTGGCGGCCCATGGTAGGCAGTTCTTGCACGTTTCGCGCGAACAACAGTTCATCATGCGGCAACTATTTGCGGCAGACACGTTTGCAAGGGAAAATGAGAAATGGCGGGTGTAACGAAGAGAAGCGAGAAGTTTAAAGGTTTTTCGCGGTTGCGGCGGATGAAACTGGCGGGAATAAATTTCTCGGCAAATTCATGATCGAACTGCCTCGAACGATTTTCTTCTTTCGTTCCTCTCGTTCAAACGTTCGCCCGTATATTTTCCGCTCGCGAAACTTTCCTGGCTGTTTTCTTTTCCCTCTTCTATTCTTCTCGTCCTCGCGTCACGTCTACGAAATCAAACCGACACTCCGATAGTTTGTAAAACGGCTACGCGTTTAACGAGTACGCGGGAATTCAGTGCGATGAGTAATTGCGTTTTATTGACCAGTAGCGAGAACACGCGTGAAAATTCCAGTTGCAATTTCGTCTGGCATTATGCGATGCACGTCTCGCGCATTATTTAAAATACACGATCTCCGCAACGGGCCTGGAATAATGACAAACGCGTTTTCCGGACAGTTTCGCCGGGCAATTTCCAGCGGAATCCCCGTACGTGCTATTTTTCCATCGATTTCTGGCAATTTTAATTTTATATTTCGCGATTAACATACCACCGTTGGATACGAAGAATTCGTACGTGCGATCCAACGCTGTTTCCCGTAAAAGTAACGAACATGTGTTCATAGCTCGTCATACCTTTACAGTTATACTCTAAGCTGTTTCGAAAATTACAAGTTGCATCTGTAGGACATTCGTGCAGTCTCGAATCCTCGGGCGACTTCGCCGTTTTCTTACGCGATAAACCAAACTTATCCCGCGAACTCGGTGGCCTATATAACAAGATTGTTTGCTCTTAAATGTTGTCTACTCCGCAAACATGCCGTTATTCGTTAACCGATGCCGCGAAGAAACTTCACGACCACTCCTCCGACAAAGTCAAAACTTCGTCGCTTTTCTTAACTTCACTTCCGAGATATCAAAGACATCGCGTCAAAACACGCTCTGACACGATTTACCTCGATAAATGTATTTCTTAAAAATTAGATTGGTCGTCATCGGTTATCAAAGCTTCCGCGGGTATCGAGCTTTCTGCTGGAAACGTACGTTTCGTTGGACGTTGGAAACTACCTTGGTTCGCTTTGCGCCACGAACCAACTACTGTATTCGTTGAAAGGCCGAAGCATCCAGAGTGGAAACCGTCAACGAGACGACACGCAACGTGTCGACATTTCGTGGCGGGAATGGCGGTCGTCCGCTGTTTTCTGGCAAGGATCTTCTATGCGAAAGCCGAATTATCGAAGTATACCGGTTGCTCGGTGCCTCTCGCAATGACTAAAGGGAATGCCACGGTTATTGCAGGTGTGCCGCCGCGCCGGCCAAAGTTTGGTCCGTGTAGCGTCACCGAGGAGGGGCATCATTGTCGAGCAGTAATTCTGCGGGCTAACGTGGCTGCACCGGTTTCACCCCATCCCGCCGGAAGTAGAACGCATATCCGCCCGCCGATAGCCCGACCCCTCGTTAAGATGTTTCTCGACCGGCTCTCGAAATTCGTGGGAACACGGCGCCATAAATTTTCGGAAATTTTGCTGGCGCCGAATTCCTGCAACCTCCGCTTCGCTCTTTCGCCCCGCACCACCCAATTAGCGCTCGATTATCGCCCGATGGAAAACACGCTCGTCGTCGAACGCCGGCTCGTTACGATTAACGACGCCCGCTAACGCGTTTCCACAACGCTCCACCACGGTTTCTGTCTTCCGGATTGGTTTATGGATCAGGCGACGAATTTCACAGAGCTGGAATGTAAATTTCGAGTCATTGGCTCGTTATTTCCTCGCCAATCTCTGTACAATATTTGCGCGGTAGTTTGTCGACAGTTAGGGAAATCAAAGAGAAAGGAAAAAAAGACAAGATTTTCAATCCTTCAAAGATGGATAAGTTTTCACCAAAAATTTCCTGCAAATCAGAACGCGAGAAAATAACGAGGTTCGCTGGAGTATCGTTAGCGTTACGATACGCGGCTACCGACTGCAGCCGTATTTCATGGAATTTTTTGTTTCGTCGTGTTTTAAGGCTTCCGAATGTACACAGATTTTACACGATATTTTATTACGGACACCGTAAGATAAGCTTGGTAATACGTGGTAGAACGGTCGTAGATCGCGACAAATTAATCGAGGGAATATCAGGGAACTCGGTAGCCATTGATGTCACCTATTTCTACTGGAAGCGGTCCGGTGCAATTAAAAAGCCGGGGCGTAGGTAGCTTCTTTGTTCGTCGTGATAGTGGAGACCGAGCCACGGTGCAAGAAGCATCTGACATTAGCTCTCGTTAGTCTTGATCGTGGCCACTTACGTAAATCACCCCGGGAATTCCACGTTTGCTCCGTGTCACACCCCCTCCCTCCACACCGTCAACCCTTCCCATCCTTTGCTTTCGCTCGCAAGAAGGTAAATGTACGCGGGATTACGGTACCGGTGAAATTTATTCTATTAATTAAGTTTACTCCTGGTGCCTTGTTCTCCCGGTGGACCGACTGAGACGGTCACTTCCGGCCCGTGTAATCCAGAAACGGTCGTAACGCTCTCTCTCGTGCTTGACGAACACCGTGTCGAAGCACTCGTAATTTTCGTTATGTCTGCTGGATATGCGTCGAAACTGTCCTCCTATCAACTGCTCCATTAAATGATGAATTATCGCATCTCGCGATCTCTGCTTTTACCGTATCCACAAGAATTTCGTACTTTATCACATCGACGATTCTCTATGCTTTGTATCGATGATTAGATTGACGATAGAACGTATTTTTCGCGAGGCCGCGTATAGAAACCGAGTGGTTCCTCGGCACGCGTTAAAATTGGAATTTATGTAACGCGCGTGTAGTAGAAACCCGAGAAACGCATAGGGATAAGTGGTTTCCTTAGCGGATAGCCGGAAAAATCGCGGTGTCTATCGATCATCGTGTCGTTCGGTCTGTCCAAGCGAAAATATGACGTGGCGTGCAGCCGCGGAGGAGGGTACACGTCGACGTCGAACAGCGTATCGACTCGGCACGGCCGGTTACGTGATGTTCATTAGCGAGCGCGACTCGTAAAAGCGAAACGACTTGACATTTAACAAGGAATCGATGAAAAGATAAGTCCTCGTGCATCGCACGAAAGCGTTAACCGGCCACCGTCTCGTTCTCCCCCTTTTCCTTTCGTCCGCGATACACACGCGGCTTTCGTCATTCCCGATATCGCGAAGTGACGGAGAAATCAGCAGAAACTACGTGACCGTTATCTCTTATCGCTTGTATTACAAGAATGTAGAGCGATTAGATCGCGAAACTCGAGGGGGTTTCTCTTGATGGAGTAACAGGGGGTGACTAGCCCTCTTCGTTTTAACGCTGACCAAACGGTAATAAAAAGCAATTTCCCGTTGTAAAGAAATCGTTACGGGATATCTGCCACTGGAAACGGAAACTTGTCCCTCGCACTATCGTGATCGCTCCAGAGGATCTAGTATCTACGTTTGATGCGTCGTTGAAATGTATTTTGCGTAATTAGAAATTAACTTGATTGGAAGAAACGAGAATTTCAAAAAAAAAAAAAAAAGGAAAAAAGAAAGAAAAAAAAGAAAGAAAAAAGTGTAGAAGATAGAAAGGAAAAAGAACAAATACTGGAAAATTCTGCGTGTTACGAATCGTTGGTACGAGTCATTCGAAGAGACGTTAACATCGCCTAGTCGGAATAGAGTCACATCCAGCAGCGTGAAACATGGACGAAATCGGGTGGAATCGAACGATCTCGTCGGCCATACGATCGCACATGGTCAGCCGTTCGCTTTTATCAACGGCCATATCTGTCGACGAATAGCCGGCGAATCTTTATTGCCGATTCTATCGGGGCAGGTGTCGCGTGCCGTGGACAGATATCCCCAAAGGGATGGACATTTTTCATTTTCTCGTACGAGTGACCGCGCCCGGGTTCGAAGGTGCTTTTCCTCCGGAGAGCTCGTTGCCGAGTCTCGTTCGTCCTACGACCACCGACAATTCTCCCAGCCTCTTCTGTCTGCCTCACCTTCGCGTCTATAAATAAAGGGAGGCGAAGTAAGTGCGGAGCCGGTAGCTTGTCGTCAGAGTCATTAAGGGTAGTGCTTCGGTTTCCCTTGGAAGCGCGCACACACGAAACCAGCTGCGCGTGTCCGTGCACACGATATTAGGAGGATAGGTATGTGCGAGTGGTAGCGCGAGCGAACGCGTGCGTATACACGCGTATTGTAGCGGCACGTACGAACGAACGGCTGGAGAGAGAAGGTAGTAGGTGAATTCGAAGGAAGAGAGGTCGCCCTGTCGATGGAAAGGGTCGAACTAACCGGCATTGGCGTAGAACGACCATTCGAGACTGTGTTTAACGTGTAACCTTCCTCGCTGCCATCTTACCCGCTGTCATTTTTCTCTACGTATTTACAGCACACGGTTCGTTTGAAAGAGAGAAAGAGCCTCTTAGAGCGAACAACGTTATTATCCCCGCAGAAAGCAGATTTACGAGTTATTCGGAATCTTAACACGCCGCGCGAGCTACGCGAGAAGAATACGCCATCGGCGCGGTGGCGTGCTTCGTTCCCATTGAACGTTTCGCTGAATGTACTTAGCAGCGAGTGCGTGAACAACTAACGACTATTAAACTCCTCGCGAACACGGCGAGGCGACGACGATGTTTCGTGCGACGAGTCGCGAGTACCATTAGTGGGAAGGCAGACTGGCGAGAAGGAACGGGGGAAAAATAAGCGCGGCCCGCGGTCGACGGATAATTTGCCGCTCGTTATTTAATAATTCGCGACGCGAGAATTTCGACAACGCCCAGCAAGCAGATACCGTCCGTGCGGGGACATCTCGTTTAATGGGCGCGCTTAAAACTCTGCAAGGGGTGGCTGGAGAGCAACTTGCTGTTACCAGCTACGATCGTAAAGGCGTCCCTGTTTTTCGTCCACCTCGTAAAAGTAAGGCGACGAGTAAGGGGTTGAACCACCGGTGGTTTCCCCTGTCTGTTAACGAAATCAGCCTCGAATCGTTGTTGCGACGAATTTAAACGCGCGAACGAAATTAACCGGAGGGTTCCGTTTCTGCGATAAATACCTAAACACCGAAACGTGACGAGCAACCGTGGAAATATTAGATGTCTACGCTACTGCGATGTAACGTAGATACGTCCTACGTAACCTGCCGCGAGGAAACATTAGCAGGAAGGTTGGAATACGCGACGAGACGCCCTTTTGTACATTTGCTTCTTCCTGGCATTGTGCTCGGTCCCGCGAAACACGCTCGTCTTCATTATGCGATGCCCAAATGTTAGAAAATTGCAACCGCGCGGTCGAGGGCACGTAGTCTGAAAGCATGATAAAAATTATGCGTGCGCCTCGTTTGTTCTCGGCGATTGAAGGGGTTGGCGCACCCTCGTTCTTACGTCGTTACGCGCGTGACACGGTTCGAGGGTGGTTCTTTCTGTTTCTCGGCGTGTTCGCCCCGACTTGTTGGGTGTTCCGCGTGAAAATTACGGTTCAAGTTCTGTCGTAAAAAAATCCCATTATCCAAATGTATCTTTGTCTGTGAATATCCTCGTTCCTTCGTCGGGATATCGCGTTAGTTCTCCTTTTTAAAATGGAAATAAGATACAATGTATCTAAAATTACAGAGTGCAAAGAACCGAGCAAGATGCACGCGCGGTATATACACACACACATATATATATATACACATGTGCACAAGTGTGGGAGACTCGTAATTGAGATAATAGAGATTCTACGGTGTTATGTGCTTTCTAAAGCATTGTAAAATATCGTACACTTTAAGCGCAACGCGGAAACACGTGGATTACGCGATTTCGAAATAATTAAACCGGGTAACTCGTGAAAGTTGCAAAGATGCAGTCTACGGCCAAGAGTTTACAGCGTAATAAATTTCTTTTTAATTATTTTATAGTGCCTTCTGGCGAGTTGTTCGTAAATTAACGCTCGCCGAACACTTTCATCCTGGAGGAAGCGAATTAAAATGACCATCGTAAACCGGCGATGACGCAGTTGAACGCGCATGCATCTCGTAACTGAAACGAACTTTTCGATTAAATAAATATTCTGTTTTTCCTGTACGACAAGCCACGCCAACGGTGTACTTTTAGTTGGAAAACAATTTCACCGCCCATTTTTTCCCCGAAGGTCGAACCTATCTTCGAAAGAAGCCATCATCCGAATTACTTTCTCGCGGGTAATTTGTTTGTCGTTTGTTTGTCGTTTGTATTATTTCCACTTGAAGTTTCATCCCTTCGAGCTCATTATCCGGCACCCCCCGGTGGTCGAATCACAGTTGTCGCGACGCGGTTCCATTTACGCGACGAAATTCAGACGAAATAGCACGATTTTCGCAGCGGTGGACTCCACCAATTTGTAAAATATCCACGGAACGATGGCAATGGAGATGCCATCGTAAGAACTTGGGGGAGAGATCTCGAGAATATGGTCGAATTGTGAATTATATGATGGTAATAATCCTCAAGAACCAACTCTGATGTAATTTATTCATACGATTCGACGCGGATATTTGGGTACAACGCGTTCCTTCCACTTCTGTCTCCCCTTATTTGTTATTGCCTATCAAATATGTAACATTTATTGACCTGGCAGAACGTTTTTAGATTACGACGCGATTATTTACGACCGACCACACGTTAATATCGGAACTGCGACTATTTCATACCGCGGTGCACATTTGGCGCACGGAAGGGTTGGTCTAATCACTTTTTAACTACATTAGCACCGGTAATTGCGTCCCCTTTCCCACCCTCTATCCACCTCGGGGCAACTTTCCGACGGGGACCCTCGTTGCATCAAAAATAGATTACATCGCGTTCGTATCTGAATTCATTTTCTTGAAAGCAATGGAACCACGAGACGCTACCTGCGAGTGAAAAAGATAACTACGAGTAGAAAATTTGTTTCCCTAGGCCGCCGGTTTTCTTTATTTTACGGACTCGACGCGAGTTCGATAAGGAACAAACGTCAAGTATTTTTCTCCCTCGATTGGCTATCTACTTTTAACGGGCCAAATATTATCCGTAAAACACCGAGACGATATTTATCATTGCTTTTAATAAAAGAGCCTGCGGGAGGACATTGTCCACATTGACGTCAGATTTCTTTCTTCGTACCTGTCCCTTCGAAGTTTCAGGTCTCAGCGTCGAGCAAACAAAGTTAAAAATTGTTCCCTTTGTCGCGCGACGTTCCCCGTGACAGCTTGAACCAAATGATAAATCAGCGAGCGCGTCCAAGTAAGTGTTTCTTTATCTTCGCCTCAGCTCGTTCGCCGGAAAGAAAGAAAATTATCCGCGTGGCTACGAAGTGAAACGTACTGGCGAAAACGTCCCGAGGAAGAGAAATGGGGAAAACCGAAGTGTGTGCGTTCTAAACGATACCAGACCCCTGCAAGACAATCTTGCCACATGCCTCTCTCTGTCCACTAATAGACTGCGCGTCAAGTCTTTTTCCACGACTCCCCTTTTTCCCTATTTCCCCCCTCGCCCCCTCCCACCCCCTCCCCGTTTCTTCGTTTCTTTTTCTCCTATTCTATCCTTCAGCCACGGTCTCACCGTTAGATTCACTCGCCACGACGATGGATAACCTCAGAACCTTAACAGCCGTTTAATTTGTGTCTGGCTCCACGTTTTTGCCGCGTGAAAGTAAGCTTTCTCGGTTCGCGGAATAAAACACACTCGTGCTCGAGTCGGTGGGATGTCCGCAGGGTGTTCCCGCCTGTATTTCGGATTTCTTTCGCGTCGCTGTAAGAAAAGGTTACTAATGTCTGTTGGCTGCTTCGTCGTCGACATACCAACAATGACGCTAACAAATTGCTTTAAAGTTTTTTCGCCGGGACCAACGGGACGCTTTGACGAGCGTGGCGAGGTCAAGGACTTCGCTTCCACTTTCATCGGTCACGTTATGACGTGACGTCTGTCAGACCGGCGAACGGTAGTACCGTCCATTCGTCATCTCGCCTTTCCTGTCAATCACTCCATCCGAGCGTTGTATATTATTATTCGAAACCGAGCGAAATCTTGTTTCTCCTTTAAATAATAACACGACGCGATAGCGCAATGCGTATTCCATTCTATTCTAGATCCGCGATTATGGTAAATCTATCATGAAATTCTGATTTCTTCGGTAATTCTGGCGCCGCTTCGCTTCCAGCCTCTGCCGAAACGCTTGAATTTCACGAATTACGCGCACCAGCGATGGACGTATCTGTCTGTATAGTAGGCGTTTCACGAGATTAGAAGCAACGACGTTTCGTCCGTCGACCGCGTGTTACATTTGCATAAACTGTCTTCGGCGATGGCATGGCGATGGCATGGCGATGGCATGGCGCTGGAGGGGGTAGGGGGACGAAAAGTCGAATAATTCATCCCGTGGAACGCGAAAGCGGTCGGATCAGACGGTCGGTTACACGAGGGAGCGCTGTCTCGCGCGACATTTCGTAATTTCTAGACAGCGGTTGAGAAGATCTAATTTCCTAGTCTGTCATCCGTGGCGCGAGAACGACGCGCGAGCCTTCGTCACCGGCGTGGACACGGACGGTTACGAATAGTTTCAAGGATCCGTTTAAATCCATAGGACGTGTTGCTGATACGCAGCGAAAATATCATTCATCAGCTTCTCTGCGATGTGCAGAAAACCGCGTACATGCTCGAACGATCCAACAATCTCGGTTGATCTTCCGTCCTTTTCATTTCTTTTTTTTTTTTTTTTTTTTTTTTTTCCCC